>JARQTI010000117.1:0-88519 GCA_030142655.1 Trachelus tabidus
ATGTATAAAAGTGGAGAAGAAATAAGGAAAGAGATAAATGAGAAAAGTAAAGAATAAAAGTTAAAAGAAATAAGAAACTAAAGAAGAAATAAATATAGAAATAGAAGATTGGGAACGGATATAATAGGTGTTTCTAAGAGACCAGTATAGGAGACCGGCTCGAGGAAGAATGAGCGCTCCGAGTCCGGGTACTGCCTGGAGCGCTCCCCCCACTCTCCGCCTGCTCCCACTCGCCGAGCCCTGCGCGACGTATTTGCGCACACAATTTTGGGCAACTTCCAGTACTTCTAACTATGCTGGGCCAGAATTTCCGATTTCTAAAAGTGTTAATATTTTACTTTAATGATTTAATTAATTATTTTAATGTTTCCAACACCTAATTTCTTAATATTTCGATTTCAACATAATTTATTTTTGATACTCTGCAATTAAAATTAAATTTTCATCTACTCCGTATATTCTGCCAGATTTTGATTTAACCTCAATTTTATATTTTACCATTTCGCTAGTGGCTATACCTCATCAATTTGCATCATGCTTTTGGAGAGGCCACACTACCGTGTCGGCCACTTGGGCCCAACTTCAGCTGATGCATTTGTATTGACTAACTCTCAAACACGAAGACTGCTGTGGCTACGCTCAGGAGCACTTCGAATTCCAAGGACTCCCGTAGACTCCAAAATGTTTAGCAAGGATCACGTAGAGTCAAAAATGGAGGATGTTGATTTGCAACTTGTAATAGAAAAAAAAATAGTATTGTAATACCTTTTATCTACCGTGTACAAATTTCTTGGATGTTTGATGATGTTCATCTCTATCCTTTCGTCTCACTCTACGACGTTTTCATTTAACTTTTTTCCATACCATTTAAAATGGCTGACAGTTTTTTATTTGCAAAAGAAATTTAAAAGAACAATAATGATATGCGCGATCGATACTCACTCGAAAAATATTAAATGGTCGTCAAATAAGATTTTCAAAATCGTCCACCAATTCACCTCAAACCACAAACGTGTGTCTTACCTGATACACTCTGTACTTATGTACACTACGTTGCTGCTTCTTTTAGATAGTGGGTGGCGAGTTCATTTCAAGCTATTCTGGCTCTGACCAGCCTAGCTCTCCCAGATGATTGTTGAGTCATCGTGTAATGACGGGCGGCCTGTCAGCCCACGAGCCTAGGAAGAACCTGGTACAATTCGTGGCTTCAGACACCATGCTGGATCGTGAGGAAGACCGTTCGACGATATGCGAGGCACGAACCGGCACAGGGTACAGACACCTAGGTGTTCGTATCTCAGGATTCATCTCTCACAAGTACCAACTGGACACGCGGTTGAGCGTGGCTCACGGCTTCTTAGAATCATCCTGTATATATGTGGTTTGGCATTTCAAATTGAACCGATACAGTTATTTTTATATATATATATATATACCCTCACCACGTTCTACCATATACTCTCAACATACACTATAGTGAAATTCGATCTGATACGAACACTCAATATTTAATTTTTCAATAATCTCCATTTTTTGGGTTACTCTTTGTATCTATGCCAATTTTATTTACAATTTTCGAATAATCGTTCGGGTCTGTATCTTGAAAGGAGACAAAAATTTCATGGCGGATGATCAAAGCAACCGGCGAGGTGTCTCGTGCTGGCATCACCTCTCGTTTAATAAAGCTATCTCACATCTCTAATATCTTGCCAGGTCCTATCTCTCTCTCTCTCTCTCTCTCTCTCTCCCTCGTGTCATGCTTTCACTCTCCTCACCTCTCAGCTGTACTTGTTCAGGTTCCTCTTTGTGGTTCTGTTCAGTACAGTAGATCATGGACCATGTGGTACCTCTCCTTTTCTCTTGGTCGCTCCAAGTCTCCATGCCTTTCTTAAAGATCGAGAGAAGTTCTCGAGAAAAAAAAAAGATACTTCAGTTGGGCCTCTCTTCGGCTTATTCTACCCGGGGCCATAGATACGCCAGTGTTACACTTACCATTCCTGTGTCGTATCGGTATTTACCATCGTGGCTGAGTCAATTAAGCAATTATCGACAGCCTATCGCCTCATCCACATCGGACGACTATCGTCGCTGTATCTGACACGCTTGTGCCTTACCCGCTATTGGGTGGTATTGCTGGTACGGATCGGTATACGTAGATAGAAGGACGAGGGAAGGAAGTATGGAGGGAGAAATAATTTTTGGAATATTTTTAAGAATTTTCAAAATACTCGTATTCCCGGTTTTAGGATGGTCTCTGGTTCCGGTAATACTTAGCGCAATACGAAATACTACTATTTTGATGCGGCTACCGATGACGGTCTCATGAGGTTTTAGTATCCTGCCACTTCGCGAAGCGTACACCTGGTCTTGGTGTAGGTTATAGTACGTTTGGAGGGGACTTACTTGAATACTTGTACTTGGAGGGAGAGGAGGCTGTATGGAGCATAAATCAGAAAGACAACACACTGGCTTATTAACTACATCCACCGTTTATTCTTCGGACAATTTATTCACCTGACGCACCTACATACACGTTCATCACGCATCCACGCAGCCACGCATGCGCGCACGCATGGCCGACGGTCACGGTTCTTCAGGTACGCGCCGCTTCCTTTAAATTATTTACCCTAGACGAGTGCCGGGCCTTGTCGTATTCGCGAAATTTACGGTAACGCCTTGTTGTCGGTTTCCTTTTTGGGTGAATTTTGAATTAATGTCGTTGGAATATTTATTGCGTGTGGTTGTAGGAGTAACGCGAGTTGTACGACGATGAACGCCATCGTTATTTGTTTTTCATCAAATTTCTTGAATTTCGATAAAAAATTACGTCGTTAATACATTTTGGAAATTATATGGTTTTTTCAAAATTTATCGGATTTCACATGATTCCTAATCGTGGATTCGACGTTTTATAATAAGACGTGCAGTAGGTACCAACATTACGGTCCTAAGTGCGAGAGACCTGTTCTTGTTATTTATATCTTCGAACTCCCAGTGCTCGGGAGGTCCACGATATCGGTCGCTTTATGAACGCAATTCAGCCGCAACAATTAGTTATTTATGGAGCGTTCACGCCTAAGCTGCGCCGACTACCAGAGAGCCGCTAACTCGAGCTCCACGTTTTATGCAGTTGCTCGCCCCTGGAGAGTCCGAGAAATAATATGCTTTTATTTATACTCAAGATCACACGTGGGCGTGCCATTTTGATACCTTTTTCCTTCTCACCATCCACACTTCTCTTTATCCACTCCAGCATCTATACACCGTATCATATTATCGTCAAGTAATACCTGAGAGTTCTCAAAGTTACTCAAAATCGTCAAACCCCCATAGACTGAGGAGACACGTAGAGCAGCGCCTCTACAGGATTTCGCGAGTAAACTCAGGTGGGACTAAAATATTCACACTTTCCATACCCATTTCTGCATTGCGGTTTATGCTAGTTATTTTAACCTTAAAATTCAATTATCTAGCAAAGACACGTTACTCCCGTATAACCCTTGTCGAAATTTAACATCGGAATAATCATTTTCGTCATTTAGTCTCCCGACTGCGTCCCGACGGGACTAATAGAAGTCAGTCCCGTAGTCGGCCGGTCCTACGCGTGGGTGTTCATGAATGAGTTTCACGCTGCGCCACACGCTATCTTACCGAAGCATTGTACGCGCTTACGACCAAACTCACGCATCCTTCTGCCATCCACGCACACTTTTCACCCTGTACGTGCACGCACTCCTGGAATAAGTAACGAGATGGGCCCATACTGGTTTTCTCAGGGATGCGGCACAACAGCTCAGGCGCAAGGATAACGCACTCGACGGAACGAGTCAGGTGCGCTTGCAGATGCACCAGGTTACATTCACGGAGGTCCTTTATTTATTTTTCTTTTACATCTCCCTTCTTTCTCCTCCTTCCCACATTTATCGCAATCCTTCCGAGATACCTGACGGCACAAACAAATCCGATATTTTCCCCCCTCGTTACCCCGTTCATCAATCATTTCGGAAGCGTGCGTATAACTGGTAGAGATAAAAGATTTGAATAATAAAAAAAGAACATGTGCGTTTTTCACGTGACCGCCACAGACATGCCGCTTCGCAATTCATTCGCGCGCACAGCACTACAAAAACGTATCGTAAATGCTAGAGGAGCGATCAACGGATTTCTTAATTGTACAATAATAATAATAATAATAAGAGTCTATAATTATCGAAGACCGATAAACTTCCACGATTATGATAATCAGAATAATCCTTATCGTCCAACATTCTCTACATTATTTATACTATATATAATATGTATATGTAATTGTATATTGAAATATTTACAAAGTTCATCTCGTACGTGTACGGCACAGGTGATAAATTTTTTTTTCAAAATTCATTTTTTCTCTTATCTATCTCATTTCTCGCCACACTACTGGACCCATCGTGGAGTCTTAACAGAGACCATTTATGATCCCGTTACCAGGATCTTCCCCGAGCATACTCTGACAGCTGGTGAATATCTCGATCGAATCGCGTGCCGTAATTTTGAGTTCGGAGGAACAAACTAAGTCGCACGCTATAGGGTCGACGACGACAACGTGAAAGTCGGCGACGAGGACGACGACGATGAGGACGACGATTCGTAATTTAGTGGCAGTACGTGAGAGGCATGAGGATGTTCCGTGTGAGCTCCAGACGCATATGACGTATTTACAGAAAGGGTTGGAGTCGAGAACGACGTGATACCGAGATCGGACAGCGGTGCTCATGCGAGGGGTGACTTCGACGAATAATTTCTTGGGGGTAGTCTGCAAGCCGCCTCCGGGTAGTGATACCTGAAACAAATATAAAAAAAAATTGAGATTACACATAGGACGAAAAAAAAAGGAAAATAAATATTTAACACAGGTATACAACGAGCTGCCGGTAAGTATAGTATTTCGTGCCAGGAGTAGGATCTACATCAGACCACAATATAATACCAGGGAAACATCGTTATCGGGTCAATCACAATAATTAGGAGTTGTAGAGTTCGTAGGCAATCATAGGGAATATTCCTCGACGCTGTAGGTAGTCAGGACCGGGTAGCACCGGCATCCAGAAGGTAACGGGTGGACGTTTAACATATGAGCAGCTACCAGTGTTATTAATGCGGCAGGAGTGTCGGACTCGGTTTCTTAACCCACGTAGACGCTACCGCAGGGCCCACCCGTGGGCCCCTAAGGGTCCAAGGCTGAGGGACGTAACACGACACTCGGAACCTTCAGGACAGGGTCCTGCCAGGACCCACCTCGCCTAACCCATCACCGAAGGAGTTATGTCTTCCTGTCTGCTGGTGGCTAATTAATATGTGTTTAGGGTGGAATGCCACACGTGGTGTCCGGTTGGACACGACCCCGTCTACGGAAGAGGACAGACGTGTCCAGGGATAACCTGCCGTGAGACGTCTAGACGTTTACCCAGAGTTGGAGGATGGTCTTAAAAAAAAAGATTTCGATACCGATGAGGAGTCAGAGGTACGAGACCATGTTAAGAAGGACCTAGCCCTAAAATGACTCCGCGACGCCGTAGTACCCCCCGAAGACGATCTCCGGTAGCCAGGGATCATATAGGTCTACCTAACTGCTGATCCTGACCAGTCGAGTCCTCTTCGGACATTAGCGACCCCTTCGCCTCCCAAGGATTATAAATCCTTAATACAGATCGGCACGCGATCCTCGGCTCGTTAGGGTGATGCATGGCCGACGGTGGTGTCCTGGGGTCTACGGTAGCTGCACCACCACCCTGGAGCGCATATCTTCCTCGTGTAGCTACACCATAGCTACACCTACACACTCCGACACCGGGTAATAATGAGAGATCGGAGATACGGCTCGATATTAATTGTGCGCATCGAGTGTGCTGCTGCTCCTGCTGCCGCTTCGGGGCAATGTGAAGAGGTAACATGGAACAGGGAACAGGCTACTGGCTTACCCCGATCCCACGTAGCGATACGCGATACCTTCTGGTCAGGATGGGTAGCAGGATCCAAGAAGCAGAGGTTACAGGATGAGCTGATCGGTACCAAGTTTGTTAGGTCCGGTACCAGGGGATAAGTTGACACGTGATACGTGTCTTCGTGATATCCTTACGAAGTCCGATACCCCGAATTGCGAACGAGGATGGATTTTTGAGTTTTTCATTTTTTTTTCACTACGGATAAGAGACTTTGTATAATGGCTACGCGTACAGGGGTATCTCTTGGATGGTAGACGACGGTGAGAAAAGCCACGTTATAACTCTTGCAGGGAGATAAAGGGATGACAACCAACCAATCCCATCCTCTGGCTAAGTGATTACGAGGAGCAAAGTCGCTAAAGCGACTCGCCGAGTGGACAGATTGAGATGGTCTTAGGCACTCCTCCTACTCCTGGAACCTTCGCTACCTTCGCTGCCATCTCAACCTCCATTTCGAACTGACCAGCTTCGTATTCTCCTCCTACTTCTTGTCCTTCCTTGGACTCTACTCACTCTCGTCTCAACTTCCTACTCCCTACTCCTGGCGTCCCATTCCTGTTCCTCCATACCCGTTACCATGCGCTCGAGTGTCCCCTCGACGAGGACGAAGAGCCACTTTGATGATACGATCTCGAAACAAATTACAAGTCCCTGCCCTGTCCTGGTCTCTCTATCCTCTCTCTGACCGTACTCCAACCTGGTCCACCTCCTTCTCCTTCTGGCGCAGCATCTCACCGTCTCGCAATACATGGACCTCGGGACCCGCCTCTCCCTTGGATTAAAATAATCACAGGCCGTTGGTATCCAATGGTCGTATCTTAAATTGATATACTCGTTCTGTGTCAATGATATCGAGAAAGGGTAATTCGGGGTTGAAGTGGGGGGGGGGGGGGGGCAAAGAGGAAAAGACGGAATTAGGAATTTTGAATTTTCTTTTTAATTTTCATTCGATCACACTTTAATCGTGTTATCTTTTGGTTTGGTTTTTTGTTCGAATGATCGTGGAATACGCAGGGATATCGATTTGAAATCTTTAATGAGATCGATAAGGTGGAATGCATTGACGGGTCGATTGGTTCGTTGATAATGCAGTTTTATGGTTACTGTGGAGTTCAGTAGAAAATTATATAAATAAATAATAATCATTTGGATTAAACGGGTTTTTTCAATTACGAAGAAATGGGAAATACTTTCTCCGTCCGATCCTAAACCTTTTATCCGGCTTAAAGTGCTAACACCTACCCCATCATCTCGAGGCAATTTTATCATCTCCATCCGACCAGGGAAGGTTGCAATTTTCTTTCGCCTCTACGTTCAAATCCAATCTGTGTTCCGGATTATCAGGATTTTACTTCTGGAGAGATTGTACCGATCTGTCTATTGAGTGTTCTTGTATGACCAATGATGAAAATAAAAATATCGGTAATGAAAAGAAATCCTTTTTTTTTACTGTATATATAGTATGAAAAGTAAAATAAGAAAATGATTCGTAAAACCATTATCCGATTTTATCCCAGCATCCAAAGTGGGCTCCTCTAGCCGCATCCAATAAATTCCACCCCCTATATCAACTCCACGTACCACATAGCGCACCGTGTTCCACGTGAAATTTTATCTCATGAATTTTCGCGAATTGTCCGGCGCATCGTGACCACCGAGTTTTTGGACGTTCGCCAAAAAAAAAGTATGGCGACAGTTCAACCCCTTCCTCAATACTCGGTACCACTATCGTCATTCCCATGGTACCAGCATGCTACCATGGTAGTATATGGCAGCTGTTGGTTTAAGGGATGAAAATTTGAAATTTTCATTTTTTTATGGAACAGTGCTGCCATAACGATATAACGATATTACCTGACAATACTAGAATTTGATAGGTGGTACCAATAGAACCGATCGATTGGCCCTATTAAGCTGAAGCTCTCTTAATACGGCAACAATGGCGGTCGCAGCCAAGAGGCTTCCTGGATGGCTTTGCGACAAAATCAAAAGCTACGACAAGCAACGCCGTCTCCAGGGGTAAAAAGGTAATGGGGTGCGCGGGGGGTAAGAGGAGACGGAAGCAATGTAGGTGATCGTGTTAAACTCTGGCACGTGTGACGTCGTTATAAAGACTGATATATATATATATATATATATTTGTTATAGCTAAACTGTGACCATGTTCCTGAAACCCCCTGTACAAGTAGAGAACATCAAAGGGACCTGTAAGTCATCTCGTAATTGTGTATCGCAGTGGGGTGGCTAATATATGGATCCTATACATACAGTAGATACAGTACATAGAGAGTGTATACATACCAAAAGGAGAATTAGTGAAATTAATTTTTTCGATATTTTTTTATAGAGTAAGAAAATAGGAGATAATTAAAATTGTATGATTTTTTTTGAAAAATATAGAAATTGCATTATTGGTAATGCACTTTGACTCGTATATCCTTGTGAAGTAGAGAATTAAAAAAAAATTGACGAGAGCAGAAAAATTATGTAAAAGTATGAATTGCAGGTAGGGGTGGTAGGGATGCTGCAAGGAGAGCGGGGGTTGAATGCAAGTGTAATCCGAGAAATAATTGGCGTAAGGAGCTTGCTTCTGTAGACGAGGAGAGGGGACGAAGGGGAGTGGGAGAAAAGCGGAATAGATCAAAGGAAAAGCTCAGCTTCTTTTTTTTTTTTTTTATTGCCGAAGGTTTCGGCTTACAGGGGATAGGCGTACGAATCAATTTCGATGATTAATTTTCAATTGCGACTTAATTATGTGGGAGCTAAGCCCTACCTATTTCTATGGTACAGTACCGTAGTATATCTATATCTATCGCGAGTGTATATACGCTGACTCGAGATAACGCGTGATCCTCGGACGTGGTCCAGATCGTAGCAGAGGGTTCCTTTAGTGGAACAAAAAAAAAAGAGAAAAGAGAATGTCACCAAGCGCCACCCTCTAACCCTCTGTTGGATGGAATAAAGAATGGAAGGCAGCTTGAATTGGGAGCCAAGTGGGAGGATTGTCCGCTGGGGAGCGCCACATGATTACGTGGAACACATGTGATTAGATGGCGCGTATGGGATAGAGTGAATCGTGATTGAAATCACGTGTGGTGTGTGTATATGTGTGTATGGAGACGTAAAAAATGCAATCGGCTCTTAGAGTAATGAAAACCCGGCATTATCTCGTTCGTTCGCCAAATGGCTTCTCGGTTTTCATCTGGACTGGCCTTCCGTTTAGTTTATGTTTTCGGCCGCTAGATGGCGCCCTGTGCTAAAGCCACTGGTAGACGTGTTTTTGAACGGACGTTTCGGCTGTTTTACGTTAAAGGTTTTCACTATTTGGCGTATTACCAATGTATTTTCGTCCTGATACTGGGCTAGAGATTAAGATAAGCTGAGTTTACCAAATGGAGATCTATAACAGAGGACGCAGGACCAGAGGTGGCTCCTTAAGAGTTACCCTAGACAAGATCTCGCGCGTTCCGAGGGCAAAGGAGCAGGCTCTCGTGATTTAGCTGATTTATGGGACTTTTTATGTACAGGGTGGCCAAAATAATTCACCCTAATGCTCCTGCTAACTGCTGCTGGCCCCCGTTGCTGCGATTGTTTATTGCCAAAAAATGTCTCCGTATATATCATGGCTTCCAAGGAAGATTCTTGTGATGGTGGGGACAAAAAAGGAGTGGGATGAAAAAACTGGCACCTAACGTAACGGGGTCGTGTGGCTATCGGGGATATATATAGGATGACAGTTTTTTTACGTAAAAATTCGAAAAAGCACTGTTTTGGAAATTAGATATGGCAAAATAAAATTTTTGTACATTAATTTTTTTAAGCATTCAACATTATAGATATATCGTACAAAATGGCGATCAAGCTGTTAAAGCCTGAGGCAAGTAAATGGCGAGTGATGTGTAGTAATTAGGGTATAAAATGACAAGGTTATACCTCGGGGGTGGAAATCATTATACAGGGTGGCTTCGCAATTCTTCGCAGACTGATCTCGTCAAATATAATTGCGTTTGACAGTAATTTGACCTTGAACGGATGATTGATGGACAGTACAAAAAATCTTATAGAAAGTTTTGCCTTTTTTTCATATTTAAACTATGCCTCCCCTTAGCGTCTGTAAGTGAAAAAATTACAGTTTCACCAGGGTGCGTCACTCATTACAAGAAAAATATTTTCGATCAATTCAGAAAATCGTACTTCGGAACTCGATAGAAAAATTAAGACAAAAAATGGTACTCACTGTGTATATAATTCTTTTTTAAAGATTACGAAGAAATATCGACACGTCATAGTGAAATTGCGATTACTGATTAGACTGTGAAACAAGACGACGAACACGTGTCGGAGTATCACTGGGTATATGGGAATTAATTAAGTCATTAGCAAAGCGCTGCCATTCGCGATATGCCAGGATGTTAATTATCGATTACTAATTGCACTCAAATGAGGATACAACTACCATAAGCCTCCAGTAACATACCCAAAGTCAATATCGATAAACCATAGATAACACCTTGTACGAAAAAATTTTTTTTTGTAAAAAAATTTAATTTTATTTAATTTTGAATTAACCTTTGAATTATTAATTAGTGATAACTCATCACAGTGAAAGTGCACGAGGCGCAATGGCTGATAATCTAACTTAGTCTTCTATTCGAGTAGACATTCTAATTTCAAAGTGAAAAAAATCCTCAGTCCGCATCCCCCCTTACTTTCTATCCACGTTACACCTATTTTTACATTTCTCCGATAGATCAGTAGAAATACCTGGTAAAAAAGAAATTACTTTCTCCTTTGTACTTTCGCCATCTTTCAGCGGCGCGACGTCCTCGCGTCTACGTAACCATAACACCACCCCTACAATTTACCCTCTGATAGCTCTTATCAGTGGACCTAGCGGATACTGGATGCTGAGCTAGGGATTCTGGAGCGAAGTACAAGGCCAGACGAGACGATGGGAAAGATAAAAAAAATAAAAATGGTGGATGGTTTATTTCGTTCATCCTCATTAAAACCACCCACACTCCATTTCATCCCCAACCCTTAAATTTCTTTTGGTTAAATCTATACCGACACTCTCACTGCATCCGCAATCTTCAACTTGACGTTTCATACTCCATTAATTAAAAGTGGGCCATGCTCGTAAGCCGGGAAATGCTGGCCACCGGGAAGGGCGAGAAAAAGATTCGCCGCTAATGACGCGAATTCATTTAATGTTTCATCATCAGTAGAGAATCGTCCTATAACGACGTGGGTACTCCATGTTGTATACTTTTTAATTTATACACCGTCGGCACTGAAGTGCAGTACTCGTGGGTCTGTACGAGCGAGTGATTAAGCTGACAGTTATTTTTTGGGCTCTTTAGGTAAAAACGTAAATTTCGTATTACGTCAACAAAGAATAATTTCATATAGAAAAACCATTTTGTTCCACCCGACTTGGTAAATTAAATTTTTTTAGCAGGTGCGACGACCGCCAAAAATTTTGATTATTTTTTTTTTGAAACACGTAATTGGATCATTCGATGAGTTTCACTGACGCGGGATCAGCCTCAAGTTTAGTTGCGAAGGGATGCTGGGGTGGTAGCTAAAACAAAGGGCTGGTCGCGGGTTGGTCGATAGTCTACAGCCGCCAATCAGGCGAGACCTCGAGAGCAGCAACCCTCGTTCTCGCAACCGGCTCCGCGCTTTTACTTTGGGGGTGCTCACCCCTGTGGACTGTCACTTTGGGCTGGTAGACTGAGAACCCAGGAAAACACCCACGCGTCGCCAGGGTGACGGCGTTGCCAGAGGATCCTCCCTTTCTTGGTATGATTCTGGGGAAAAGATGGATTCCTAGGATCTTTCCTGTACGTTTAAATATTAATCGCATCGTTTTTGGAGATACTCTCAATTATCGTATTGATAAATAAAAATTTTTTATCCTTTTATCTTTTTACAATTTTAATATCGATTCTATTTCGCCATTTTTTTAATACTACATTTCACAATTCGATACGCATGCATCATGGGGGATGAATAACGTCGTTCTTGCCTGTCGATAATTCTTCAAGTTTTCAAGTGGCGAATTACACGGTACATTGGCTGCTCGTAAATCCATCCCTAGTGATAAAATGGCGGTGGGATGTTTTATTATTTAGATTCCCACCCTGTTCGGTATCTCTGTGCAAAATTGCCGTGAAGAAGTAAAAAAATAATTTATATACACTGTAACGTATTTTATCAACTGGACATAGGTAAAGAAAATCTGAGAGATAACGTCAGATTCGGTCATCCACCTTTCGGTCCATCCGCATATCAGGCGGGCGCCAGCCGATTTTTTTCACCGGAAGTTGAGGAACCTGTATGACCTGGGAGTTGAGGTGAGACAGTGTCGACTTCAGCGAAAGGAGTAAAATCAGCAAACGCAACTGGCTGCACGAGCGAACGGTTACGGAAATGCGCGACCGTTTAGGCTGCTGCGTTGAGGTAGAGAGGATCGGAGTGAACGTCAGATAAATATTGCCGAATGATAGAGAGCGATCGATCGAGAACGTAACGGACCGAAACGGATCTATAAAGTCGAGATCCCTCCACCAATTAATAAATCGGGAGTGCTCACCGGAGCTGGTCCAGCTGATCCGTGAAGGCCAAGAACTGCATCCAGGGGACACTCGGGTGGGCACTGCACTATAGCACAAAACTGCACCTCCGAAACACGCTAAGAAAATCGCTAGGATTTTCTGGATATTGCGAGAGCAACGCGCGAACTAAACGAGCGAGAACTTTTTGTACCGTGTGGGAAACGCAGTTAGGAAAATTATAAAAAAATAGCCCGGGAGCGCGAGGCAGCTCGAGGCACCCCGCTCGGTGTCCCAAGACAGACTGACTTTGACACTAGTCAAATTTGGGAACTAATCATTCCGATTGGTCGAGATCCTCGTAGCCAATAACTATTATCCTTTCGACCGTGAGTCGAAAAATAAATCAAACTTAAAATTCCCAATACAAATGAAAAATCCTAATACACCATATCACCCATAAGCAATCAACGAAATATTAAATAAATGAAAACCCCTTCAAAAAAGCATATGGAGAAAGGACAAAATCGATCGATCCATTAGATTTTATGAAATCCATTTTTTTTATTACCTCCAGTCACGACTAAAAATTCCATAAAAAAAAGGTCCCTATAAAATCTGAAATCCGGTACTCGTACTTCTCTATATGCACTTGTGCATCGGACAAAATGCGCATAAAAGGCTTGTCCCCTTTGAGTATGCATAAATGCACGCAGCAATCGTTCGATTAGTACCTACCTAACCCGTGCACTGAATTTCGCCCCAGCCGGTAAAATTATTGGAGAATTCGTGATACGCGCGAGATATAATTTCCACGGTACACACATGACAATATTAATTTTTCCTATATCCCCATTCTGTAACACGAGCGAGATCATCCCACGGGAAAATGCAGGATGGTAAAATTTGTCACAGGTCGATGATTGCCAGTGTCCCAAGGTGTGAAGGCAGAATGATTTCTATAACGGGTAACGCGAAGTCCCAGAGGTAGGCAGTAGCTGGTACCATCATATTGTAATTGAACGCGGGAAATTCAAAAGGGAATCATTTACCCACAAAGATTCACATTGACGCGCCCGAAGTAAGCAGAGGTTTCACTGTTGCGCGTAAATTCACTAAACAGCGCTGAATAAAGATACTCCGGGCGATGCATGTTTTTTCCCCACTTGATTCCATTAGTTAAAGTACGTAAAAGTAGTTCGATATTTCTTTTTTTCAATCCTCGAAAGAATTCACCTCAGTTACCCGGAGCAGCAACGAAGGACAATTATCGCGCCTTTTCCCAGCAGACGAACCGGAAATTGCTCATTAGCCGATTTTAATATATATTCTCTCGCTAATTAATTCCCGCCACCCTGCTCCCGGAAATCTCGAAAGAGACGTCGAGGAAGGCGTTGCTTATCCTAGATGGCAAAATTCTCGACCCTTCAGAACAGACAGTGACGTCTCAGTATAATTACCGTCGAAGTCGAGAGACTATAAAAAGGCATAATAGGGGTTGATACCACCCCCTAAACCCACCCCAAAATGAAATCTATATATCAGACACGCGACTGGGATACATACGCCATTACGCAAGTAAGCGAAAATAAAAAAGGGTTGAAACAGCGAAGAAAGCATATGGACATACAAGAATATTTATTTTACAAAAAAAAAAAAGAGTTAAATTTTTATTCGCCATAAGTAACCCAAAGGGAGGGACGGATAATAATAAAAGAAGCGAGTACGAAGTGACTGAGAGTGAAGTAGAGAGAAAGAAAATAAGGGTAGGTAGCAAGAGAGAGAGAGAGGAAGATAGTTAAGGGATGAGGCCGTAAATAGGGGTAGTTAAAGAGGAAAAGCACTTGTCGAAGAAACAAAATGAATTTTTATTAATGCCAAACCATTCGGGCTCATCCAGCCGTTCACGCGTCCGATTGGCGGAATAGCCGTCGCTGTCGAAGAAGAGAGGAGTGCGGTATGGTCAGAGTTAGTAGGAGAGAGACAGAGGATAGGGACAGGCAGATTGAGCTGGTCCCATGGGGGGGTACCCACTGCCGACTACCCATCGGGGCTTCGCTGGTAATTATTTTTACGAGGGTGAGAAACCTCTGTGGTTGACAGCTACCGCACCGGAGTCCGTTCTGACGGAGACGCAGCTCGCTAGGCAGGTACTCCGCGCGCTTTCCAGCCAGTTTCCTAGGGACGAGGGTTTCAGCCAGAGACAAAGATTCACGTCATCGGCAGCATCTCAATCTGCGGAGTACGCACTACCGGGAGATGTCAGGCAGGACTAGACTTGGGCTTCCTGTCTTTACGTACGGAAGTAGGACTATTGGAATTTCAGATGTATATGTGTGTGCAAGGTATAACATAGGAGACAGATGAGCACGTGATCTGGTCCTTGTATAATAATGATATTGACAATCCGGAGATTATATAATGACGATTGTTATTTTTGGTAAATTTAAAAATTCTTACGTCACGTTTCCATTGCTTCGTAGTAAGAGAAGTGTGGGGCTGAGAAAACGATATACGAACGTTTGTATAACGTAATTTGTTGGTGCGTTAGTCGAGGCCCTTTTGATGTACTGGGAGTAAGTATCGTAAAGGTAGATACTTATGAGAACGACCGTAGTAGCGTCTTTAGCTTTCGTCACACACGAATGCTGACCATTCCAAGAATCCAGGGAATTGGGTAGATCTCATCATACCGTTTACACGCCCATTAAGTCCCACCAACTTTTTCATACCAGACCCCGAAATTAATCCATGTGGATAATTGCTTCAGCGAGTGATCAGTGATTTGGTAATCGACAATTCAAAAAAAAATTTCTGTCGGACCACTCGAACGATAATTTGAGTTTGTAGAAATTTTGAAAATCAGTGCAGCGGGGCTTTGTGTGCTTGACTGTGTTAGCGAAAGGTGGAGTCTGGTATGTGAAAAATAAAAAAAGGCCCAAAGTTATTTTTTTTGCGTTTTCTAACGATCTAACCATGCATCGAGGCCCGCAGTTCAAGTATCTGGTACTGGGTGTTCGGAAAGCTGAGGAAAAAGATCATGGCCGGAGAACCTTGTATCTACGTGTATGGTCTAGGTATGTGGAATCTGACTGAGGAAAAAAGTATCTCTACCGTTAACCTTGCGCGACGTGCAGCGAACAGACGTGGTGAAACATTACCGAAATTAATATGAAAGTTAAAGCATAACGATTTTTTCCCCAGCATCGCGAGATCATTCGAGGTTTGGACCTTTAAAGGAGTAAAACGAAGCGTGTGCCTGGATAACTGTCCGTCAGAGTAGTGTACAGTGGTTCTCATTTATGAGGACAGAGGAGCGAGGATAAAATTGAAAAGTAAATAATAAAGCTGACTTAATGTGTTATGAAAATTGATTGTTATATGACATAACCTGAAAATCGTTAAAAAATATATTTCACAAGTCGATTCGACCTCGTGTAGAGGTTTCTTTAATTATCGAAAAAAATTATTGGCAACCATTTAAGGGCTCTAATGATTCTCAGGAGGATGAGAAAGATTTGGGAGCGGTCCGCGCGCGGTCCAGGATGACGCTGCGAGAAACGCGCGGACCTCGGCGCACAGTGTTGTGTGGCCGCCGAGGCTGTGGTTTAATTTCTGGCATCAATTAAAAAGTGACGCGGACCGAGGAAAATCAGTAATTAACGAAGCGGCCTGTCGGTTTGCTACCTCCGTTTCTTACCGACCGACGCGATTCACGCCCCCAGGGGTCCGTTTCTTCGCTTCTGCCGAAATGCGTAAACTCTAACGGGACGAAGAATCGGATGATGCTGGGTCCAGATATTGGTAAGGAAAAATTTTGACGCGATTGGATCGCGTCGTGCAAGCGTTTGGGACTTTTTGGGCCCGGTCCCTTGGTCGATTTTGGAAGGTGTGAAATTTTTGGGACTCGCACGGATAAGCGGGAGAGTTGCGATACCGAAGGCAAAATGAGAAAAAAATAGAATGACGAGGATGAGGAAGACGAAGAAGAAGCAGAGTCTACTTACGAGGCAGCATCCGGGAGACGGGCCCCGGGATTGGACCACAAAGAGTCCCAACCGTCTTAGCCATAGGAAAGAAGCTCCTCTCGAGCAGAGAGCTCGAAAGCTCGTTACACGCGGTGACTCGGCATTACGGAGTTCCGAGTCCTGGGCCCAGGGGCCCATGGACCCAACGTCACGGCCATGATGTCTTCTCCTTGGCCTTACGTTAGCCAGTTCCCATTCTTGATCTCATCCTCCTACCCGAATCCTCCTGAACTTTCCACAGCCGGAACGACCTAACTGATCTTCGCTTACAGCATCTTCTCTTGGACCTTCGCATCCTGGACATCAGGATGTCGCACTTACGACTAGACCTAACCTAACGATTAGATCCAAAACCTTCATTAGCCTCGCACTTAGGAACCGGTCCAAATTACCAAATACGGGGTTTACGAC
Organism: Trachelus tabidus; assembly: GCA_030142655.1. Lineage (NCBI taxonomy): Eukaryota > Metazoa > Arthropoda > Insecta > Hymenoptera > Cephidae > Trachelus > Trachelus tabidus. Next base: position 16,981 of record JARQTI010000117.1, read on the forward strand.
CTGACGCGAAATTATTTAATCACGTAATCATACAGCCAGACACATATATGCCTATTAACCCAAGATCATCTTCAGACCGAGTCACTTTATCACTCTTATTGCGTCTTATTATTTCATTAGCTTCCAAACTCGAGAGAATCATCGGAACCCTAAGTTCGTCACCAGGTCGGATGCTGGATCCAGTGAAGATTCAGCCATTCGGAGTTCATGCTTGACTTTAATCCTTTCGCGCATTGATAACCGTGTCTAAAAAGTATTTCCAGCCTGAGACCCAGTTGCCGATGCAGACTCCCAGGGTAACGAATGCCCACCAGGTGGTCCAAGTGACAATTAACCTATTCGCAGAATCCTAAAAGTTCATCAGATTAAATTGGTACCAAATGGATGCTACAGATGCAACTCGACACAGCTTCCCGAAGAAGTCCCAGCCCAAACAAGACAGCCTGACCACCTGGAGATGATTCTCGGATGTTTATGGTCGGACGACTGTACCCCGTGATTCTTGATTTGCAAGTACCGATATTCGACGTTGGGAAGCGTCTTGCCTTGAGTTATATCAAGAAAAAAAATGAGTTCGATTAGCGTTCGCCACGGTACGTTGGACAGAGTTGCGTTGCGACACGTAGAAAGTAGCCAAAAAAAAGAATTGTCGGTACAGCTGATAGAGCGCTCACGTACTAAGGCCCCGGCACGTATACTCGGGGACTTATTAATAATCCGGCCCAAGAATCGAACAAATATATAACACTTTCTAATCATTAGTTGGTTAGCCACTAAGGCTAAAACCGGTAGCTTTACCGATGGCACACCCTAAGTACCAATTTGCGCCGTGTTAATGGACAAAGTGACTCGCTCATTACACCAAAGGGCCTTAAGGCCCCGTCCACCGAAATTACGGTGAATCTACAACGGTGCGCTGAAGATTGCCCAAGTACAGTATTACCGGACTGGATGGAGTAACCCAGCAATTTTAATACAGGACCAAGTCCTGACTGAAAAGGCCCTAAAAAAATTTTGACAATTTTTCATTGCCCGATAACCCAGATATATTTACGAGTTATCTAGTTTCAATGGACCAATTTGACAGCTGTCACGCGATCGGGTCTTGTTTACTAATTTGATATTGACAACAAAGTTTGGACGAGCGGTATATGTCTGTCTTTGTCTCGTACATGGGATCGCGCATAAGTCCGTCTCTCTCGCACTCACGGCTGGTATAGGAAATTAATAAAATCGCAAGTACCTCATCTTTTCCTTTCAAAATTAAATTTCAATATGGTGGGCATTCAATCCGTGGGCGCCCGATATTTCCGTCTTTCTTCGTCGCTCGGCGACGGATGCTGAACGCGACTTTACATACGCGATCCTACGAAACGTGCGGTTAACCAAAATGATTGTCTGACAGCTGTCAAATTTGTTTGCCGCGTCCGAGATGAATGGACCCGTACGCGCTGTACTTCACGTGCTTCGGTGAACCTTTTTGCATTAGCACCGTTCCTTGCCACTAATTACCTGAAATAACCCATTAGTCCTGTATCCTCCTGAAATTACAAGGCAGAGTGCATGTCATCTTTGACGAGTTAATCTCGACGAGTCTCGTGGGAGGAGTTGTTTCCATGAATCAGCGATATTCCGCGACCGAGGAAAATCGCCGTCACGAATGCACGTTAAGACCTTAGGGCGTACTTACGCCTTTGACAAAAGGATTCCTGGAGAGTTCAAGAGAAATCGTTATACCCGGTGAAAAAAAAAGAAGATACAAGAACCCCCTGATATCCATTGATAACAAAATAATTAGTTTGCACAGTGAATCACGTAACGTAAATAATTACGTGAATATAAATAATTATTGAAAAAAAAGTTTTACTCCCGCAGCTAAATCCCACCAAACTCATCTCCGGGGGATGATCTGGACTCAGATCCTTCGGCTATGTCCGGAGATACTCGTGAGACCAAGCCAGGAGTAGCCAATCACCGTCGATTTCATAGCTGTCCACCAGGGTATCTCCGAACGGAGTCTTCAGGATTCTGTTACCGAGGCTAGTCCGCCAGACCCAATAGAAATAGAGGCGAGATCCATTGGGATGATCAGGCACATTCCAGCATCCACCAGGTCAGAGCTTTCCCTCTCGAAGAGATTCGAATTGCGAGAGACATCCCTCCGCTCGACTAACCGCCTGACGTATCAATCGATAGCCGAACCGACCTAGGTACGGGATCACCTAGACACCCCAAAGATCGTATTTGCCACTGTGAGCTTGTCGACAGTGTACCAGAGTGAAGATAAAAAATCATTAAAAATCTTAGCAAAGCTATGTTCAACGATAAGAAAAAATTTAATTAATAAAATATCACCCAGACACGTTCGGCCATCTTGAGGATAAATACCATCGAGTTATTTAATTTTTTTTGTTAATTCCCCTCGAACCTCGTGCAAGGTTCGTTTAAGAATTGGCTGGTTTAGTTTATCCAGACCCGTGGCGAATGCGGCGTGCAGATCGGCTGTCAGGCAAAACTGGGGCAAAACATTCGATCGATCGTTTTCGAGCGATGCGAATCCCGAAGATCGATAGCGATCGGAGATGATCGGTCACGGCGTGAGAGACTGTGTGTATGGGCTGCGTGTACGAGGAAGATCGGTTAGAAAAATTTCGAAGATCGGTATGGCAAAATAGGTACAGTCGAAAGAAAAAGGGTAAACGTCGACTACCGAGGTCCTGATGAAAAATTTAAGGTTCGCTCTGGGGACCAAGATGGTCTCCCGTGGGTCCAAGGGTGGTCCGGTGGCTGGTGAAACAAAATTGGCTCCGGGTCTTTCGCTCGTTTCCGGCAAGGATAACGACGCTCTACTCGATCTATAGCTATACTCCATGGGACTCACCATGATGCGCGAAACAATCAAGGTGTCTGATCCTTCGTCGCTGAAGAGGAGGTTCGACTTGGCCGTAGCGAAAGGCGCTCACGTCGGCCAGGACTCTTGAACGCGCACGTTGCCCGTCGCGTTCCAATCCCTGCAACACACACCAGACGCTCGTCTGAGTTCTTCGAGTGGCCTTTCACCCCTTTGCCTCTACACCCTGTGACTATGGTAGCCTTGACTCACGATCCTTCTTTCTCTCTCTCTCTCGTATTTTCATATCTTATGTATAAGTAACAATGTACATACGTGACCACTACCTAAACGATCTCTATATACCACAGGTAGATTTATGGCGCTACTCCTTAATATTACCGTTTCGTATAACCCTCTCTCGGTCCCGTTCTCCTATGCCTAATGTCCTTATTTATGGCTTCTATTAATTACGCCCGGGTGATAAATAAAGTGTCTACGCCCCTGATTCCGTGTAATCCGACGGCGAGATACCCCTACGCGCGTGGACCGCGTGTCGTCAGAGATACAGAAGAAGCGACAATTTTCTAAAATAAGATGAAAAAAGATGCACGAGATCTTCGCAGTCTTTTTCTTGTACCGTTCTATAACTATCGTCTAACCTAACCTAACCCTGACTACTTAACTACGTATCTTCGTACGAGTCACGTGGTTTCCCAAATTTCAAACCCGTTCCGCTTTCACGCCCGGATTCCGCTTTCCCCTGTATCGAATTTCGCTTGCATGTCGGACGGAAAATTTAAAAAAAAAAGGAATCGGAACGCTGTCACATACAAAAATAAAACGACCACTTGTTACCGATCAAAGTATCTTTCCCCTCGCACCACGTGTCTTGGTACGTGATTTGCTCTTGGATAATCCACGTATTCAAAATATCCTTTCGGACTGTACACGTCCTTCCATTAATGTCCTATCCTTCTGTCCTATTAAGCCTGTTAGGTTTCTAGAAGATACATAGAAGCACTCGCGCACGTGCGTGTTGGTCCAGTAACCTGAAGCGGAGGCTGAGGACGAAGATGAGAGAAAATAAAATCAGTGACGCTGGACCAAGCATAGGTGAGATCATCTTCGTGGGGGAGTAGTGGGAGGGGAAGATAAAGGGAGGGTGAGAGGTAGGAAAAGGTGGAATAAGAATAACAAAGAAAAAAAAAGAACTGCCACAAGATCTACAGGGGAAGTCTGGTCCATAGGGTAGGAGGATCTGATGTATGTGACTTCACACGTGACTCACGTGAACGTATGAACCTTTCACGTTGATATTAAGATACGTGCTTGGATGCGCATTATAGAGACATCATTCTCCATGATCCTCCTCTGTTCTCATATGTGACTCCTCGTACGTTCCATATGGTACTCGTACATACCTATGTATAGTACACCCTGTATATGAATTTTGTATAGAGTTCGGAACAATTTTTTTTTAGATCCTAAAGTTTTGCTTTTGTTTCATCAATTTTCTATTGACTGGTCTCACTTTTGTCTTTTCTTCTTAAAAAGACTATTTGACTCATCGTTGCTCAAGGATGAGGGGAGGGGAGGGGGGCGAGGGGGGGACAGGTCTCTGCTGCTACCTTTCTTTATTCTCAATGCGTACGTATACCTGTGTAACAGCAGCATTGCCAAATGGCGAAACGTCTAATTATATACGTCCGCTGCTACCTGCGGTAATTTGCATGTATAACTTTACGCGCGACGACACGCGAGAACCGAGCCCCGCCGCTTCCTATCGAAACGAAACGCTTGGACAGAGGCCGTAGGCTCTACCTGGAGTTACGGGCTGTCTACGTGAGGTGTGAAAATGACGGATAGCGTCGGGACGCTCGAGTATTATCGCCCCTGGGGCTTTCACCTTTTCTTTGAGCTATATACAGTCCTTGTTCATCATCTACATACACCACAGAGTCACGTACAGCGTATGATTAATTTAACCATTTGAAGAACTTCGAATGGGTCAGGCAAATGGTAAAAGGCTATGACCTGGTACAAGAGGCGGGAAAATGTTGAAATTCAAAAGTCCACCACGAAAAATATATAATTTCGAACGATCGAGATCTGCGAATGATAAATATTTGAGGGATAAATAAAATATTTATTATTGATGAGTATTAAGAAAAAGTGAAGGGTTTTGAAGAAGGAGGGGTGGCAAGGGGAGGGGGTACTATGGTTAAAGGGATGCGAAGGAGGGGAGGGAAGGGAGAATGAAAATTCAGTGAAAATGCTTTGGTACGGAGCTACATAGGATTGGTTGGCGAAAAAGAGACTGCTAGGTGCACGCAAGGACGCGGGGCGTCGCGACGTTATTACACGGTTCATTAGGAACGCGCGCCCGCGGCGGCGTTGCTATTCGCGGACTAAAGTAGAGGGAAAATATAGTGCTGGCGCAAGAAGGAGGATGCGCCTCTATCAGCTGCAGTCGGCAACCGCGCCAGTTATTCGAGCCGACCTACCAGGGGCGGCGTAAGCCAACCAGAGGAAGGCGCACTAGGTGCACGCTATACCATGGCAGTCGGAGCCCACGGCTAATGAGCAGAGTCTCAATGATGCCGAACAAATGAAAAATTCGCTTCCCCTAATTACCCAAGGGTAGGTCGTTCCTCGATTCTTGCCTTGGCTGGAGAGATCTCTAACCACCTGGGGAATCTTCGAGAAGTTTCGAATTATCGTCTGGAGTGGCGTACGATGTACCTTTATTGAAATAACGAGATACCCAATGATAACTGGAAAAGATAATTCTTTTACTCTGCGGATGTAGCATAAATAATAAAATGCAATTTTGGTAACTAACTTTAACAATAATTTTGGCCGCGAAAGCTTCCAAACTGAAATGCAATTTTTTTGCATTATATATTATTGGACTTTTTTTTGCAGTAAGATCTTCGGTAATTCTGAGAAATGATTAGGTAGCGGTCATGCAGATGGGTAGACTTGCGAATTGGGTCCAGACTGCGAGATGAAGGAATGAAAGAGCCACCCCTTATATTTTAGGGGTCGGTCCAGGATCGCCATTGTTCGTAGAAATTAACTTGGGATTTTTATTTACTACAGAAGTTCTATGGTTATTGCGTAGATACGAGTCTACCGGTACAGTGGTAAAACGAGAGAAAAAGGAAATCTGTCAATTCTAAAACTGGTCCAGTGTAATTTTTTTTATTTTTCCCTATCCGCCATTTTTCCTAATTTACTCTCCTCTGTCGAATACTCCCGTATCCTCGTCTAGCTTCCTCTACAATTTCCAAGGGGAATCCTTGTCTCCTGGATCAGAAACTGATCTCGTAGATCCTGGACCAGGTTACCATCCTACGGCAGAAGGTTATCCCATAGTACATAGCAGCAACCCAGAAATATTGCCAAGCGATTCAGTGGTTCGCGTAACGTGGTCCACACTAGTTTTTATGGATTCCGGTCCGACGGGACTTCCGGTACCCGATCTCAACTCCATATCCTACCCTCAACTCTGCGAGTTCAGCAGGCCCACTACAGTCACCCTTGTCCGAGCCAACACTCCTTCCTAACCCCTGGGAACGACCCACGCCCGTTCTGTCTCGCTGCAGTAGAGATGGACTTCCGCTTCCTGTACGTGATTTGTCCCCGTACGTACATGGCGTACAGAAGCGCTTGTATCTGTCCTAGAAATACGACTGCTATGAATATACACGTTTCCCACTATGGTACAGTAGTATCATATATCTATAGATAGACACAGCACGGAAACATACAGGGTAGTCATTTAATTAAATAAAATTATTTCACTCATCTTTTTTTTATATTTTTTTGTCAATTATTTCAATCTCAAAAAGAACTGTACGAATCCTGGGCAATTAGAGAAAAGTAGGTGAGACGACATATCGATCATGAAGAATGCAGGTGCAATGCTGATGTAGCCTTTAGCCAGAATCTAGGGGCAATGGAGATACTGACACAAGTAGTAGTAATAGGGTGGCTTGAGGTGCCTCTCAAATATTTACCAACCCTGGTAAACAGGGTAGACATTGTTCCTCGGCGCTACCATGTGTAAATTTAATCTTCCATAGGGGACGCGTGCACCAGGGGGTGGTAGGAGGGGATGTACACGTGGAGCAAGTGGCGTCAGTGAGACAAAGACAAAAATCTTGCAAAGTGAGAGTGAGAGAGAGCCGAGTGGTAAACTTGCCAACAGATGGACAACGATCCCAAAATTGAAGTACGGGTCCATTAGTAATTTTATATAAATGATTTAGAATGATCTACAAGATCATCGAATCAAGACTGTGGATATTTTTGCACCTAGTTTCTAGGTATGCCTGGATTCATTTTAAGCGTCTATTATATGGTAAGGACACGGCTTAAAAGTTCAAGAGGGCACAGAGGAAGATGCTGAAGAAGGACCAGAAGTAGGGGTACCAGGGATGATTCGAATAGGTTGGAATCTGCTGACTCGTCGCGGGGGTCATCCCTGTGGTTCAAAGCCGGTGACATCTTCATCTCCTCGTGTCGATTCACCTCGTCCCCTTTTGCTCCTCCTTCATGGTCCCCACCAGAAGAACCCGAAACTCATGACCAAAAACGCTGCCGGGACCAGGTCCGATTCCTCTTGCGCGCAGAAGAGATAGCGACGGGGTCCATCGAAACGCGGCATGACTTTGCGTCGCTTAACGCCTCTATCCCTTCGATCCCTTTGTCGGCTGATCAAGACCCGGACACCTGGACACAGTGGTGTCTGCTATCTCTTCAGGGTCACCTAGAGTGGCGTAGACATTTTTTTCCCCTTACATTAGTCATCCTCTTCTGGGACCTCTTCATCGTCCTGGTCCTGTCTCCGTTGCACTTGCCGATGACGTCTCCGGTCTTGAGGTCGTCCTTGTCCCGCGACAGGGAGATAAATCTCAGACTGAGATGTTAACACGCACTGTTTTTCCTAAAGGTTGGTTATTTGTACGAGACTTTAGATCGTGTTAACACCTAAGGGCGGTTTCTATGATGACCAAGTAATACAACCCTGAAGTGTTGTCCAGCTAGCCTCGGATAAGTCGTAGAAAAGTCGAGGATTCAAAAGGCGCGTGTACGGTGTAAATATGAGTGTTGAAGGAAATCAAGTCTTCCTGGGCCCATAGGGCCCATCAGTATCCGACCCGTGGAATGCCATAGGGCACTGTCGAGTCTAGGGCCCCGCTAATGGCCCCACTTAACGTCTCAAGCATCGTCGGGAAGAGCCCACGAGCCCAGCTCTTCTTCTTCTTCTTCTGCGATCAGGCCCCGTGGTACGAGTTGACCCGTTCCATCACCATCTCCAAGGCCCAGAGTTAATAATCGGCAATATTTATTCCGGATTGGTCACGGCTCGGTTTGGAGAATGATGAGAAGGGGGTAAGCCGGGGTTGGGGAATGCTGAGGAATGACGTCGCGTTAAGAAGACTCTTGCAGGTCCCGTAAAGACTGGGCGGCTGCGAATGGAACGATGGAAGGATCGGACGAATGGATGAAGCTGGGTCCAGTATTGTACGGAGATTAATGCCGCTCTTCAGGCACCATCGTCACGTGTGGGTGTTACGAGCCATCTTGGACCCTGTAACGTTTCAATTCGGCCCGGAGTCCGTGCGAGACAAAAAAGGCAACCAAAATTTTTTTCAAAAAAATACAAAAAATCCCCCTTACTTTTTCCACCAAGCGATTCCCAAAATTTTTTTGAAAAATCAAATCTAACCCTCACCTTGCCCAGACCACTTTCCCCATAACCCCTTATCGCCCTAATCACTCCCCAGGGTCAGGATCGACACAGGGGCAGGTTAATTTCGTAGCCTCGGTACCATTTTCAAGGGGAAGGATGGTTCCCGTTTGTCCGAAAGAACGGACACCGTAGTCACGTCGTGCACAAAAGGGCCAGATGAATCGCCTCCGGAGAGCGCTGGACAAATGGGGACATTAAGTCGCTTTTGCGGGTTGGTACCAGTGGCCACCACGGACACCGGTACCGTCGGCATGTCTCCCGTGTACCGATATATGCGACTACGCGTGTAGGTACATGGACGTTTCACTGTATTTCTCTACTAGGACTAACTGTATACAGATATAGGAACGTGTATTGTGTCAGAGTGAACTATCCGATTGCTATCGACTTCCGGCGGAAAAGGAGGAAGCTCCCACAACGCGATTCGGACAGGCGGCACAGCCGATCTACCGCACAAAATTCCGCAAACGACGTTATTATCTGACACAAATATATACATATACTTCGAGACTTCCGGTTTCTACCATTTTGACGTTCCTCCCATCCATGTGCCTGCATTTTGATTTTAAATTTCACGAATGCTTCCTTCCTTCTCAGGACACCCGGTATGTGGGTGTATACCAAGGCCCCGTAGGATCGTTGGGGTAGGAGCGAGGACCTGTCACATTACGGAGTAGAATTTATGCCCGATGCCCAGCGGCGTGACAAGTTGCCTCTGATGAACGGCCCCACCGCGAACTCTTGGCCCCCCGACATGGCGAAGAGTCTTGGCCGGTTTTCAGGCCAGTTGAGTTCGTTTAATTCTTGAGTGAGAAGAAAAATTCTACTAGGATTAAAATTTCATGACTTCACAGACGAACCAGTGCGCAGCATACCGCGTATTGGGAGTACGTATCATACGGGTTGCGCAAGTTGAAAAAGATTAGAGCCTCATTACGAATGTCCGTGAGTATCCGCGGGTGACTAAAAATTGAAAAATTGAACTTCACTGGCAATGAGTTACGATTCCTTAATTCGTCTCAGCGTCTCGACTGGAACGTCGCCGATTATTTCTTCAGGACTGAAGTCAGTCAGTGAGCCGGGACCGGGGCCTGTAGGGCTATAGCTTTTTAAAAAAGTTCCATATGATTTTAACGCCGCTCGCAAGAAGCCATTCCTCGCGTTAGGGTCGCCAACCAGCACGACGCGTAGCGATAAACACGGCAAGTTACGATTTCTCGGAGTTCGCCAAGAGTGCGCTTGAGTAGGTACCTAATACGTGTACCAGCTCAGTGGAGTGTCGTTCCTTTTTCGCTCTCGTACGCACGTTTTACCGCTGACAATATAAAAAGCTAAAGGAACTAAAAAAAATATTTGGGATTGAAAAAAAACGTGGACGTAGGTACCAACTGAGAAAAAAAAATTTACACGATCGTCCGAACCTCGTGCAAACTAGTGCCGAATTAGACACGGAAGTTTTTCTTAACGAATCCTCCAAAGAATTCCCTATGGGTCGAGTTCAAAGTAGAAAATGGGCAAAATATCCTTAAACGCATCTGTCCTCCAGATCCCGAGCACGTGGCAACGTGCACTGCGTGAAACTAGAGAAAAAGTTTGTACCAACAGAGGAGAAAAAAATAGTCATAAAAATTCTATCGGGACCAAGCGAACGCGTAGGGAAAGGATGCGTCGAGGAAGTCCGACGCCACGCGTCCAGGGTAGCGATGCGTATAGTCAGGCGCTGGTAAACGTAATGGAATACAATGTAAAGGATAGAGAGAGGAAATAAAAGGGAAAGATATAAGCGGATAGAAACGAAGTAAATAATTTATAATAAAGGATAATTTGCTCCGTCGACTCGGCGTCGCATTCCGTCGTGGCAGCACTGTCGCCCTTACGAATCTCCCGTTACCGAGGCTTCTCGGAAAGTTTAATTTCGCAAATCTTGAGCAACGTGCGCGACTTAGGGGTAATGGTGCTGGGCTCGAGAATGTTCGCGTACGTGGATATCGTGTAAGATATGTTGTGGCGTGTGTCGGGACTTCGTGTTTACACGTGTATTGTGCATTTGGTCGTGTGCATACGACGCGCATGCATCGTGTAGTCTCGGCTTACGGCAAACACGGTGTCAGTTAGCACCAACAACGCGCGTCCCGACGACACGAGCGTCGGAACGCTCCTGGCATTAGCTTGCATTCTGGAAAATCGTTTGCTTTGCGAGCGCGACTCGACCGAACTGTAACGAAATCGCTCGGGACGATCGGATGGCGAATTTCTGGAAGTACATGAGAGGAACACGTGGGAGACTCGAATATAATTTTAAAAAATTGTTACTATTGAAAATTTGATAAATATAATTTCTATAAATTTCACTTACGTTTCTTATTAATTAACGTATTCGCATGGATCGTCCCTGTAAAAAGTTGCAATATGAAATAGAAACGTATAAATGCAAGTGAGAGGGGGAAATTCGATAGATGCCAATAATTTCCTATCGAATGATGAACTTTGTATCGATCGATATGTTGGATGATTATATTTTGGAAAATTGGCAGTGTGGGTACTTGTCATTGAATCGGCAGGCGGAGAACATTTTGAAATGATTGGAATAAAAAAAGAGACCGGTCAGCATATGAATTCCGGTTGTGCATTTCGCAATGACTGATGAACGTATCGTATGAATGGCTGAGTGAAATAAAGGGAATGCAAATATTTTCAGGTGAAAAGCCCTGTGCAGCATTGATACGCTGTTTCAAAGGTAATATATCTGACAGGGGTAGTTTTGCTATGGTGTTAAAGAGTGTTTCGGAGGGTTGGAGAGGAATTGTTTTTCCTTTGTAAAGAGATCAGTTTGTCTAAGGAGACTCAAAACAATCTTGTTGTCTCCTCGGACGTCTATTGTCTTAAAATTAGCAGGGGTGCCAACCCCCTCTAGTTTTCCCATGAATATCACGCCTTTTACCCTACCCGATCCCGGCAGGCTGATTAGCTAAAAACCGACGGAGAACACAAGGGTGCTCTTTAGAAATGTCACCCCTGAACAGATTTCTTATTTACTCAAGGTTACCACTAGCTGTCCCATTATAGAACCATAATCGATACCTATTACGAACAATGTTATTTAAAATATAAAAATCCCTTCACAGGACTATGGCATCCTTAAAAAAAAAAAATCATCAAAACGTTAAAGGCTGGCTAGAGAAAATTTTGAAAAATATTTTTCCGGACCAAAGGGTTGATAATAATTTTTCCGTGCTCCGGCAGAGGGGTTGACGATATGGTATCCTTAGTTGGATTAACGGCAATTAGTCAAGTTCTTGGGGTTGGTAGGCGTGGCGGGTCTGTCGACAACTCTGGAGCGAAAAACGACACCCTGCAAAAGTATTCGATACCTGCGACCTCATCCCCTAGTACAGCAGTCATAAAACGAAATGCCCGGGTGGACACTTTTATGGTGGTAGGCTTTGTCTAGGGTCGCTGGGTTACTGCGTTACGACCTACGAAGGTCCTGAAAGTCCTGGACAAGGGTTTCCGCGAGAGCAATATAGTCATGGCGAGCACCACAGGACTACCCGGTACCGTAGGACCTTGCCCAGCGAACCGACCATCCTGGATAACGTTCTCGGCAAGGGCTGTAAGATTGCCCCAATCGGACACCCACTGTTTCTGGTCCTTCCATGAAGAGCTGCGAGTCATAAATGGTACCGGTTGGCCTGTTGCTTCTACGCGAAGGCAAATACGTGCGAACGGTAAGAGAAGTCGAGGAAGCCATTTTGTATTAGAACAACGAGTATCGCTACTAAAAATATAAACGTCAAGTATTCATGTAGAAATAAAAAAAAATCCCTATAAATTATCCAAAATGATTGAGAAATTGTGTCTAGTAACTTTTCTCTATTTTCACTATGACCCGGTTGATGCCGAACTAAAATTTTTCTCTAGGGACAATATGGCGTCGTAACCAAAAATCTTTCCAATAGTATTCTCAGTCAGAGCTATCATTAGCATTTCCATCAGCATCGACTGTTACTTCGGGACGCTTTAATTTCTGACAGACATTAAGACAGACGGACAGACCTCGGACAGACGGAGTGGACCCAGATGAGGATGAGGATCAGGATGAAGGATATGGGCGGTGGGCTCCCCTGTTGCGAGCCGGTGGGACTTCAAAGTGTTCGGAGACTTCATCATCGATATAGGCCCTGATCACTGCCGACAGATTAGACGCCTTGGTTCTCATCTTCGCTCATCCTCCTCATCTCCCTCTCGCTCCTGGCTCTTCCAGACTCTCGTTCCGACCTTGTTCATCCATTTCTTAGACGTGCCATATACTTGTTCTACAAACTGGTCCTATATTGACCAAGGTCGTCAGAAGCTACGGACGATCCTTGCCAATTTTTCTATTTGCGTGATTCCTAGATTCGGCTGATCTGGACGAGGACAGGGACAGTTCAGAGATCAGGTACCCGGGTACTGGATGACCACCAGGTCCCTTTTTAGGATTCGGCAGGTTTCCTCGTCCACAGGTGTCTCAGCTAAACCGATTAGACGCACCTGAAGAATTCATCCGAGCAACCCTTATTTCCCAGCTTGAGGTGAGCAATAAATCATGATTTGCAACCCTGCGTGTACCAATCTCGTGAAGTGTCACCACGATAGAAAGTACCAACGATGCAAAAAATATCTCTAGAACGTACATAAAAGTTTTTAATAAAACAAAATCCAAAAACAGCGTCCTCGTACAAAGATTTCTTTATGACCTAAAAATACCTCAAAATCATATCTCTACGAAAAAGTATTTTTTTTTGGGGAAAAAAAATTCCAAGGAACAGGCCTATCGCGAAGCGTACGGCAAACCAGTATCGAGCAACAGTAACTGGTAACGGGAAGTAATGTAGGCAGCATGCGTCGGCGTTTTTGCGTCCTGAAACAATGGCTCAATAGGCGTCACATGACGGGACTGAAATTACGGGTGAAAATTGCCGATTTTCCAGCGGTCTTGCGGCTTTTGACGAAGCCGCGGTTTTCTCGGCTCTCCCATTAAAGTACGACTTTATCCTGGCTTTTCCTGGAAGCTACGAATACGCCTAGTCCCCAGCCCACAGGAACAGTACTGGCATGCTGAAGCGTTACAGGCCTCAAGACCCAGTACCCAAAGACCTGCTATACAATATTTGCACGTAGCTTCCTTAACTGGCAGCATTAATTAACTATCAATGCCGCGTAGTAACATTGATGAAACTTTTACTGATCGATAGTTTCATTGAAAACTTGCCATTATGTCATTGCCATAGAATAAATTTTATGAATGAAATCATTGGGAAGCTCGCGGCATTAGAAACGACAGTACGTACTACTATTTGTAGACGGCTACTGTACACTTGATATCTATATGACCACGTACCTGTTATCACTGTGTGTGTATATACCTTGTATTTCTGAACAGGAGTTCAGCCTTCATTCGCTTCATTCATTCACAAAGACAATGGATATCTCTACGGCTAATGACTTCACATAACGGGTGACAGATAGTTTGGACATGCTGACGTATTAATGGACACAGGATATATTACTAGTATATATACTGTGTACTGTGGCAAAATTTTTTTTAGATTGGAAAAAATATCTAATCCAATATATTACCGGGTGTCCACTTTTATTTGTCATGTTTTTTTCTGTACCCTGTACACTTTTGTACGAAGTACTCACTGTTCGGGGAAGTCCGAGTAATTACTGTGGAGTAATTAGATCTATCGGTGTACTCCTTGATCTAGCACTTCGGCGATCCTTGTGTTCCGATCGAATTTTCCAACTTTCTAGCTAACAGACTGGAACGGTATTACAGTGCACAGGTATACGGGTAGCTTGGAGTTGGGCAACTGGCTCGACACTTGGTTCGCGTTTGTTACGTACAGATCCAGCTGCCCACGTCGAGCGTATACATGTATATATAAGGTGTTCAGTAATTATGAAGCACCCACGCGCGGGTAAGTGTAAACTTCGTTAGAGACGAAAAGAAAAAGGAACGTTTAAATTTCTTGAGCAAGAGACAAGGCGGATGCTTATTTTTTCGAGTCAATTTACACGTCGAAATACGTAACCCGTGATTAGAAAATCGAAAGATCCGGATATAGATAAAAGAAAAATGAAAATTTCCATTATTTTTGTTATTATTCCCGCTGATAAAGTGACGATAGCACACGATCAGGATTAATTTTTCATATTTTGACCTATGACCTCCGAGAGTCAAAACTAATTGTAGATAACGTACGGCGAAGGTAGTAAACAAATGATGACAACACCCTTGGTGTGGTCTCTGTCGGAAATCAACAGGAATGCCATTAAAACGACAAATCCACGTCGCTGTTCAAATTGATAAATTGCAACTTCCGGCGATGACGCTTCCGCGGCCTAGCGTACAATTTCCTGGACAACGATGGCCGACGTGGAACTCTAAGTAGATAGAGTGTATCCCTACCCGTATCCACCTATCCCTATATCTAGTTAGTCCAGGAGATGAGGTACGAATCAAATGTGCCAGAGACTCAGGGAAGCTGCTGTAAACGTTACAGGACGTAACGGCCATCGGAAATTGGCCCGATGACTTTGATTAAAGCGTTTACGATGGTCGCGACAATGTCGTGAATTAATCGAGGCGTTACGCGTCGCGACGCACCTACCTATATATAGGTATCCTGTTGTGTATTTATATCTACAATATCTACACACGTACACGGCAGGTGGGCGCGTGCATTAGAAGAAGCATATACACGTTATACCAGATGCGAAAGTAGCGTAACAAGAAGTTTCATTTTTGGGGGGTACCCAAGCCAGGTCCCTTTTTCGGCGGGCCCCGATGTAAAGGGGGAGGGAATGGGCCCTAAGAACGTGCCGAGTCACCGGACAAACGAGCCGATTCGCACCTCCCGTGGGCAGGTAGTGAATTTCGCGTTGGCTACCTGAAGACGTTGAATCCTCTTTGCACCAGGCCCAGGAGACCGCGTCCTCGTATATCAGCAGATCCTCGGACCCGGGGCCCGATTTATTGGCGAGTTAAAAAGAAGCCGGGCCCCTCGACATAACTCAGCGTCCGGATGATGTTGACTGAGTGGCTAACTCGACCAGGACGTTACCTGAATGACTGACTGACTGACTGGCTGGTCGACTGGACCAGCAGCCGCTTACGGGTGTCTTCGCCAATCAAGCTGCATTCACCGGTACTAAGTGGCTGCCTTTAATTAACCGGACGTTATTTAATTCTTCGCCTTCGACAACTTCTATGGGTACGCAGTTATTTTTTTTATAATAATCGATAATTTTCTTTTTCACTCTTGCATATACCGAGTGTCATTTAAATCCCATGGACTGCGAGGACGCCTAATAAAATCATATCGTCGGGCCAATAAAATATTTATAGAATCGTTTATGGAGCGTGCAGCAACCCCTATCTCACCCTTGGTCCCCAGCGGTTACACGATATTTACCCTCGCCACTCCCTTGGCTCTAAGGGTTTTGTGTTAACCGTATGCTATTAACGTGGCGTATTTTATTTTGCCCTTTCACCCTCGATATACACTCTGCAGAGATTTAGGAATATTTTTAATTTTGTGATACTATTAATTTTCTTTTATTTCGACTTTTTGTTTTATTATATGTATGATATAACGAAAGTAGATATCACGGATAATTTATCGTGTACGGTAACGAGGAATTCAGAAATTTTAACACGACGGTACCGGTATGGGACCCTATGTGAATCCTGCACAGCTGGACCCTTTTTGCGCAGCTGGTCTTCGCAATTTTCCAAGGGTAGGTCCCAGCAGGCCCATCGAACGCAGTCAATAAATAGGGGCCTTAATCGTACGCTCTATCATTTTTCGTATGTGTACGTATATGCGAGTGTACGATCCCAAGTCCCAACTCGACTTTCTTTTGATTTCTGATCGAATTCGTTATGGGGCCTTTTTTTAAGTACACGCGACTGCATTAAACAGTTGTTGTACTTCACAAGTTTAGGTCCCTTTTGGTGTAATTGATACCTAATAGACTTTAATGTCATTTTTTATGGGTACCTCTACCCCTTCTTATATATAGATACTATGCTTTGTATATATATTATAACGGGGTGCCCGGTTGGTCCACGCTGTAATTAATTTATCCATAGAGCCGCCAGAGAGCGCTAGAGGGCTAGGAATTTCCGAAAAATTACGAGTTCTGATCGGGAATCGAACCCGGTACCTACGGACTGCCAAGTCGGGCACTTATCACTGTGCCACCGAACCCACTGTTCGACCTGATAAGTCCTATCTATTTATTTTTCGGTCATTCCTAGGTGGAGCCCCTTCCAGCTCTGTAACGCCACGTTACAATATATATACCTTTTCATATACATGTATGGAAAATAAAAGCAAGAGAGAATGACGAAGAGGAAGAAGAAGAAGACAATGATTTAGGTATTCAGTGAAGATCGACAACGGTGCAGATGCGACCATGATGACCCCGGATCAGGCACCGATCGTCAGATCGATAAGGACTCAAGAGACGTCCAGGTATCCATTAGAGAGTTTAACGCCTCTATTAGTCGAGACTAACGTCCACCCACGCCATCTCGAAAGACGCGAATGATTCTCACATGAAATTTCTATAAAGATCGATAAAATGAAATAGCAAGTTGAATATCGATTTTAGAAAATTACAATAAAGCATGAAGCAATCTGTCGACAGATAATAAAACGGATGAATATAGAGTTAGATATGAAAAAAAAATGTGTAAAATTTCCATTGGTATTCTACGCCATTATTTTGACTCGTAAATATACGTCATCTGGCACCTCTAGGATATTCTTAGAAAAATATAAAATCTAATTTATGCAAATCCTCAGGATGCTCGTTTGAGAGATCTTAAAACTGAGAAGTAACATTGGATTCTGCGAATCCACTAAGATCTGGCATATCTCTTAGGG
Organism: Trachelus tabidus; assembly: GCA_030142655.1. Taxonomy (NCBI): domain Eukaryota; kingdom Metazoa; phylum Arthropoda; class Insecta; order Hymenoptera; family Cephidae; genus Trachelus; species Trachelus tabidus. The sequence continues at coordinate 34,517 of JARQTI010000117.1, forward strand.
GGGTGAGGGATTCCGGACCTGATCTGTGAGTCACTTAAAAATGACTTTATACGTGGCTCGAGTAGTTGCTATTATTATTTTCACTTTTTAAATTGATTAAACCTGTAAGAGGCTGCGGTAAAAGATCATGGACCAAGAGGATACTTTCGGAAGTCCTTAAGGGTTTGTTTTGCTTATCTGAGACAAATTTGCTGTCTTGTAAGCGAGACCTAAGGGTCCCTTTGACAAACTATAGGGCTGTAGGGAAAGACCCATGGTGCAGCTACTACGCGTTTTGTCTTTTTCTCTTTTTTTTTTCCTCCTCGTCTCTTCCATTTGGAAACCCTGCAAGGAAACCCCTATGGCCCTATAAAGGTCGACCAACTTTTTTTCCCTACGCGTGGCTCTTCGGTCACTATTTTTTGTCTCTTTTTCTTTTTTTATTACCCACGTAAAACACGACCAGAGCACGGATTCTGATGCCACGCCGTTATACGGGACCCCAGGAAATTTTCGACACTTATTTATTTGTTTATGGTCCATAGAACCCTTTATAGGTATGGCTGAAGTAAATGTTGACAAAAATAAAAGATTACTAGTCAGTGATAATATCCTGTTTTCACTTATCGGTAGCAATGCGTTATTGATCCAGGTGAGAACCGGTATTATTTATGAGGTTAAAAACAAATGAGTCACCCGTTAGAACGATTTATAATCTCTGAGTGGATACTTGAAAATAAGAGGAATCGAATGAATGACTGGGTCTACACTGGGCTATCACTTGTTTGAGGAAGGGATGTCAGGGGTGAGTCAGTGAGTTGGCCCTGTTTCCGTAAACAAGGGAAAAATTAAAATTCGCTAATGGGGGGAGTCGCGATGAAAAAATATTATTTTTCAAGGAAACAATTAATTACGTATTTCGAATGGCGATTATTAATTGTCCTTATCGTGTACAATTATATAGATCATTTGTCTATCCCAGAAACGGTTGGTACTTCCAAGTGATAAATAAATCACTAGATCTAACTGGATGAACTTTCCGGTCTCCGAATCCCCTAGGGTAGTTCTCGTATTACCGTTGGTACTAATCAGTCCTATCTTACAGCCACACCCTTAACCCTCGACCCTTACAGCTTCGGGATATTTCGGGGATTTCCGGCACTTCCTTCCGAGACGCATCGTACACCCAACAGTAATAGCGTCTAATGCGTTACCGAACGAACGACGTCGTAGCGGCGTCCCGACGCCTCAACCAAAACGTTAACGAACCTTTGTAACGCTTCCTTGGAATCTCGCCCTTTTACATACTTTTCACCCTTATTTCACTGTCCAGCACGTGCGTGAGACACGCGAGCTTTCTTTCCGCGTTAATGGGACCGCAGGGGTAGTACGTAGGGGGTGCTATTTAATTTTTTTCTCTTCATCCCTCTGACGTAGAGCCCCGATCTGATCGTACACCCCCTATTCTAAGATACGAAACCAGAAACGCGACAATTCCCTATGTCGATTTAAAAAAAATACTCCATTAGCAAGATCATTAGGGACGCTTGTAAAAAGAATGTTTTCGATTCCTAAAATCAAAGTAAACAAAATTTCAAAAATTCATCATTTTTTTCCCATAGCGATACCAGCATTTATAAATTATTCTTTTGCCAAATTTGATTTTCGCAAAAATTTCCTGTTTTCTTAAATATCCAGGGCAACCTCTGGCACGTCGGGTAGCTAAAGAAAATCGGCGTAAGAGGGAACGAAAGAAACGGAAGTAAATCATGTTCCAGGGACTGCGTCATGTGATGACAAATGAGCAAGGTGACGCCATCACGCAAGAAGTGGCAGTGACATCTGATAACGACAGTAATCGCATTAGAGAACCCTTCGAGTTATCCTTTCCGATGGGGTGGAGGGTGGTAAGGAGGAGAGGGGTGGCTCTTTAACGACGTCTGGTATACCAACCCTTGAAACGGAAATAAAAGAAAAGCTCCCCCAACCAGGGACCAGCATGTACGTCCATACACAGGGTAACCATAAAGTAAAGCCAGAATGAATCGTTTTTGCATTGGAGCTCGCATAAAGATCCACCTGTTATTTTGTAGACCGTTAAAAAATCAGAAGAAAAAAAAAAGAAAAGCATAAAACCAACAAGGAATACCTTTGGCGGGCGTTAATGCGTACACAGGCGCAATCTGGTGAAGGAAAAAGAAAGCAAAAAAAGAAATTTCAACCCTCGAGTAAAACGACCCTTCCGTGACAATGCGACATTTTATTATTAAAGTCGAGTGTCGCCGCGGCGAATCAAGTACTCGAGGCGCGACGCCGCGACGCACGACGCCCGTCGACTGCCATTACGTTTTAAAGTGCTGATGCAGGACGCCACCGCGTCATTGTCGACGGTCTCTTCGCGCTGCGCGAACGCCGAGTGCATTTCACTTGGCCACGCTGCGTCGCGTATCGCTATTCAAACTTTACGTTTGGACCTTCCTCGCTATAATTATGTAGCGTTATCAATGGCGAATAGGGAGGTTAGCTACGATAACGAGTTATTAAACGCTTGCGAGAAACAAGTGCGCAGAGCCCTATGGAAATTCACCCTAGTGAGAAACAGAGCCCATTACACGTGGTACGAGGGTTCGAACCCCGTGTAGGTCTTTTCTTTTTTTTTTATTTTTACCCCAATTTACGTACCATATATTATTGCACGTGCAAAATAAATTTTGCATACACAAAAAATTACTCACCGAGTCTTTTCTATTATGATAATTTCGACACTCCGATACCAAGTCGACCCAGGCCTAAAATGCTTTGGGGTATCTTCCTCGTCTCTGTGTAATCTTACGATACGGTGCTTTGTGTCTAATTAAGATTACGTGTTAATGAGAAAGCGAATGGGTAATAGTGTATATATATATGTTACTACTGTTACAAGACACGCGAACCAAGATCGTGTCAAGATTAGAAAGGCTAACGCGCGAACTGGCAAACTGTTACACTATGGCTTTTCGACTGGTAACGTCGCCTTGAATTAATGTGGAAGGTGAACCATGAACCTGGCAACCCTTTTCCGCGAGGTCAAAATATTCCCTGTGAACCCTTAAGAGGTACGAGATGCTTATATAACCGTAGTTCATTTACCTGGAGATTTCGAGTATCAAACTAACGAGAACCTGTTAAACTAATGAACTCTCAGGCGCTAACCTCGACACCCAGTGACACGATGTGCCGACTAAGAAATATCCTTTCGCTTGGAAGGTAGCGAGGATCGGTAATGGGTGAGAATTTTGAAAAAAATTTTTGGAATCCGTACAGAGAGTCGGATAACAAATTTTTGGCATTTTATCAGTGACCTGTCAGTGAGCAATTATCGGCCTATGTCGAATATTTTTTTGATTTTTAATCGAGATACTTTAATTATTTAATTAAGAGAAGGTATAAATAATTGGTTGATATCAATCAGGCACTTACCATGCTCGTACGGATTCCGAGTAGCAGCCAGTCTCTGGATTTAACATTTTACGCTCGCTTTCCGACCTGAAAATCAAAAGTGTCGGTTAAGCAATATTGTTTTGGAAATAAAAAAAATTGTTTATCCATAAAAATTTTTATTTTTAAAAAATATAGGCATGATCTTTTTTGGAAACATCTTTCGTTAAAATTATTACGTCATCGGTCCTAGGAACCCGTCATTATCGCTTCAACGAATGGAGCGAGTTTATGAATAATGACAAAGTGTCACAGCTAACGCGCTGTCACTAATGACAACGTAGAAAAAAAAAATGTAACACGCGCAAACATGACAACCTATCAATGCATCACTATCAATATATAAACCAGACGATTTTGACTTGTTACGTATTATCCGTCTACGTAGATTTTTATTGGTCCGTTGTATAGGCACTCTAATTTTTTTTCTTCACTTTTTCACAGACACAATACAGTTGGTGCGTTCGTCATAACTCCCTAAATATAATTCATTTACATTCGATAAGCATAAGCGATAAGAAATCCCATTAGACGATAGATTGACAAAGTGTTTTTCCCGAATACGAAATTTTGATTCGTTAAAAAAAAGCGTGTGAACGACCAAAAAATAAATTTCGTATAAAAATGTTTCCCCAAAAAATGCTTCACGATATTTCTTCTTCCTTCGACAAAGATGTTTAAACAATTAAAAAAATTGAGGTAATCGGATCATGGAAAAATGGGTTATATTTATTTTATTACGCTTATCAGAATTGTCATTCCACGTGTCACAGAGTCCATAACACGTGAGATCATATGTGTCTTTACATTGTTCACTTTTATATAGATATATTATATCTGTATATAAGTTTCCCAAGTAGGTCAAAAATATAAGCAACAATCAACCTGATTCTAATAGACACAGATAGAGAAATCAGTTTATCGTGATTCAATGTTTGTATGTTTTGACAATGCCACTATCAACAGGGATGATTATGAGGGACATTAGTGGGTGGTTAGGATATGTGGAAAGGGGAGGGATCCGTGAGAACTCCATCTGTCCACATATGTACGCGTACCCTACAGAGCATATATATGTATATAGTACCATGGATATAGTGAATATAACGTACCGAAGGGGTGTCGAGTGCGTAGGGGTTGAAATCACTGTCCGCAGGCATTACGCATTCATGCGTGTCCGCTCGCGTGAGCTACGCACTGTGGGAATGTGCCTTTATGCCGATGTTAATTTCAGGGGCGGTAACGGGAATGTGATTTTTAGCTATTGCCATAGCGGACACAAGGGCTAATATGTCTAGGGGATGAATGCGTGAATTATTATCGTTACAATAGAGAGACGCGTATACCCTTCGACTGGGTACACGGTGAGTCCATTCGAAGTGGTCGCGGGTTCGATCCCAGGAGACGGCAATTTTTTTTTTTAATAAGAATAATTTTTACGGATAATTTTGAAGTAACGTGACAGGTAATTTGTTATATGTGAAATAATTTTTAAGAATAATTACCACAAGTTTTCCTATAGCGTTTCTTATCCATAGGCTATCCCGTATAGCTGAGACAGTACACAGTCAAGATCAGCCACCTTTGATGTTACTCTAATTGGTAATGAGCAAGTGGACGCTCGGTTGCACCACGTAACAACGATACTCCTGTAGAAGGGGGGTACCCACTACGTCGAGGAAGGAACCGCCCGAAGACAGGGGATTCGTCACGCGCTTCCTCGTTTAATGATAATCGTAAAAACCGTAGGGATTCTGCCTCGGCCGATTCAATTACTGCGGCATCCACGGGCCACCGAAGACGTTCAGTAATTTTCGACTTTTTGATACGTACGAGCGTCAAACTATTTTCATTTTTTATTTCCATTCTCCTTCGTACTTCTTACACAGGGAACAAACATATCCTGTCCATCCGTACTTTCTTCTCCATTGTCCGTAGGACTATGGCGGATCGAAAGAAAAAAAATTTATCCCCCACAAAGTCGCGTTACGATTCGCAGCTGTGAATTATTATTATTATGCGTTCGGTTATTGACCAATGGCTACAGCGCAGGTAAATGGAGCGTGACCATTCGATCGAGCGAATGTAATGGAATTGGCATAAGCGAATTAACCGAGTGACTGAGTAATGGCGAAATAAAGAAAAATTTGGAGAAGGTATTAAAAAAGTTTTTTTAACAGTGACACTTCAAATGTATTTCTTAAATGCGTTTTAGACGCGTGCTGAGTAACGGGCTTGTTATATTTTTTATTTTTATTAATGCTACCGAACAAAAATAATACGAATAAATACTCTGACAGCCAATTCGAAAAATATTTTCTGAACCTGAATTAATGGTAAGTAACGAGCTCGTTACTTTCGACGCTTTCTCTAGGCGACAGCCATTCGCTGATAATGGAACGAATTTAAGGCGATTTTCATGAGCGACACGTGTTACCTGGATATAATTTTCGTATCGGCCATTAGGTCACGAAGAAACGAATGTTAGGCCAGGCTTTTAGTACTTTACTGGGACGTAACGATGGTCTATTATTTTTTGGGTTAACTCTTTTTTTTTTTTTGGATTTTATTATACCCTCTCTGCCGTAAATTCAATTAGGCGTGACGTAACAATTTCTAGTGTGATAAAAAAATATATTTATCGAAATACGTAATATTTCGTAAAAATATAAGTTCGGAGGTATGGTCCGATATAAAATTTTTATAAAATCATTTTTTAAATCTTTGACAACTGTATGTGATATCAAGGTCGTTTGCCAGGGACTGTCAATAGTTAATGACTAATCATTAGGGGTTGTAATGGGGATGAATACGTGGGTGGGTAGTTCACGTGAACTTGCTACGTAATGGTAGCGTCTTTGGGGGGTGTCGTGAGAGTGTACAGATGGGGTGGGGGGTGGCTGGGAGGGGGTTGGTTCTCTAAGGTGATATAAACCACCCCCGTGGTTCCACGGTTCGCGTTCCACTAGGTACCTCTGGCTCTCGGACCATTTGTCAAGGTGACAGGGCAATCTCACCCCCCTCCCCCCCACGCTAACCCACCCTTGAAAACTGGAAGCCTTGCTCCACCTGTCAACGGGACATCGATCAAAGCTGTTTTAAAATTGGAAATTCCGAGTTAATATCGAACTCGAAATCGACGGGGTTTATTCGTTGTCAATGTTAAATTGGCCCCTGGAACTGATAACTTGGCAATTATCCAGACGAAAATGGTTTTGCTGGGATTTTATTGTTGCCGGACCATTTTTTCCCTCAGACAGTTAATTGTCAAGTCAGTGTGGATCGAAGTTGAATATCGACGCTCTTTTTTCGATATACGAAAATTCATTCGGACTGAATGAATCCGTTTGTGCGTGAAGCGTTTGAATGAGGAAAAGGAATTTGTGTTATCAAAAATTCAATTGAAATTTTTTTTACAAATTTTTGTAAATCGTGTAAAAATTATCTGGCTTAATTTTTAAAGGTAACACGATGAACAGTCCAGTTCGTACGAGAGTTTCGAACTAACATGTAATTCCATGCATTATGGAAGCAACATGTTCCTGAAGTAATGACAGTATTTAACCAGCCCACGAGACCATGTTCCCATAACCTCGACGATACGGCAGGAGCCGTGATTCTTATGGAGTCCCATACGAGTCAAGCTTTTGGCAGGTGCTGCTTGGATTTCCCATAGAATACCGACGCGTCATGTTAATTAAGGCTGGTTCACCTGCACCCTCGAATTCCCATGAAAACGAGACTGCCGGTCAGCACTGAGATTTTTTCGAGCTAATATACACTTGACAAGTCACAAAGATAATACTTGTATAAATCATGAAAAACTGGTGAGATTTTATATTTGACGTAATAAAAGTAATACGACAAATAAATAATAACTTTCACGTGAGATAGATGGACGGTGAATCGGACGAGACAAAAGATTCGAGGCAAATAAATAAATGGATAATAAAATACGAATTCTCAAAGTCTCTATAGGGTTCAGAGCCAAAGCAACCTCAGGGCTGTATCCCAATAATAAATCGCCCCTTTAATCACGAGTCGTTCACGCTCGAGTCATTTGGCTTAATGGTGGCCTCTTGTTTAGGCCGCAATGCGGTAGGTTGCAAAGTCAATTTTCACAATGGCGATGCCACCAGTCAAGTTTTCTTTAACCCTTTATCATTAATCAGAATACGTGGAAGATAACGATATGAGTTAATAACATCGATATTAAAATAAATTAATATTTTCAATCAATTAATCCCATTAATAATTTACTAATTATTATTTTTCCAATCACCCGTTATTGCGATGCTATCAAATTCTTATTATCTTTTACACTCAACCTGTTACCGATAACAAATTTCTAATCAGTAAAAACACGGCTTCGTCCTGTCATCAGGGAATCAGTGCGAGTCCGTGTACAGTAGTGTACTCGTCCCGACACGGAGGTTCCGCGCCCTTCCGGTTCCGGTGTTCCGGTAGGCTTGTCTCTGCAGGGGGAACCTTACTTCCGTTTCAGGTGGGAAACACGCTCAGCCGAGCGGTATGATGCTCGCACGATCCACGGATCCCTGACTATGACGTTTCGATGGGATATCCGGAGAAGCTACACGGATTCCGGAATAAGTTTTCGATTTATATATCGACGTTCTTAGTTGATAATTAAATTAAATTTTTTCGCCTAAAATACGTATCAAAAATTAAACGAAAAAAAAAAATACTGAAAATCTCCAAATTACATAAAAACATGTAAATAGAGTATACGAGTGACGTAAAGGATGGGCTAGGTACAATTTTTAGGCGAGGCCTCCGGCGTGTAAATAAAAAAAAAGCTAGACCGAGAGAACGATACAAAAATCAGTAACGGAAGTGGAACTGGAAGTGGAAATGACGACGGCGTGACGACGCTAACCAGGCTCGCTTATCGTTATATCGGCAGGCTCGTCGTTTCCGTAATTTGCTTTTCCATCGCCACTTTTCTAATGGCACAGTTCATAGAGGTATATGACTTAGATATATTTGTTAAGTGCTAACGCATTAGATACATATACAGTTTCATGAAAATAGCCCTAATACGGTGTTCAGTAACATATCATATAATAGCACGTGAATCGAAAATATTAAAAATCCCCCCCCAAGAAATTGGAAAAAATCAAAATTCAATATTACGCCCATCATTGGCTATAATAATGACGACGGAGACCATATTCGGTCTGTTTGGCAAATCGCAGAAAAACTACCCTTGCGGGAGCATTGCAAGCGGGCCTAGAAAGGGCACACCTGGTCGCGGCACGCAGCTGCAGCTGCACCCCCTGTCGCCCCTCCACACTCCGCCCTGCACACGAGGCACGAGGGGTGGTCACAGGGGATGAAAAGAGTAGAGCGAAAAAAGAGAGAAGGAGACATACAAGTATCGCGGGACAAAGAGAGAGGACTGTATAAAGGAACCAGGGGTTGCTGCAGCCACCATCCAAGAGTGGGGGAGGGTGGATGCTGAGATTTCAGTTACCAGAAGCGTTCGATGATTTCAATGAACGCACAGGCGGCCACGTAGGACTTTCGCCTAACGGAATTTTTCAAAATTTTCATACACCAAAAATTTCCCTAATCAATACCTTAAATTCACAATTAATTCATCCATACCCAGCACCAAAGACGCGGCTATAATTTTTATCCATACAAGAATTCCTATCGTACAGTACCGTTCCGTGAAGAAAATTTTTCCCAATTTCCTTCTTCGGTACCAATATTACGTCACACGTAAATATTAATTTTGAATAAAAAAATTTGTTTCAAGCCACTATCGAGTACCCCAGTGAGTTTATGCTCCATTGGATTTCTAGCTATAGATACATCCCTGACATGGTACGTACAGCAAGTATTCTGGCGTTTCGGGCATCCAATATATCTATATACATTTCATCTCTATATATATATAAAACAAAGATGGAGGAACACAAGCTCTTTCCCGCTATCGGAATAAATCTATAAAGCTCGCGAATATGAGAATCTAGCCGAGGGTATATACAGCGAGGATTCTGAAGCACCCTCTTAGGCACCGGCTCTCTTGAATGACTCCCCCTCTGGCCCCCCACCACCCTCCCTCCTTATTTTTTTCAATCCCACCCCACTCACTCGACCGTTCCTACCCTCCCCACCCCCGCCCCCAATTCCTTCATCCCCGAACGTGCAGCGTTCTTGTCTTCTCTCCTGCCAGAAGAGGCCACTACCACAGAAGCCAAATCAGGAGCGGACAAAGAAGTTTCGATCCTCCGGGTTTCACTACCATCATCGCCGCCACAACGAGCACCTCCTCCACCCACTTCAGAGGCTCCGTCGGTTTTTTTTTTCAGATTCCCCCAATACGTACAGATATATCGAGCAATATACAGATCGTGCTGATCTTACGCCTTGCTACCCCCGACGGATATAACGAACCCAGGGGGTAAAATAATAAAAATAAAAAATTTTTGTTTGACTTCGCCATTATTTATCACGTCCATGGTATTTTGGATATCTCGAGTGGCTAGGTTGTTTGCGATACTTTGTACAGGGCTAGTCACGGCAACAGGTGACTTTATTTAAATCTACTTGAAGAATCTAAATGGACCTGATCGACAGTGACATCTCGTGGCCGATCCTTTGTACCTACGGGTTGGTTATTCACCTATAAAGGGGTTCGTGGACAATGGTGATTGACGATTGTCTAATTTATTTATAAACGTTGAGGAACTTGTTCGTAATGGTGGCTTCGGTGCTGAAGGATGTCAACCCTACGGTGCGAGGTGTGAAGTTCTATTTAGTTGAACAAGGACACTCCCTTCACTTATGTCACATGTATATGGGACAGGTTGTCTATTTGCACGGGATGCCTGTAAGTCTTTCTCTCGCTCAGCTTCCACTCAGCTGAGATGTGTTTGGTGTCTGGGAGAGAGAGAGAGAGAGGGAGATACCTAGACGAATGTACTCTGAACAGTTGATCTTGAACCCTTTTTTTCGTCACAAGTTGCTCTTACATCCCTGGCCTATCCCAGAGCCCGAAACTTCTGTCGTTTCGAGATTTACGTTTTTCACGCCTAATGCTCCGTCGGTAATGAAGTTTTCTCGTGATAAATATTCATGGCCGCTTTGTATGGGGACGAAATCGCAGCGTCGCTATGCTGACGCCGCCGAGCAGTTTACAATATGCGAAAAAGGGACCGCGCCGTGTCAGTACCGTGTCTAAAGTCACGCCGGCTTTTGTTGCGTCTCTGCGTCGACCCACTTTCTAATTATCATAAATTCATCGTATTTCTGTATCGCGCGGCGGACCCTCGAAATTCAAAAATTCTTTGCCCCGGCACGCTCTTTCGATTTCGTGGACTTTAGCGAGGTAGAATATTTGGGACGCCTCAAAATTAATTCTACCCTCGCTTTTTTTTTTTTCATTTCCAAATTTAAAGCAAAAAAGAGACCTGGGGTCTGTCATAAATTATATACAAGTAAACGATAAAAAAAAATACAATGAATCTCGATAAAAACACTCAAAAATAATTTTCTTATCCTACCCAAGGCACGCTTCCACTGTCTGTTCGAAATGGTCCAAAAAAAAAGTTCAAGACAAAGTGTCGCCGGTGTCATCGTCGCTCGAGCGGCGGCCTGTTTGACGCGACAAACATTGCCCGTTCAAATATTAACACGGAACACAAAGTAAGTTCCCGTTCGACAGTTTGTCTCGTAAGACCGGTAGCCGAGTTTACACGAGGCCGAAGGTTTATCTTTGTCCGTGTTTGCGAGCGAGTGAGTAAAGGAAAAGATAGATCGGTGGGACGCGAAGCGTGTTTCCGTAGCGATGGAAAGACACCTTAAGGATATGCCAAGAGGCGTACAGATCAAACGTAAAGTCGCTATGGATCAATTTGCCAGGAATGCAGTAAGAGACCAGGGTGCCAAGGGCTACCGATGGAATTTCTCGAGAGTATCGCGATGGCGGATCGTTGCGAGATGAAAGGAAAAATTTTTTTTAAGGAAGACCGGATGAGAACCTCTAACGGTAGCCAGGTAGTAGTAGTAGGTATTAAGGGTACAGGGGGGGAGGGAGGGGGGGTTCTGAGGGAACGCGATGTCGGAGGATCCTTAGGATCGCTAGACAGTTGGGCGCCCAGGAGTTTACCGGGAAGAGAGGATCCTGGGTCGACGGGACTCAGGTAGCAGCGTCCTTACACTCCCCTGGGTTCCCCCTGTGTGCCCCCCCTAACCAATGCTGAACTAGTCGGGACCCCACCTTTACGCGGGGGGGAGAGGTCTATGCTCCTCTAGCTCCCCCCTTACCCTGCGGTACCCCTGTTTTCTCGCACCGTACGCACCTGGGCGATCCTGTCCAGGATACATACGGGATGGGTTGTTGTGCTCCCAGCCCCACCCTTACTCGGTCCTGCCCTGTGCGGCTCCTGCTTCTGCCCTGCCCGGATTGCGTTCAGAGATCCTCATTTCCTCAGGAATCTGACATTGATTAGGATCTTTTGCGTTCGGTGCGGATCATAGGGAATTTTTTATCACTGGGGATATGTGTTACGAAAAATCTGTATGAACTTTCGAAAGTCGATCCGTGAATACTTTTATTTTTCATGAAAAATGCAATTTTGAGAAATGTCAGGCTTGGCAATATAAACGTTACTAGACCGTCGACTTTCAATCGTTTTCGTTCGGAATAAATTCTTTTATAAGGGTCTTATTATTAATATTATTATTTTTGATTAACTCTGTCTGGAGCATTTTACTCAATTTTATGTCACTGCATAAAATAGCTGTATTGAGAACCTTCGAAACCACCCCGACAGTAAGTAGGGGAGTGTGCAGTGGCGAGGCTAGTAAAACCAAACCGACTGGCCAAAAGAGTACCAGCAACTGTGCGTAACAGCGTTACGACTAACGATAATAATAATAACAGTACGGGCATAGCTATACGGAGAGGTAAGACAGAGAGAGAGAGAGAGAGAGAGAAAGAGAGAGGGATAGAAAGAGAGAATCTCTAAAATATACCTGGCAAGAGAGGAGAGGTAATAATACACCAGGATAAGCTAAGACTAAGCTCTACTCCGTAGCGTCCTGGGGTTCCGAGGGAGTGACGTAATAAAAAAAAGAAAAGGAGAGACTGGTCCAAAAGATGAGAATGACTGAAAGAGCACGAGAGGGTTGTAGAGCAGCAATGGAGGAACGGAGGGTGGTTTCTTGTTACAGTGCTTCCTGTATGGAAATCAGAGCGTGCCAGATTCTAGTCTGAAAACTAGTCTGTCGCTTCGATAATCTGAGAACGAGATCAAATCTACGTTTTTCCCTGGATCGAGTCGTCATTCCCGTTCTGTTAGAGCACCCGGTATACACGTTACACACATATATGTATCGTAAATAAAAAAATTTTTCAATCCCATCAAAAATATTTTTTTTAAATACAAAAATTTCTTCTCCCATTTATCAATGTTATGTTTCACCCTGAAACTATCCATCTGGTAACAAAGCAAGTAAAGAAGCATCGAGAATGGAACGCGCGAAATTCCCTAGCATAGATTAGCATGACAAGTGCATAGTAATTGTCCCGTGTAGACGACCTGTAAGAAAAGGACCCTACTGGACCTCGTGAGCTCGTGAATTGGAACAAGGCTTTTTTTATCTATTTTTTTTCTCATCCCCCAGCCTATTCGCGCCGACAACAGAGAAGCGAATTGAATACTTTGGATGTTGGCAACACCGAACAATCCTGTATCCAATTCAGAATACAGCAATGTATTTGCCTAGTGAGAATGGTACAGGTTTGTCTGGTAAAAGTCAAATCGTAACAAGTACCTTGCACCGGGTATATACAATGTATATACATATTATACATACGTACCGTAGGAAACAAGTAAATCTTATGTATTTCGCATTTTCTCGTCTCTTCACACTTTTTTTTTATTTTTTCTTAAACCCTTTTACCGAGACCCGTCGCCCTCTTTCACGGAACACTCGCATAGGTACGTGCCTGGGCAGCACCCGTAACGAAGCTTTCCGGGCGCACCACGTGCCGTCCCGGAGGGTCTACGCGATAAATAACACGGCCGGAATAAAAGCGCGTAAATCAGAACGAAATTGGTCACTCGTTTTAATAGGCTTCACTGGCTAAGGGTGGGTACACAACGTTGCTTCGTGGATACGTTACTTGTACGATCATCTATATCTATATGGTATACGTATACATAAGCGGCATCTTGATAGCCATGCAAATGGCCCCAGTGTCAGATCCTATCGGGCATTCTGTAATCAAGTAGACTTCGCTTCGCGCGGCACGCAAGCCCATTCCTTTATTTGTCCTCAGTAAAGCAAGGACTCAACTCGGTAGACTGATTTTGTCAAATTTTTATTCTTTTTTGTCAATAAAAAAAATTATTAATAATTTCATTATCGAGGAAGGAGATACGAATTTGAGTAATATAATTAAGAGTCAAAGAAATTATTTTACCGTTATCACAGTGTATAACGGGTGGCACCATGTGTCAAGGGTAACTACTGCGACTTGAGACCTTAAAATTCTAGACTCAGTCACAGCTGTGTCAGATGGGTGATGTGGGACAGGCTGATAGGGTGTGATACCTTTCGGCAATGAAAATTCAAAGGTGATACTCTATCGTGGGGAATTCCTTGGTGATAAGGGGTTTAGGGGGTGGCTGTTCATTTGGTTGTTAATTAACACCGGTTATCAGGTAGTTTGGTATACTAATGATAGAATTTTGTAAGACCCTTCCTATTTGGTGTTTATCTTTTGTATCTTTGATTTAAATAAATTTTAGGTGCCGCCAAGATTGGATTGAGTGAGCATAGTTATGGGTATGACTGTAGTTGAAGTTACGTATGTGGAAATTATTATTATATATATAAAGATATTTAATACTAAACGCACGAGAGTATCGGTCGAATATTTTTTTGGTTTTACGGAAATTTAGATTTGACCATTTTTGAAAAATATTTATGTCCATTTACTGTCGTTCCGATGAATCGACGAGTTCGTATATAGCGTCGCGACGTCACAGCGGCATGCTCTAAACTCGCTGGGGAACCCTAACAGAAACAGAAGGATGCTCACGTGATGGTCCTATACCTTTTTTTCGCATGCAGCGGTACATCCAGACCCGAGATATTCCGGCTGAGTTGCGTCTCCTGACTATCGGGGGCAGATCAAATGGCGGCAAAGGTACAGGGGGAGAGTCGGGGCGACTTGGAGAGTGTAGCCAGGGGTGAAATCCGGTAGCCGCGGCCACGTCAACCCACGTTTGTGTCCGACGGGGCGCAAAACGAGCACCGTTCCTCTACTCAACCCCCGATCAACCACTTTTGGAATTTCGAAAATTTCGAGTCAACGGATTTTATATATGCATATATATATGTATATACACAGAGATAACTTTAGTATTTTTTTTAATAGAATTAATACAACCCAGAAATTATTTTTTTGCTGATGTTCGGGCTCGCGTAAAATCAGCGAACGCAACTGGCTGCACGAGGTAGAGAGGATGGGAGTGAACGTCAGATAAATATTGCCGAAAGATAGAGAGCGATCGATCGAGAACGTAACGGACCGAAACGGATCTATAAAGTCGAGATCCCTCCACCAATTAATAAATCGGGAGTGCTCACCGGAGCTGGTCCAGCTGATCCGTGAAGGCCAAGAACTGCATCCAGGGGACACTCGGGTGGGCACTGCACTATAGCACAAAACTGCACCTCCGAAACACGCTAAGAAAATCGCTAGGATTTTCTGGATATTGCGAGAGCAACGCGCGAACTAAACGAGCGAGAACTTTTTGTACCGTGTGGGAAACGCAGTTAGGAAAATTATAAAAAAATAGCCCGGGAGCGCGAGGCAGCTCGAGGCACCCCGCTCGGTGTCCCAAGACAGACTGACTTTGACACTAGTCAAATTTGGGAACTAATCATTCCGATTGGTCGAGATCCTCGTAGCCAATTACTATTATCCTTTCCCTCGAGTCGTCCCTTTAAACCAAATCGAGAGCGTTCCTGGGCGAATTGGTCCACGTATAAATTCTAGAAATCCTCCACGGCCGATTCCCCAGGACATCAGGCGACAGCTGGGTCCATCCTTATCTCAGTCACAACTCAAAAATAAAAAATCTTCCGACAGCATCCTCCCAACTGTACCAATCGAAGATAACCAGAAAGCGCGAACGTTATCCGAACCGGTAGCTGGATTCTCAATGCGATCGTGATTCGAAAATTCACGTCGCAATACACAAACGCAACTGCAACGTCACATAGAAACGAAGCCAACAGAGTTCCAAGTGGCAGATGCACATATACATACATAATACATAAGACTATACTCAAATGTAATTTCCCCCCTGGAGAACAGTAAGCTCACATCGCAGTTTGAACTCGTGGCATATAACGTGAAACTCCGCGGAACGTAACAGCAGGGAACAGGGAACGGAATACAAGAACAGAGCGGAACAGAACGGAACACGAGCCGAGAGATATGCGTCGTCAAGTAGTAATTTCCAGGCTGTCATAGCCACCTCGTCTCGTCTGTTACCATCACGTGTGTCCCATCCTCCTCAGATTTCCTACATACGCAACCCCTTACTAAATTCCATTCATCCCTGTGCCATTCGGTTTTCACTTACGGAACAGAACCCGCAAAAAAATGCCTGACAGGCACGTGCTGCCCGACATTAAATATTTCTGCGAACTATAAATAAATAAAAAAACATATCCATGATTTCCGAAACTACCCATTTTTTCACTAAAAATTCTTTCATGACTCAACTGTCTGAATTTTCTTATGCAATTTTTTTCATATCACTCCCATGCACTCCGCCCAGATTAAATGAGCAAAATCGCTCTTCAGTGCACGCACAGCTTCAAGAATCCCCCGTAATAAAAATGCACCTTACGACACAGCGCAACGTGAGGACGTTCGCACGGTGCAGAATCCGCCTAGGTGCAACATCACAGTTCTGATGCAAGGAGGCACACGTGTACCGGGTGTGCCTTGCGACAGGGCATGCTAATCAAGATAGCACCAGGACCACAAGTTGAGAAAACCAGGAGGGATCGGCGACTTGGTCGCCGTGGCAGCTAGTCTCTTGAAACCTTCGATCGAAATGCGGAACAACTGGACGTTCATGTGGGATCGCCTTGAGGCTTGTTTCTTGTGCGCCCTCCTTTATAACTGACTGCCACTTTTTCACTCCTTTTTTATATACTAGAGACCAAAACAAAGTCATTCATCCGGGTCCAGCAGGGATGCCTCAAAGTGGCTAGGCGTGCAAGATCAGAATGCTACGATCATCGCTTAGTAACGCAAGCAATGAAAACAGCCTTTAGGTTTTATTAGCGCTAAGGACTGTATGTATTCAAATTAATGGCCCGATCATTAACGTACAGTGGCTTAATGGTTTGTAATAAAAAAATTTTTTCTCACTCTTAATCCATCAGTTATTCCGGCTGTTATCATAGGTCCATTGTCTAGGTACAAGAAGTGTTATCGTACTTCGCTGTAACCAGCGACCCTAAGGACCCAAGTACCTACGTGGCGCGCGCGAGTGACGTCCGCACGTTTTTCCCAGCGTCCGTCATAAGTCCCACTCGATGTACCTCGGGGCTACGTGCTCGATCGATGATAATTACTTACAATCGTAATTAATACGAAGGAGCCACGTGGCCCTTATCAGCTCCCAGCTCACGTGCTGGCGCCTTCGACACATTCTGAGTGCCGACAGTTCGTTACTCATTCCGTGTCTACTTACTTTCTATGAATACTCAATTCACACGTTACATACGTATCTTTCCAAAAATTCAATTATTCACGTAGGGTCTTATCAAAAATTTTTTAAAAAATTCTCAGATAACCCTCGACGACGTATCATTCGTAATCGATCCAAATACTCGTCAAAATTCAATTATAAATATTTTTATTCCTACCCGTTTCTCTGCGCCAGACGGCAATTCCAATTTAACGGTAACACCCTGTATACCTGCAACTCTGGCCGCTACTGCTAAGAATTTTGCCCACGGAACTCCTGGAGCTGCCTCCAGTAAGCAACTACTGCTGAATTTATAGGGACCCTGGAGTTGAGTTTCTCGCCTTCTGGCAAGCACGACCAACACGTTCATATATATATATACACGTAAGCTAAAGCAAGGTGACAGAGTTTGCACGGGTTACCGTGCTGGAGGTTTTCGTAGAGTTGACGAAGAAGAAGAAGCTGCAGCTCCTACTAGGTACAGGTACTACCTGTTACTAAACTACTATACATATATATCATTAAAGAAAGACAGATAGTGCGAAGCGGTAGGTAATTTCAAACTTGTGTACTTAATGAATTTATAGCATCGGAAAGCAACGAGCAAGTAGTCGAGGAAGCAACGAGCAGTAAAGAGTATCCAACTTAAATACCCACGGTGACCAACCCCTTAAAAGATTTTAACCCTATTAAAAATTCCCCAACTCCATTTCCATTCGCATCGGACGAAAGCCACAGACTCCCTGCAAAATGATGTCTAATTATAACCTGGAAACGAAAAAAAAATTAATTCAACCCGTAAACCAGGTCCAAAGTAATTATCACGATTTCCCATTAGTCACACCATAACGGAAGATCCTCCAGGAACCTGAGGAACGGATGAACCCGGAGTGTGTCGCATATACAGTTTCTCAGCGAATACGACACAGGAGTTCCAGTTACATACGACACCGGTACGTCACAAGTCCAATATACATACATACACAAATACCATAGTAAACCTCAAGACTGTTTTCCATGTGCCATTTCAGACTGCGAAACGGCCCGGTGTCGGTGTTCATGGGCAGATTCAGTTCAGTCACGGTCCCCGACGACGCCCTCGACGTTCGCGACACTCCGACCTGGAGCACCCACCGTGTCTCCGCTCTGACACATGCCAGTACCCTGGTGTGTGACTATCTTCACGTGGCTCCCTGAACATCCACGTTGTTTGTGCTTGGCTTCTCCTATCGTATCCTAACCTAACCCGCATCGACTGTATACATATATATATTCTCGTTTCCCTATCTAGATATTGTATAGTAGGCAACGTGATAGGTACCTATATAGTATAGGAACGCGTGTACGCAGGCCAGTATATATATATGCATAGAAAAAAAAAATAAAAAAAAAGAGGTACAGTCACTACACGGGTAACAGGTACCACACGTCTATATCCCAAGATGTCGCAATGGGAAGCGTTGCTTGAATTACTATGGAAGTCAGCAACGTCTCCTCTTCCCTTTGTCGCACGATAGATTTTAATTAGTTTCCAAGAGAGTCGCAGTTTCCTTTCGATAAGTAAACTCGTCAAATGATAACGACGTGGAATCGTAATCGAGTGATCGTCGCTGGGATCTATTGATTGCGTTGAGTGAGTGTATTTTTTTTGAGAGAGAAAAAGCACAAAAATGATAAATATAATTGCGTAACACGTTTTTACATTTTGATAAGAGATCGTTTCGAGGTTTGGGGATCGAATGGGTGTCTGGCGAAGAGACCGGAAATTCGGGTAAGTGTTTCTGTACGCACGTGCGTAGGTGCGTAACAGAACCAGCAATTTCCGTAGTGCCGGCCAATATTTGGTCAATAATGTCAATAACCTTTAAGGCGATACTTCACTGCACTCGGAGCAAAACCATCGAATAGTATGTGCGTACAAGTACGGTTAGTACTGTATATATATCTATATATACCGTACAGGTACAGTCCGTGTATATAGACAGCAGTTCAAATTTCCCGGCAGAAATTTTCCTTTGTGTATAATTTGAATATGGTGTTGGTACCTTATGTATGTGTATATATATACGTATACACGGACTACGGGACCCCATAGACATGCCATGGCGTCCCGTTTTGTTGGTCGAACATGTGCGTCGTGACTGGGCAGTTAACACCTCGTCGTTGGCCATCCTGACTCATCGTGGTTTCACGCCACTGTTTAAAAGGAAGTAACGATCGATTCCTCTATCCTTTTTTTTTCTATGGTTTAGGATACTTGGTCCACTTTTTATCTCCTATCCCACTTTCTTCCCTCCCTGTGCTCTTTTTTGAGACAGCGCAAACGTACTTGGGCGAGAGGCGATGGTGACGATTTTCAGGATTGCGTCGAGTGCGTAAGAAAAAAAAAAAAAAGGAGAAAAAATGGATACCGTGAGCACAGAAAGTCGATGAGAAACTTGACACCCAGTGGGACGTTGAAGAGGAGTGCTATGGGAGTAGCACTGGTTGAATATAGTTATAGTCAACACTTGACTTTTTTCTGTCAGTCTTATATGCACTTACATATAGGTGGAACCTATTGTGAGTGTACTGTATCTATTTGTGGCACCTGGTTTATACAGGGAAAATACCATAGAGTCAAGTAGCCATTGCTCTTTGTATAGGCTCGGGTTGGTGTTCCTGTAAAATTTTTCTGTGATTATGCTACTTAAAATTTTTTCGCAATTTCTCAAAGAATTGGCTCGTCCAATTCTTAATGGTCAACACGGGACGACAGCCTTGGGACGAAATCGCGAATATTTTACACTTCCTCTCGATTCAGCTTTAATGGCATTAGTCGATAGACAATGGAAAGTCCATTAGTCGCCATCCGAGCAGAACATTATACGCTGTATCGTGTTGCAATGAAGAATGACAATGTAACGTGTCATCCTATCTTATATATATAAGACGTATACTGGTCACGTTATAGCATTGTGACGTATGAACGAGAATTTTGGTAGCCACCATTTTTGTGGGAAAACGAGATAATATTAGATTTCAAGTGCAATTTCGTTCTGTCGTATAAGTGTTACCGTATCGTTTTTCCCGACGAGGATACGATGACGTCATATCCAGTATACGCGAACGGGTTACGAGACCACCCAAAATCAGGAAGGAACCAAAAAGAGTGGAAATGTCTAAATCATTTATTCTCGTACCACCCGGCATCAGGATTAATTAATAAAACTAATATTTCATTTTGAAAAAAAAATTTTTTCTCAAGGATGCTGCGATCTGGACCATATGGGAATCTCGCGGAGATGATACACGTGTGTTGTAATAGTATAAAGAACGGGTTCGTCACACTGGAAACGGAAGCCTGCAATTACGAAATAAAGATGTTCCCTGGGGCCTTTTCAGAGTTCAAGAACAAGTTTGAACATCTGTATTTTTGGGCCTCACGTACCCGTCTTACGCTGTCTAAATCTACTGGGCAAGGGCTGACTAAGTGGACCGGTGCTAACGATCGTGTTAAAACAATGGACCGCCATAAATCTCAACGTGTGACCCTCGCGCGTTACGTGTACAGGCGCCACGCTATTCCTTCGTTAGCAACACTCCTCCCAAAATTAATCGTCCTGCCCGGTTGTATGCTTTGCCGATCGTCGATTACGTGCCGCGTTCACGGGCTGCTCCTGTTTTTAGAGGGATTCGTTTGTTTCAGAGGGTTGAGGTAGTCGGATCCATTAGGAGGGTTGCGGGAGAAAGTATTTTTTGGTTTAAAAAAGAAAAGGCTGAATCACAGTAACGACTGACAGAACGGTATAATAAAAACTAAAAGATGAATTTTTTGTATGAATTTTGAAAAAGAAAATGTTTTTGGGAAATAACAGATTTTTGGAAAATCCATATAAAAATGGTAACCACTTCGTACAGTTGTATCTTGGTAATAATTTAAAGGAGAAAAAAAGTACTCGCTACCTATGGTCCATACTCTAACGGGTCGCCCACTCGCAAAGGATTTCACTTTCGGTTGGCTAATTATGCATCGTCATAAATTAAAAGCAAACAGAACGTTCGGGGGGGCCCGAGGGGCTCTCGCTTCCCCACGACTCTCGACTTCGAGTGCCCGGGAGTACCCGAGAGTAGGTACGTACCTGCATGCATACGCAAGTAAGTACGCAAGTACCCAGCATACCGGGCTCCTTGTATTTTCGTTTCGCAGTTGGCCTCCCTGCCCGATGAAAGATGTAGCAACGTTTAGCTCGTTTCGACGGCGAGAATTTCGAGCTGACTTCCGGCAGACGTTGCTAATTTATAATTTTTTTTTATCTTCAAATTAAGGTGTCGAACCCGCCCGGCGAAATGGATTTGCGGGTGAAAAAAGTGTATGCAGCTGCAACTGCATGTTGCACTTTAGCAGCGACAGACAGTTCGATAAGTATATGGGATAAGAATTTTTTGTATTGATTTGCCAATCTCCGGTCGCAATGTGGTTTAGGGTATTTAATACGATTAATTTTAATTGATCGAGTGTCTACGGCAGCTGGGGTTCCCATTCGTAACTCATGGGCAATGAATTAAAATCAATTTGAAAGACGGTAACGCACAGCCAATCCGTAGCATTGTGTCTCATCGGAGTCTCGTCATCTCCGTAAACGGACAACCGGTACAAATCCGGACCTATTAACGGACGCATTCAATTTCCATGGGATTAACAAAAGCGTCGAATTACAAATTCAAATCCTCGGCACGTGTATCAAATACGCTGGAATTTCTTTCGGCGATCCACCTGTAGTACCTAGCGACGGGCACGAGTTACGATAGATTTTGCAAAAATTTTTCGAAAAATCAAATCGCGTTGATCGAACAGAAAAAGATCGAAAAAAATTACTTAAGATTTGAACGAGCATAAAATTAGCTGAAAACAAACTATCCATTAGCCAATAATATTTTCCCCCAAAAAATACAATTACTTCGTCAAATCACTACACTGACAAGTTTTTTGGTAAAATAAAATTTTATTTCGTCACTTCAACCACTTTCGTCTGATAACGATTAAAAGTGATTCCCAAATTTGTCTTTTCGTTTGTATTAACCGCCGGTTTTAAGCCATCGCTAATATTCGGTAATAAGCCTATCCCCGTGTATTCCATACGATACAGGTATTCCTGTATAGAGAACAAGCACAGCCCAGGTATCCCTTCTACCGTATATCCGTGTCATCGGATGCCGTCCACACAGAATGTGGCCTACGTGGCCTATTGTCATTGTAATATCAAGCGCTTTTGATTTATTTTATGGGCCCACCACATAAACGCTCCGCTAAACGGCCCTGGCAATAGGACCCAAAAAAGAAGAGTGCTCCTTGAGAATTCGAATAGGTCCCAATGCATCTATATCTATCGGTCACGAAATTAGCCAGGACCGGCATTAGGAGTAGAGATCCGTGAAAATGTCCCGTGCGATTCGTTCTAGAATTTTTGTATGAAAAAAAAAAAAAAATACTCCCCCGTAAAACCATTCACAGTAATATAAAAAATTCATCGTATATATCCCGTGTCCATATTAATACCAAAAAATTATTCTCAAGTGTCAAACGAACTTCAGGGACCGTGTAATGCTTAATTGGGAATGCTCGAGTCTCCGTCCAGCATCCCAGGATGACTTCACGATTCTTCATCTCGCTTCGCTTCACTTTCAAAACGTGCGCCAACCTTCCCAGCTTCACAGTCTCTCGTTTTCTTTATCTTCAAGGAGTCGAGATGTCCTCTCGAAGTGGCACGTCATGTGCCAACGAGGTACTTTGAGCCTATCGAAAATCCCAAGAGAAATAACAGTTACGTTTTCTAATTGCTACCGAGAGACCAAGGAATGTACATTCCACAGTACAATCGGACTTGAAAATTCCCTGGGACGACCTCGAAAATCCGTAAATATTTTCAAAAATTTTTTTTCATTTCCAATTTTTAATTTCACGCAACCCCAAGTCCATCAAGATCCAAAGTACGTCAAATATATACGTATCTGTAGCGTTTATACGTTCGTCGTACAAGGGCCGACAATGTCCGCGTGTCCCGTGCGCGGAGGGACAGAAAAAAAAAAGAATTTATTAGCAAACCCAGTACATTCGCAATAAAGCCTCTGTCATGGCAAGATATGGTGTGAGCTTGCTTATGGCGATGGTGGCAACTACCAGGCAGACACCCACCTCGGGCAGCCACCGCGGGGCGACGGGTGATTTAGTGCCAGGGCTGCCCCACCCAGGAATGTTAGTATTTTTCGGTATATTTAGTAAAGTAATAATTCCCTGCTAAATAAGGCACCCGGTATAAGAAGATTGAACATAAAAAGAAATAAAAATATTTTCAAGACACCCGTTACGTAGGCGTAGGGTATAACGTAATTTGAGATGCAATTTAAAAACTTATACGACGTAAGGCTGATTTGCAAGGTAACAACATTGTACCTGCAGTACTACGTTCAACACGTCGGCACATCCTACAGGGTGTTCCAGGTCCATTATGATATCGATTAATCAATATCGATCGATCAGCCGTAAAATCAATAAAATAAAACAGAAAAAAAATGACCACAAATAAAGGTGCATCGATGCATCGCATATGGATGCAGACTGCAACCAGGTTGCATCGAGATGCATTCCGGAAGGTTGGTATTACGTTCGCGCAATGGTGCAGAAAGCTTAGTTTTTTTTATTTACCCGTCACACTTGGTGCATTAAAAAATTTGCATATTACATTGGAACAAGTCGAATTTAATTTCATGGCGACGTAGCTCAATTTTAAGTAATTAACAAAAAACAAGAGTAAATAAATATAATTTAAAAATTACTCAAATTAGGGGAAATTGACAATATTTGCCAAATTCTCCGGCCCTGTAAGGAGCAACCGGGCGCCGCCGAGGACACCCGGCCGGGTACAAGGATAAAGTCCTGGACCCGACGGGAGGCTGCCGGCCACGTCTGGACGTGTCATATTAGGATAACCAGGACTCCGGGATTCCTCAACGGTAATAACCCACAGGACTCCCCCACAGGTGCGAGCGGGACGAATCCTCAAGGATTATAATTTACGAAAGGTGGGACCGCGTTGCATAATTTTTATGCTCCGGATTATACACGGATTATAACTTCGGGCGGTTCGCATGTAGCAGGACGACACGTTAAAAGGATGAAACTTTTCGTACCTGGACTGCAGAAGAAAACAGAAGGATCTATAGAAGCCGTGTGTATAACCAAGAGTCCAACGCGGTCGGGACACTTTTTGAAAGGTCCTGAGAATTCAGGACTACACGAGATCCAAAGGGCAGAATATCTTGAAGGACGGTACCGAATCCTTTAATAGACGTCCTTGCAATTTTTCATCTTCCACGTTTTGGGACTCGGCCAAGAGTTAAGGCCGATCATAAATAATGTACGTGTCGCTAATGATTTGTAGGTCCTGTTTATTTATAATTTGAATCTCGCGCCAAAAATTAATCCTTACATCAAAGCGAGGGTCCTGGCCGTTGCCCGGCATTGATATTCCTTAAGGATCAGATATCCCAATGGTCCTACTCGAATCCTACCAGCAGTTGAGAGTAACGATCCTCTTCCTAGCTATTGCAGAATATACATGTATATAGGTACTTGAATCGCAGCATCAATTTAACATGGGACTGTATACCTGTATATACGACACAAAGCCAACGGTAGGGGAATCTGTTGCAATTTACCTCCATTCGAATATCCTACTACCCAGTGCAACCTTTGATCAACTACTTAGCATTCCGAGGAATCCTCAGGAGATCTATTTGTATCCCCATTACGTGCAGGTACAGGCCGACCAATCACAGCGCTCCGTTGCCATCCCCAAGCTTTCAGAGTATTTGCAAAGGGTCAGTTAACCAGAGTCCCGTTATCGAGTTCTCTCGCGAAAATTTTGTCCTTCGCCTGATACACAACTTTCTAGGATTCACTGATACGGATTTCATTGAAAACTATATCGATATGCATGTAATTTTATTTAATGTTTACTGCGCCGACTGTACCTATCTTACGAATTAATCTGTGAACTATTAAATACGAGTTTGTATACGTGTATCGATGCCTATTTATTTTCTTCTTCGACTGTACCCAATAATTTCTCATCGATTTACAATTCGATTGACCTCCTCCTCCTCCCCGCTTCGTTTATCAAATTGCGTTACGAGGCTGATTCAGTTATTAATTGATACGCATCTCATATCGAGCCACGAGCAATTACCACGATAATGAGATTAATTAACGGTTGCTAAAAATATCCAAAGCAAACCGGTAGTCCGTGTAATTAGCTAGATAAATAATCGATATGAAATCGAACCGATCGAAATATCAAGTCGAACGATCGATCCGATAAAAGAAAATTAAAAATCTGATAAAAAAGTTTGATAATTATCACGAAAGATTATTTAAAAAAATGCTTATCATAAGACACAGCCAAAAGAAATGGGGTATGTTCTCGCAGTGCGAAATCGGTCGCTAAACTAGTTACTTTTTTTTTCCCCTAGTAATTTTCTATCGCAATTCCACGTTTCGATATCTACAGGCCGAGGTATAAAATTGCATTTGTCATCGTTCCGACCAGCCATGAGAATTCGTCTTAAAAAGAGGTCAATATTTCCAGAGAAATAGTCGCAATATCCGAGGCACCGGGTATCGTGGCCAGACGAAGAAAAAAAAAAAGAAAAAAAATCTCTAGAATATCTCGATCTTATCCAAGGACTAATAGTGGAACTGTCAAGAGCAAGACATCACAGTTCGACGCGCGAAAGCCATTTTGCAACGTCGAGCAGCGAAGCGTCTCCCTTTCGCAAGTTGACGGCTCTTCCTCCGCTCCGTCCCAGCTCGAATCCCGATTGGATTAGCGTTTGCGCCAAGTGCGCACGCACAGACGCATGCGTCGGCCACTTCAAGAGACAGTGGGCAGATTCGGGCCGGTGCTGGATCGAAAGTCGCCCAGTCGAAGGTAAAGCCTTTCTCCGCCGATGACTTCATAAAGATACGAGCGAGAGAGACCAACGGGGAGAGGAGAGAGAAAAAATTGCATAAAAATGAAATTGACAAAAAATATGAATTTAGGAACACAGGTACGATTTTCGAAAAAAAAATATTAATTATCACAGTTTTCATAATCGTCCCCATTTTCTGGATCTCTTCACGATCATTATGATTATTTCCATTGCCTTGTCGTATCTCGTGACACCTTCGAACCACGACGACTCAATTCACGCTGCGTTGCCTCCGCGATGACTCGCAAGGTGCGCGGGGGTAGCGACGTGTATAATACGGCACTGAAAACTTGTACGCTAAGGCGTACAACTGTATACGAGTGCACAAGTGCAGAACTGTGGATGCGCGTTAATTAATTGCGAGAAGATAGGCCAAGCGGAGTGAGTTTTGTACGACGAAGGGGATGAAGTGTACAAGGGTAGTAGCAAGAGATATATATAGATATACGGAGGAACAGGTGCGAAATACATTCGCGCGAATTGGTGCACCGAGACGGGGTAGAATTTAATTGCTAAATTAATTAATCACCTTAATTTGCGGATTTCTTAAAAAAAAATTTCTAAACACAAATCTTTGATTTTCCTTCAAAAACGGATTTGGGGAGTGACATTTCTTATCGACCTACCCAATAATTTGTCGTGGATTCAAATTGGCACTCTTAAAATAAATTTTTTTAATTTGGAATCGTATACCCTGTAGCCTGTTAAAAACTGATAAGAATATGTGTCGTTTGCTTACGTACGAAATTTTGATTACGATTTTCGAAAGATGGCAAAATTAATGAAAATATTTTTGTATGTTCGTACGGTAAGTACTGGGCGAATATATTGGTAGGTTGAAGGGTTTAAAATGAGATATAAGGGCGAGTGCAGATTGGCAGCCATGTCGGAGATAAGAGGATACCAAGTAGGTAGTTACGATGCGCAAATGTAACCTACCTGAAGCGACCTCGAGAGTGCCGAGTGGTGGGCACATGCTAATGAGTAATTAGTAATTAGTACGGTGCATCCACATCGAATCTCGCAAGCGACGCTCGTACGCGTCGTCATACCTTAATTGCATAATTATGTAATAAACCACATAGTAGTTGCCTGGCAACCTACTAATACCAGCCTATAACCTATAACCTACGACCTACCTGTCATCCAACCCGACTACCGTATTCGCGCCATTGAGCAATATACCTATATATACATACATGTGCACACAGAAATCAGCTTGCATTCGTGTTCATCGAGTCCGCGGTTCGCAACGAGCGACAGAAAAAAAAAAGGAAAGCAACACGTTAAAAAGCTAGAGTTAAGTACTGTAGCGGGAGTTTACGGTGGAAAAAAAAGTATAAGGAAAAAGTACAGTCAGGAGAAAGAGTACACCCGTCAATCTCATTTCCATTATTCTGCCTATTATACGTCGCGTTCACGCCTCGTTTTCAATGGGCGACCCCCGTTGCAGTCAATTTCCAAAGAA
Organism: Trachelus tabidus; assembly: GCA_030142655.1. Classification (NCBI taxonomy): domain Eukaryota; kingdom Metazoa; phylum Arthropoda; class Insecta; order Hymenoptera; family Cephidae; genus Trachelus; species Trachelus tabidus. The sequence continues at coordinate 62,210 of JARQTI010000117.1, forward strand.
TACTCGATGAGATCAGCCAACTTTTCTTATTTCCCCGAATTCCCCGTGAAGTTTGCCATTTATCTGTCGCGTCTTGAAAACAAATGTATTTTGCCAAATTTTTCACTAATCTTTCATTAAACCCGCCGCGATGAGTTTTCAACTGGCTGCTGAGAGCTCGACTCTCGTTTCTATGTGAATACCCGAACACCGCCTACGGTACCACGCACAGGTACTCTCTCTCTCTCTCTCTCTGGAATTTTCCAGGACGAATGCCAAAATTCCGTGACGTGACGTAGGTCCTTACATAGCAAGTAGCCAGCATCGGTCGCGGCGACCCAGCGACAAAAACAATTCCGTCGCGACAACCGCGAGCGATAATTAGCCGAGTCGCGCTGCCGATTGGAGGAAATCGCGCGTGGCCGTGTCGTCCCACCTGGTTTTACTAGTCGTTTTCAACTGGCGTATACACATATATAACGCACACTGTACAGGCGTATGAACGAGGCTTTATATTATCCGCACATTCGCGAGGACGTTCGTGCGAATGAGAAGTTGGAAAGCGATCTTGAGGCCGAAGTTGATGAGACTATAATTGCAACGTCATTCATCAGAAATTAAAATATATATATATATATACACAGCCATGATAAATTTTACCACCGATTCCCATCATACCCATAAAAAACCGATACTCGTAATCCAATCCAATACCGATAAGCCGATACCAAGAAATTAAAAAAATTGATCCAAAGAATTACATTAAAATTTGAATAATCGTAAAGCAGTCGTCGTTCCTGCTGCACGGCGGCAGCTTGTTTTCGACTTATCGTCTGCAGTTTGTTTGCGCGTGATGACGTGGTACGTCGAGGGTGAATGTCCAGGGCCGCCACAAGCGCGAGGAAACAGGTGCCAAAGTGGCTCCTTGTGCTCGGTCAATATTATCGTGTTATTATTAGACCCATGCTAAACGATCGACAACTCAAAACTGCTGGAAACAGTTGAAAATCCTGTGTACCGGGAACAACGACGATTCCGGATCGCCAACCGTGCGTTACGCGATACCCGTGAATCGATCGACGAAACGGAAGAGAGAAACAGCTATAAAACAAATTTAGTTTACGTAAATAGAAAAAAAAATAAAACTTAATCACCAGTCCGTTTATTAAGAATTAGTAAGTTAAGTATAATAATTAGTCAAGCTAATTAATTTTCACGTAATTATCGATTTATCCGTTCAATCCATATATCGATATAATATCCACCTTACATCAATATTATATCCCGATAACATCTGTGTCATCGAACGTGAGTCACTTCGGAATAATAAAGGTGCGTGCACACGGTATCGCGCGATTATATTTCGATATGAATTTTTTGTAAAAAAATTTTTTCACAAGATCGTCCCAACTTCTCACAGGTGAACGTAGATTACAGAGACTCGATTGTATACGCACATTACGCATTCACCTATTAGCGTTTAGGATACTCTGGTGAGGTTGGTACGCGTGAACGAGTACAGGGATTTTACGCACGCGGTTTCTGAGACGCAAGTCATTAATTCATAAAGCAGTCTCTCATGATTCCACCGGGTTTACATATGACCATTGCTACTATTATATATATATATATATATACCGACGTATATGGGTTTTGTATATGATCGAGGTCCTTTTGCGCAGTCATTGTTTTTTATGAGCGCATACACACGGTATATATATACGTAATACACGCGGAGTGGCTACTTAAAAAAAATTCATTATTTCAAGCCGCGTGCGGCAAGGTCGCTGGGAGAAACTTTTTCGTTGATCTTCATATATATATATCTGTATCTATATTTTATATATATGCATATATGACTTGAGTATTTCATATTCCTTTCGCACCCATGGATACAGCCTTACTGTATCTATATCCGTCTAGAGAAGCACTGTACTCCGTGAGGACACGTGGGAACTAAAATGAATATGACGCAATCGGCGTTGGATCGTTGATAAATAAACATTGCTAATAGCCACGTGTTCGAATCCGAAGAAGATATTGGCTTTGAGTTTCACGTGGATTGTTGTTATTATTGGCGGTATGACAGGAGATAAAAGACATGCGTGAAGGATGCTGTTGGAGAAGGATAGAAAATTTGGATGTATATATATATATATAGTTTGAGGGGTTGAACGAACCAACGTGTTAGGGGAAGGATTGAGATAAAAGATTTGATAAGAGGGGAATTAAGACAAATAGAGTGGATTAGTCGTTGGGTTAAATAAAGGATACAGCTATAGCAACGACAGGATGGTGACTGGATGATCGAGCGACAATGTTATTGTCGCCACATGCAAATCGGGCATTAGCTTCGAGTCACGTGGATTGGTCCTATGAAGTTGAAATATTTATACAGGGTGGGAGAATTTAAAGTCACTGTCGCTCGATGATAATTAAATGTCAATTAATATTATACGAAACCGCTGTCCGGGGTCTTGGTGTCTTTGAATCGAGCGAATTGTCGCGATGGTCAAAATGGTAACTGTAATTTTTTTTTTCTTTATCTTATTTCTCACGAAAGTAATATCGTTTGTAGAACAGTTTAAGCACGCATGACCATTCCGTGTAGGTAGCGTTTGTCTGTGAGGAGTTTGTCGCATTAAGAACGCATTAGCCGTCGGAGTATACGGGAGATTTAACTGATTGGCGTGATACGGGCTTACGACGTAGGTACAGTGGTGCACGGGACTCTCGGTGCACGCAGGTGCGTGAGGCAATGTGGACGGTAGCTTAAGGGTGCTTGGTGCGCAAAGGTAACGCGATTATAAAGGACAGAGCGGAGAAAGTGAATGGGAAGTGTTTTAACGGTAGGAGTTAATAATTGAGAGTACGTGTGTACGAGGGTTAATTAAATAATTATGAGAAGGCAGAGACATCTGGTGGCGGACAGTTGAAAGTTCAATTGGTTCGTTACAGCCGGAGGTTGGGTTAGGTTGGGTTAGGTTCGTTAGGTACGGCGGTTCGATGCGTTGGATTTAGTGCGGGACTTTGCCACCATTGGGACTGGTGGCGCTCCGTGCGACCGGTAGAGCTATTAACGACATTAACGCGCTACTACGGGCAAACACGGCCTCTACATCATTCGAGCGGCGGAATAATAAACGATAAATTCTAGTGAAATATGGCGTCGAACGAGCATAACCCATTTGTTTGCGATAAACTGACCCTGAAGCTTGTCCGACCAGGTCTGCAACGAGCGTCTCACGACTCTTCCAACCCCATAGGGTCTCCCGTCTGACAAGCGAACGACCCAAACGAGGCTGGGGCCGAACTAACCTCAAACTTGTAGTAAGAACCGGAACAGCTAGAAGTGACCGAGTGGGGAGGCAAGGGGGTGGGAAGACGGTATACGTAAAATAAAAATAGATGAAAAAGATGTCAAAAAATAAAATTGTCACACTGGGTAAAAATAAGAATTTCGAAAAATTAAAATCAACCGTTATACCATTAATGAATCACGGGGTATATTAAGAGCCAATTTAATTAATCAGAAGCGAGTTTTGTATCGGGGCGAATTTTGGTCGCTATAACTGTCTGGTTTGCGCGATAAAATTGAGAAACGTTCGGAGTAGAGAGTGGAGCTAGTGTAGCCAGTGGTTGGTTTTTCTGGGACCCCCGTCACGTTCGGTCTCTAAATCGTGACATATATCAAGTCCACCGTAGGGGTGGGCCACCAGGTGCTTAGGGGAAACCGGGTACAGAGAGAGAGAGAGAGACAGGAGAGAATGTCGAGAGGGTCAGGACATAGATGATGCCAGGAGGGTTGGCGATCGCTGTTAGCGCGCCCATGTTCGTAATCATGATGGTTATGCCCAGGGAGGTAAGAAAAAAAAAAAAGGCCCAAAGAAACGTATAAAATTTTTGAGCTTCGTAGCACGCGCGATGCGACTGTTACGCAGACGGTCCCAATCTTGGAATTTTTGGGCCCCCTGGGAACCGCGATAACTCTTCTCCTGCTGTCAGTCGTACGATATATATATATACATGCGAGTGGAACGTATCTTTTTGGGCCCTATAGTACTGACAGTCAACGGATGGCAGAAAAGGCCCAGAGAATTGGCAAGTGGCGAATTTTCAATTATTCTTTTCCACAAGACTTTTCGTCTCTCGTACGAGTATAGCAATGTCTTTCTTGCACACGTCAGTTAGTAGCTAAACGTCAGACTGACTTTACGCCAATCTCAATTCTCCGTTTCAAATTACTTCAACGATCGTCAACAACGAATCGGCTGACGACGAAATGTCAAACGACTGTAATTGCCTCGTGGCCTCGTGATGAAATTCTCGCCGCTCGAATGACGTCTTTTTTTTTTCACTTATACCTCTTATTCAATCGTCAGTCTCGTTAACGGTAACTTTTTTTTTTTAGTATTTCGGAATTCAACAAGGCGATAATCGACCTTCCTGTAGCTGCACGCTGCTGTACGAATCGCTTTGAAAATACTCAAGTTAGTATCATTCACGTTATGTTGACACTGGCCGGTATCACGAGCCCGCTATTACGGCTTAACGAGAAATCCAAAATCCCAAGAGGAACCTTTGTGAATCCGTAAATCTCGTAAATTGCCAATTAACGAATCGCGTAAAATTGATCCGCGCCCATTCAGCAAACCTCACGAATTTTAACGCAATTAACGGGTCCATTGAGACGGAACTAATCGTGGTAAATACGAAACACGCATAGACGACCTCGTACGCCCATACGGTTACACGTTAGAGTACACACAGAGACAAAAATAAAAAATAGTCAAACAGATAAGCCACCATAGAAGCAGCCTATGAGATACGTAGGAGTGAGAGTGACAGAAGCCGAGAGAGAGAGGATGGCCAACTACAAAATTCATGAAAAAAAAAAATTTCACTTACTCGAGAAACATTAAGTAAATACCTCGTTAGCACTCGGTCGATCTAAAGCCTCCATAATTGATAACAAAACACCCATTATCATCCCCTTTATCCAAAAATAATGCTAAAAAGAACCAAGAAGCGGGGTGTGCAAGATATTTCAAAATCCCTCGTACAGTCAAGATCCAAACTGCAATCAGTGCGCATCCGCATGAGAAATTTTATTTTCGCCAATTTTCATGAACGCGACATCTCATCCCGCATTGTCGCTCGCGACGCGTCGCCTTCGCGATTGCGACGTAAACTGAGCCTCTTTCTCTTCTTACGTATAATATAACAGCAGACAAATCCCAACAGCGTCTTTACGTGTCAACCGTGAAACCAGTTATGCTCGAACTAATACCACAACACGATATATCAATATTAATAACCAATCTATTATCGATCAATAAGGTACAAAAATATCTACAAACCACACGAAAGATCAGATATATACCAATGAAAATATTTCATGTGTGATGCAAATTTTTTCGATATCTCAAAATTTCCACGTTTACCTGAATCCTCGAAATTAAATAAAATTATCCCCAGTCACCGTCTCCCTCGATGATTTCGAAAGACTCGAATCTCAACCAAGCTTACGGGGACGCTGGATACCACGTGCGTCGGGACGCCGATCTACACGGTGGCGTCCAAGTGCGAGATTCCCTCGTTTCGCTCGAAAATACGAAAGCGGGCGCAAGTCGGTCCCATCGGCTTTTACTGTATAAGTAATTGAAAGCACTTTCGAGAGCGTTTTATACGGAGGTAGTTGGTAGGACTGCTGCCGGTGAAAGCTTACTACTCATAATATATATGTATACGAGTAATAGCTATAGCTCGGTAGATAGGGGGTGGGTTCGGGGTAAAAGGGCCGTAGGTCGGTGATTCGGAGGGGGTGCATTTGCATTTAGTGGCGAGGGAGGCCTTTTAACCGAAATTACTTGTATACGACAAACGCCAAGTTTATACGCCGCGAGATATGATGGAATATTTATTGGCCTTGTATTAATAATTTGGTGAGAAAATCGGGCGGGGCAGGGGGGTACAGGAAAGAAAAAAAATTTTCATTTTACACGACTAACCAGTAAGAACGCGTGAAAGACTCCTAGCAAGGAAATACATTATCGATACGTAATTGATACTAAAGAGAGAGAGAGAGAGAGAGAGACAGACAAACAAACGAAAGACAGCGATACGTCAAATATATAAGTGGCATGCATGTGAAATGATATCGAATGAAAATTCCAAAAGGAAAAAAAAAATGGAAAATAGGTAATCAAGAGAAAGAGACAGAGAAAGAAAAGAGACGTTCGTCGAGATCTTTCGAGAACGTCCAAATTTCAAGAATATTTAAATAATTAATTTTTCCAAAAAATTTTACATAATTACCTGCCGCATGTCCCGTGATAATTTTTGCACCACGTGTCTCGAGCCAATAGCCAGAATAACGAGACTCCACGATCGTCCATGATTTGCAATCTTTTTTTTTTTTTCTTTCTTTTTATCCACTTTGATTCTCGTGAAATTTTCACAGGACTAGGGAAAGGAGTCGAGAATTATTAATTTTTCCTTCTTTTTTTTTATCTTTCTTTCTTTCTCTCTTCGGGAACGAAGAATGCATGGCAGGGGGGGTTCTTACCAATTGAAAACACAATGTAAATGCACTTAATCAATTATATATTCGAAATCGCCACGGTCGTTCGTCACCGTGTCAAACATATGTACAGCTGAGTTTCAATTCGTTATTCCTTAATCATCGTGTTATTCTTGTTTCTCAATTATTATTTTGTACAAAGCCTTATCGTATTCCCATTCGATTATCATTTTCGTGTACTAGGAATGAGGAGAGTCTATTATTAATAATAATAATGATGATGACGACAGTAATAATAATAATAATAGATAATAATAGATATAATAATACAATAATAATAATAATATTAATAATGACAATAATAATGATAATAATAATAATAATAGCAATAATAGTAATAATAGTACTAATAATAATAATAATAATAATAATAGTATGTACTCCGAGTGGGGAAACACACGATGATCTAGCCGAGGATGATGAAGGGCGAAGGGGAGACGAGAGGAGCGGAGGAACTGATAGTGACGATGACGAAAGCGATGACTGTGATAACGAATATAAGGAGATACAAAGAGAAATGACAGTCGTGTCGCGTGAGGTGATCTCGGTGAATCGAATATCGAAAGATCGTGAGGAGTCGTTATCGGATATGAGCGTGAGGGATAAATAGATCGGGGATGAGGAGTGCGGGAGGAAGCGAGGGGAGGTGTAAAAAGAAAGAAAAAACGAATTTTTGGTCCATGGGAAAAATGAAAAAGAAAAAAGAAAGAGATTTCGATCGGAGACACCTTGAGATAAAATTATTATTTTCATTTTTCGTCGCTTCTTAATTAATAAAAGCTATACACGTGTGCTCGTATCCTATTGGTTGATTGAATCTTTGTTCGTCCTCGTTCGCGCATGCGCACGACTCTCCAAGGATATACAGCACGCACCGACGACGGCGTCGTCCAAATTATATTTGTACATTTATATATAATATATATATATTTGTCTGTTTGTTCGTTTACTTTGTATATATTTTTATATATATATATATATGTGTGTTTTAACGTATCTCACAGATTGATCCGATGTACGTGTGTGGGCTCTCCCAGCCAATAAGGATTTAGGCCTCGTCGCGACATCGTCCTCGCGGAAGGTCGAGGTCGTTTTTCGAAAGAAATTAAAGTTCGAGGGGATGCAGTCGTCCGCCGTGATTTCTTTCGAGGGTGGTTTCGCTGGCCGCGTACGGTTGGGGTCGATTACAATAAAATGGGGTAAACGTCGTCCGATAAATCCTACGGGACAAATATTACAGTGGATATGCAGCAATAATTAAATTCAATCACGTGCCAATTATCAGGTAGACATGGATATTAGCGTTACAGCAGTGATTTAACAGAATTGGGAAGAGGGCGATGATATTTTGGATGTTTAGGGGGGAGGGGGGGGGAGGAAATAAAATTATACGAAAAGTAAACGGCAGAACGGCGAACGAGGAGACGAAAGAGAATTAAAAAAGAAAAATGCAAGAAGAGAGAGAAAAAAGAAAAGATCGGTCGTATCGAGTAGCGTAATAGTGTAATGATAATAAGATAATGATTAATGATAATTAGTAATTAATAAAAGTATCAATTACAAGGAGAGAATAATCATAATAAAATCACAAATCAAAATCAGCCTATGTATATTTAAATATACTACGCGTAAGGGGAATTGGGCAAAGTTTGGAAAGCGGCATGACAGGCCGGAGGGGGAGCGGGGGGGAGGTGTGATAAAGGACAAAACTAGCAGTCGCAATGATAAATGATAATTTTAATCTCTCCTCTCTCTCTCTCTATATATATATATATATATATATATATATATGTCCACTCTTTAAGAATCGCTGAACCGAGTATTAATGACCGACCCCTTCCAATGATTTTTTGCTCTCGCTATATATATACTAAAAAGAAATTGTTTTTTTTTCCAATATCGACGGAAACGACCGAGCAATACCGAAGTGAGTTCGGGGCAGACACTGTGCGAGATATATATGTCAGAAGGATACAGAGTGTAAGTTTAAAAAAAAAAGGGTTTCCACGTGCGCACGTATAGGGGATGGGAAAATGACGAAGGGCCCAAAGGAAGAGGTGAGGAGGGAGGAGCGGGACTGAGGGATTCGAAAAGGGTCAGGGGATGGCCAGGGTTGCCAATCACCTTATGGGGTGCCACCAGGGTGTCAGGATGCCAGGATGCCAGACTCACGGGACTCCCCATTCCCAAGGACGATCCGCTCTCGTGTGACGTGCGCAATTTTCTCACGGATCTCAAGAGCTTTTAACGAACCGATCGATCCGATACTCTATTTCCTTCTCTCTCTCTCTCTCTCTCTCTCTCTCTCTCTCTCTCTCTCTCTCTCACACGCTGTACCGTGTATGCTTTCATATCGTTCCGTCTCTCTCTCTCTCTCTCTCTCTCTCATACATATCTCGCATAACGAAAATGATACTTTACAGATTCTGATCGATCGCGATCATTCAAATTTCACGATTGACTTCGATTCGATAATAATAATATCAATGACAATAATAGTAACAACGTAAATACTGTTTACCGGTAAATAAATACAGAACTACGAGCGAACTTTTTTTTACCTATAATTTTTTTCTTCTCTCTCTCTCTCTCCTTCGGTCCTTCGTAACAAATCGTGATCTATTGTCTCACACGCATTCCTATGCATTCTCGCATTCGCTCGTATTTACGTTCGCACGTCAACATTCACGCTCTTATCTTTGGGGACGGTGGGTATCGCGTATTGCGCAACGACAGCGCATCAAGAGACAGACGGAACACGGCTAACATATGTGACACCTATTTTCTGGTATATACATATATATACACACACGTGCTGCGTATTTCGATTTTTGATACATTTTCATTTACGTGTGTGTATACAGGGTTATTCACGGCAAAAGCACCAGCTGAAATTGGCCGTGAATTGGTGATTTCATAAATCGTAGCAGGGTGGTGTCATTAAAAAAATTAAATTTAACGTCGTAACATTGATTTTACCATGAATTTCATATTCTTTCGTTTTTTTTTCAACAAGGCCGCACTGAGTAGATTAACAAAGTTGTTCAATCGCATCTAACTTCAGCTGGTGCGTTTGTCGTGAATAACCCTGTATATATAAATATATATATGTATATAGTGAACTGTGTTCTATTACGCTTAGGTGATGCTATCTGATAGGACACACGCATATACGTGCTCATGTATATATATTTTTTCAAATCTGTCCGCAAGTTCCTTTGGCGATAACGAGGGATGTATTAATTCAATTTTGTACTGGCATTAAATTGCGTCCATTTAACGGGTGTCAAGTTCGTAAGGACGTTTAACGTGAAAGTTGGACATTGGATCGTAACTTTTAGCGTCTGTCACTTAAAATTGAAGCTTCTAGGCGTTTGTGTTTTTCTCGTTTGACAGATACGCGTATACTTTGGAAATACGTTCTTTTCGGCTGCACTCGATACGGCTGCTTCTGGTCCTGCGGGTTCTCGCGTTAAAATATTTATGCGTTTCGTGCGGTCACACGCGGGTGGCCCCTTTGTTGCATTATCACAGTGATTGCTCGAGGAGAATAAATAATAATCGATCGTAAAAATTTTTTGGAAAATTTTTATTCGTCCCCCTTTTTTTTATTAACAAGCATTCTTATAGTTTGCCAGAACCCAGGACGTTCCGTACGCGAGGACAGTCGAGAATGAAATCGCGATGTCATTTTTAGTGACAGACACGAGGATATCTCATTGCGTGATAACGAAGAGAAAAATAATTATGATTCGCGTGGATTATTGTAATCGTTATCAGTGACCTTTTGGAATTTTTGTTTTTCTATTAAAAAAATTGCAGCTCACGTATAAGGAAAAGAATTCATCTGTCCCGGTTTTATCCTACGGACGGCGTGACAGACGCATTCTTAGACGGACTGCTGCTAGAATTCGTAAGGTCGCGAGGTCGCGATAACGATAAGAGTCTAGAATAAATATTTAAAAAAAAAGAGGAAAAAAGTTCGAACAAGAGACAAAGAGATATCCTCGATATTTCGTATGGGAATGCGATGACGTCTATACGTATGAGATTTAAGGGATGTTGTGTCACGAGTCGTTACGTGTGTGCGTGTGTCATAGATATTTCCTCAGAGTCCTTTTTTTTTAATTAAAAATAGTAAATGAGGGAAAAGGATCGCAAGAGAGGGTTGGGTGGGCACAGGAAGTCACGGGATCAGGTTTATCACTCTCAGTGCCCTTATCATGAGAATTCGACTCGATATGCATAAATGAAAAATTTGCAATTATTTTCAATATAGATATATATATATATTCTGATTTTTGTGCGTACATATTTTCCGTGCGTGATTGATAATCCTTGAGGAGGTATAAAAAATCGGCGATTAATATCGTAAAGGGCCCCCGTAAGACCCCATCAGGAAACAGGGCCGGATCACGCGTGGCGAACACCCTTCTGGTTATTCCAAATCCACGTTCCATGGGTCTGTCATGCTTCCTCCTGTGTCTTTCTGATTTTCTCTCTCTCTCTCTCTCTCACTCCCATTCTAGGCTATCCTACGATTTTATTAATTATCTGCGTCAGCCGATAACCGGTAAATAATTTCTTTTCTTGGCCGTACTCTAAATTATGTCCGATCTTCTCGCGATCGTCGATTCCGGATCTTTCTCTCTGAAATTCCATACCGTTATAAACCACGAGTGATCGATGGGACTGTTAGCGCGCACGGAGCGACGACAACCGACGCCCGACGTCCTCGGCCGAGAAGGTAAATATTTTAGAGCAAGGATTACACACTTCCCTGGAAGTTATTTGTACACACGACTCTAATCGCAGAGCCGTTCAGTCCGAGGACATAAATAAGGACAAAGACACGACTTACGGAACGATCGGAGAGCCGTCTTTTGGTTTCACTTGAAATCGAGAGGTGCGATTGGAAAGAGAGAAAGATAAAGAAAGCAATAACGATACGCAAGAAGATCGAGGCTACGTGGTTAAAGGCTAACGCGTAATGAATAACGTGCAAGCGTAATTACTATGTACAGAGCTTAAATGGGACCACCCGACGTAGCTGGGCTCCCATAAGCCAGAGGTTATCGGGATGCAACGCGTTATGGACCAGTTACAAAAGCAGTCCTGCCGTTAACGTGAAGTCTCTCTGGCCAGAGTGGAAGATGTAACTTGGGACCAAGCAGATTCCACTCGGCAAGAGAGACGGGAGAGATAAGGGGTCGTTGGATCGATTAGGATTGATTTGTTGAATTTGGTTGAGCTTACATGTGAGTGAGGGGTGGGATGGCCGAGTGATGCTGAGCCAAGGGATCCGGGGAAGGTCCTGGGGAGTAGACTCCTCCGCCATGTTGTACGACCCCCTGTTCGCCACCCTGAGGCAGGTACATGGAGATCATCTGCCGTAGATCGCCCTGCTGCTGCTGACCCTGTTGCTGGCTCATGTACTCCCTCTTGACCCCGCCCGGCGCTCCCGTGGACGATGGTCCCGTCGGCGTCGGGGTGTGTATTCCTGCACTCGCAGGACTCGTGGGCTCGGACTTTATGCTGCTGCCACTGGGGCTGTGACTGGACATCTGGGAGCCTGGTTGAGCTTGGTGATATGGCGAGGGTGAGCCACCAGGTACCGTCGTGGTCCCGTATCCGCCGTAGCCGTTCATGTAGCTGTTTATGGGACTGGGACTTCCGCCGCCCATGTGGTGACCCATGTCGTACCTGGGATACCCGGCGGCGGCACCCATGTGCCCACCGTAGGCATGTTGCTGGTATGCGGCGGCGGTCGGGTCGTGGACCATGTAGCCGTTGGGCATGTAGCCGTTTGGCATCTGGTAAACGTCACGGGGTAGCTGAGGTTGCTGACCAGGCCCACTACCGCCGACTTGTCTCTGATCGACGCCGAGCATACCGCCGACGCCTGCGACGCCACCGCCAAGAGGGAACTTATCCTTCTTCAGAAGAGTCTTGGTCTTCCGGCGGGGTCTGTACTTGTAGTCGGGATGTTCCTTCATGTGAACCGCCCTTAATCTTTTGGCCTCGTCGATGAACGGCCGCTTCTCCGTCTCACTGAGAAGCTTCCACTCGGCGCCGAGCCTCTTCGAGATCTCGGAGTTGTGCATCTTTGGATTCTCCTGGGCCATCTTCCGTCGCTGACCCCGCGACCAGACCATGAAGGCATTCATGGGCCGTTTCACGCGATCGATGTTGTTGTTCTTGCTGGTGTTGTTGTTGTTGTTCGGCGGCTGATGCTGCTGCGGCTGCTGGTGAGGATGGTGGCCCTGAGCTTGCTGCTGGGCGGCACTCTGCTGGGCGGCCAGCGAGTGCATTGTCTGTTGCTGCTGGGCCTGCTGTTGGGCCTGAGCTTGCTGCTGGGCCTGCATCGAGGCGTAGTGATGCTGGGGCGTCTGATGATGATGCTGCAGACCCAGACCAGCCAAACCGCCGGAACTGGGCGGACTCCCGGACAAGGCCGGACTGTGTACTATCGAGCCCAGTGCACCGTACGGCGATACTCCCGTGTGATGTCCCATGGGCGAGACACCCTGATGAGGATGCGGTGGCATCTGCCCGTGCAGACTCCCGCCCTTCAGGTCCGTCTCCATCGTGAGCATGTCTTCCTCCCTGTGCCCGTACAGCTTGCCGCCTTTTTCTAGAACTCTCGACGTCAAGAAGTACCGATCCGCGATCCCGATCGATCCGACCTTTGCCCCGAAGGTCACAGCCCTAGCACCTCCGCCCTGATTATCCACGACGGCACCGCGGTTGCTACGCGGAACTCTTACGCCGAACACCGAACATGGGCTCGCACCTCCTTATCTCCGCGGTTGATCCTCACTTTGTTACTGCGGACCACGTCGCGATCCTTAAACAGGATTCACCTTTGACCTTTCCTCACTAACGAATCCTACCTTTCCCCCTTGTCGTCCCTTTCGACCGGACGACGCTCAAGCTCGGTCTCAAAGCTCCACCATGTCCAAACACTTCATACGAACATACCTGTGTCGTGTGCCATGGGCAACGATAGGTCACGCGCAATCCTCGCGACAGTTCCCCGTGTATCCCTCGTACCAAAATAATCTCAAGTCCAAGTTACACGAGACAGTTCCAAAAGCACAGAACACCTTGATCACTCTGTCAGTAAACAGCGACAAATTCGTACCGAGTTACGTTAACACAATCGGGCACCTTATCACGTGTCGATACAATCTAGAACAATGTCTCTGTTACGGTAAAATCTCAATCGCAGCCTCTCGGCCTCTCACAGCTCAAACGTTGAAATACTGTCGTTACACACTTGTCAAAGAGTCACAGCGCGTTAACGAGAACACTCTGTATATCGTCATCGTCACTTTCCGTTATCGCCAGCTCGTACCAACTTGCAGCGATCCTTCAATATCGAATTACCAGTCCGTACAATTAATTGTCACGTAACCTCGATCGGTACGAGGAACAACCGATTTTCACACTGACCACCGTATACCGTGAACGAAGCTGTATATCGATTCGATCCTCTTTATTTTTTTTTATCATCGATTTTCTCTATTCGATTTCCTCCGACCAACCAAAATCACCGATTTAATCCGCACTCTATCTATATACGATTTATCGCGATTCTCATTGACCGTAGATGCGCGCGTGGCTCTCGCGATAGCTATTTATCGGTTACTGTGTATATCACCACCAGGTACGACCCGTCGTGTCGCACGCACGTTTTAAAAGCGAGTGCCGATGAAGCGACCTCCACTCTCCTCGGAAGAACGGAACCGTCTGAGCATTTGTAGGTTTCGCCTTGGGGTCCTACTCTTGGGTTCGGCTCACTTCCTGCCGAGGTAGGCTACCCCCACCAGCTCTCCAAAGCAGACTGCCGCCGTCCCCTCTACCTAGAATCCCACATTCCACCCCGTTCATGCCCCTGGTCCTAGGTGCAACCTCAGGCCCGAGCCTACCAACGGCAATCGATTGGCACGCACGCCTGCCATCATTTCCAACAGCCAATGGCGGCTCCATTTTGCCCGCTTGGGCGGCCACTATTCTCGTGACGTCACACCCCAAGCGGGACAACCTCTTGCGACGACGCCGTGAGCACCGCCGAACGAGACGCGCCGCGACGCCGGCCACCCGCTCGACACGTTGCGCGCTCACTCGCCTTTACCTCTACACGCTTATTTCGACTGGCGATCTTCTCCTCTTATTTTTGCTACGTACTGTACGCGCTTTGAAAGTTTTTTTTTTAGGTAAAATTTCAATCCGACGTTGTCACATCGTGTACTTGTTCATTTTTCTTTGATTTATAGCTCGTTACTTGCGGTTTACCCATTTTCCTAGTTTTGTCCTTTTATTACGAGGGAACGATCGTAAACGGGCGACCCGGGTTATTCGGTTAGAAATTTTGGTTATTTTGTGAAATAACGAGTATCGATTTTCCCTATGCAATTTGTCAGTGTAGCCATGACGTCTATTGATTTTTCTTAATCCTGATTTCTTTACGATCGCACTGTACGCACGATCCTGCGAGTACGAAGATATTCAGCCTGGAAACGCGCCTTTTTTTTGACATTTTGAAAATAGTCCTAAAGACGCGTAAACGACCAAATATTTGCGAGATCGACGTTACGACGTTGCACTCAACCTGCGTGAGATCGAATCTCTTATCAAATATCTACAGAGCGAGCGAGAGAGAGAGAGAAGATCGGCGAGTAGTAAAGTGAGTAGCGGGTGAGAAAAGGAAAGTAAAGGTAGAGAAAGGAGACGGGATGAGTCCTTTGTGCGAATATTCATCCCTTGGAAAAATAGGGGGTGACGCAGAATCGAAAGTCTACGTGGGACTCTCCCGCGTCATTATCGGCACAGCATCCACTAATAATGCAGCGGGACGAATTACGTCATTATTACGCGTGCACTGTTTTCAGGCGCCCCCTAACTCGACGCCCCTGAAAAATTTCGCACCGTTTCGATTCTCGTGAAGATCGAAAAAAAAAAAAATAGTATAACGTCCGAAAAAAAGAAAGTCAAAAATCATCCCGTCTACAAAAAACACGTGCTAACCGAGCTTGACGCTCGTTCTCCCATTCAATGTAATTCTTCTCGGCGTAATCCCGGGGCTACTCTGGCTTCGTTCTTTCTTCTTTTCACTTTCCTTCAAAATCCATAATAAAAAGGCCCACACGAGCCGTTTCGAAAGATCTTTATTGGACGCGCTGCGACGCCGTTTAAGCGGCCTCGCAGTGCATAGGACCTGTTGCCGCGAGATATATAATGGAAGAATGCGTCATAGATAATCATAGCACACCCTGTATAGAGGCCTGACAATAAAAGGAGTGGTTGAACAGGGGCCCGCGCCACGTCCAATTTCAACGAACAAACGCCTTCAATCCTTATTGTGTTTGTATTTGTGTTTGTTCGCGCTCGGCTTGTTACTTTTTGCCCCGACTGCCGAAGCCTCCTTCGAGCGTCGTCGAACGCCTGTGGAATAAAAACGGATGTCGATACGAAACAGAGACGGCGCTACGTGAAAATCAGGCCTGAATGAAATGGTAAATACCGAAAAATGCCGGATAATGGGAAAGATAGGAGAGGGTCGAGAAAAATGGAGTTTTTTTGGACGAAACGAAAAAAAAAAAACTCAAAAAATAAATTTTCCACGCGTAAACAACGACTCTCGGACTTTCAAACATAAATATTAATTAGCAAGTAGATCTCCAGGGGGATGGGTTAATTATGGGTCGGACTGCTACAGTGTAATTAAAGGTATGGCATCGCGCTGACGGTTATGACTTACAATGTGAACTATTGATTTGTTTTAAGGATTTACTTAAATTCGCCAATTTTACGCCAAGCATTATTGCAATAAGAAGATTAGACGACTCCTGGCACTTTGTACATAATAAAACTATTAATTTTTATTTTCATTTTCAAACCCATCCAATTATCTACCTCCGGGCTAAGTTGGCTCTATTGTATGTGTTTTCAGGGTATATACCTGTGGGCTGGATACCTGTATTAAATCGGGCATGGAATTTGTATAGATATGTAAACATGGATACATATACGTGTATGTATATATATGCGAAACAGTTAAAAGTACAGATCGTTTCACACCAGCCAAAATCACACCCTCAGTACCGCAAAACTTTCCTGATACCTAATGGCAAGGTGGTTTGCTCGCGAGAAACTTTCAAACCGTCTGAAAAGTGGGTATGGGGAAAAGTATGAGAAAGAGAGAGGTCCCTCTCTCTTTCTCTCTGGGAGAGTGAGAGAGACAGATAGAGAAATGCACGATATAGTCAACGGTAGTCGAAATGCCACAAGTGGCACATAACCGGGTAAAGTAGATTGATAGAGCGTAAGAAAAAAGGGGGTGTACAAGGGATGGGGAGAGAGAGGGGAGAGAGAGAGAGAGAGAGAGAGAGAGAGAGAGAGAGAGAGAGAGAGAGAGAGAGAGTAAAATGGATAGTAAGAGAGTAGAGAGACGGTACAATAAGTCAGGCTGACAATAGAAGAACCACGGGAGGTCTTTGTGATTCAAATCAATGTTTGTGATACTCGATGGCTGCCATTGCATTGTGGTTCCGTAGCTTACCTACGTTTATACATCGATGTATATCGGTGTCACCCGGTATATCCCTTATACGAGTATACCGTGGAGTGAACACGAAACCTCATTGTACGTAATACAAACGCACTGGAAGACTCGAGATTCAGTGAGTCAACGTTCCGAGAGGATGCGAACGTCAGTCGAACCCTTTACCGAAAAAAGCAAGCACTTTTCGAAAAATTATGAAAGTCAAAAAATTTACAAAAATTTCACCCAGCATGCAAAACCTGTCACGAGACAAGTAGATTGGACCAGCGAAAGTTCCGAATTCGTGCGAACGAAAGAAAAATGCAAAATCCAAAATTAAAAAATTTTTTATCACCATCCAACGTCTCGAGAACGTCCAAGATACGCAGAGTGCATTGGAGCGTGGCCGAAGATATTGTTTTATCTCATTTTCTGCCAAGGGGATGAAGCTCGTAAGTTTTGCAGAGAAAAAAATAAAATCAACCCGGTGACAGGGGTACGAAACAATGGTTAAAGAACGCGAAGGAATTGACGGGTGTTTATGGCCAACAGGTGATTCCATTGGGGTTCGGTTAGCGCTGGAATAATGAGAGAAAGTAAAAGAAAGGGAGAAAGTCAGAGATCGGTACGAACGGGAGGGATAGGGTGGTCCGGATTGAGAACTGGGAGGTGGTCGTACTGCTAGAGGCTAGGGGTGGTACAGTAGTGGTGCCGGCCCTGGTATTGGTAGGGTGGCCAACAAAGTCTTTATCGAAGAGAGGACCGATTACAAAGCTCAATTGTTGCCATTCTATCCGATCCAAATAATCTCGGGCTGTCTGGCTGCTCGGCTGAACCGCACGACAGAAATGGCTATCCCCCTGCCGGCCTCGGTTTACGCCGCCGCCATTTCGATACAACGGGTATGTGTGCGGGACCGACGCATACGAAGAACAGACAGAGAGATGATCGGAGCATCTTTGGGGTTGATGGAACGACTGATTAAGATTTCGTTATCGCATATAGGTGCGCAAGCACACGTAAAAGCTATGACTGTGATTAATGAAAAAAAAAATTCTTATGGGGCGTACATTTTTTTAGCTACTTTTTTAAACGTAGATTTTGATTTTTTTATATTTCTCAGATGCTCACCTTTTTTTTTTTGAATCGACTACCTTAGCCACGCGGTAGCAGTAAGGTTTTCGTATAGACTGTTAAACCTGTGTACATAGGCGTTGGTGAGCTATACAATGACGTCATTGTCGGCCAATAATACGCATTGAGCATTGAACTCTCCCAGCTTACACGCGAGCTAATCCGGTTACACGCAGTTTACACGCTCTTGAAAACCCATTCCAGCTTCTAATATGAAATTCTCCGATTCTCGGGGTATTAAAAAAAAAAGGGTGAAAATATTTTTTTTCACAATCTTCCAATCCGGAACTTACGATTACGCTGTTATCGAGCGAGACCGAGGGATTGTCCTTGACAAGAAGCTTTCTTGCTCGCGGCACAAAGTCGAGTGAACAGCCCGAAAATTGCCTGAATTCTAAATAATAATTAATCATCGAACGGCGTTCGAAAAGCCTGATACGAATTTTCGAAATTCAATAAAATTTACCAGATCGCAACCCTTATCTGTACTCGTCCCGAAAGTACGAGCGATAAAAGAATTATTTCCAAAATTCAAAGCCTCAACCCCTATTTCGTTTCAGGTACACCAACGTACAGTATAAAATTGAACTGTTCAAAACGCAATGCCGATCGGCCAGAGTTCCTCTGACTCCTCGTTTGTTTGTCCCATGTCTGTCCACCCTTTTCAGCCATTTCCACCCTCTCCTCACCCACTTGTTGTCGTCCTCCGTGCCGACGCAGCACAAACATCGGGCAGCAACGTGGATGACTCACGGGAATTGCATAAACAAAATTCCAGCCCCTCGAGATACCTAAGGCCCAAAATATATACGCATCGATTGGTCATAGTCCAGCGAACGATAAAAATAAATTAAATCAGCCACCCACCACCCCCGTGTATACAGTAGCGATACGAATTTCAATTAATTCGCCAACAGCCCATATAACAGCACCATAATTTTTATCCAAATCGATTCACAAGCCGCCCCCCCCCTCCGACCCCCTCCCTACATCCGATTACAAATTCAAGCGAATATACCGTTAAAAATAATAATTCATCCCCCTCGATTGCAGGTGTACTAATTTTCATATTAAACTCTCAAAGCCAGACTCCAACCAGGCAGTCCAAAAGTCAATGACACCCGTTGCTGCATCATTCTGTCTGATTGCTAATGGACGCGCGTGCAAGAGCCTAACGTGATTAAGGGACTTACAGACACGGGCCCATAACGGTAACAAGGAGTTTCTTCGTTTCTCGAATTGATCCGAAGACTGCCATCTTCTTTTTTTAATACAATTTTTTTCGAGTCCCAAAAATTAATTGGGCCTTACATGCATGCATAAGCGTACATTTCCCATGCACGATCCGTATAAGTTACAAGGCTGAAAAATGGGTTGAGAATCTCTGTGCACTCTGTAAGGCCCCGGATTCGCAGGGCTCCCACAGGCAGCAGCAGGCCCCGTGCTCCAAATACGGTCGCGCTCTTATACGGGAGGGGCCCCGAATTCGTGCGAAGGGCGGCTCGCAGGGTTCGGTAAAGGACAAGAGCTAAGCTTTATATATATATATATATAAGGCCCTTCCTGATATTTATTGCAGGGATGCGTGCGCGGCAGATATTATTATTTGTACCGCACATAATTCAAGTAGGTCGTTAAAATTATTTTATTACTTGTTCTACATAACGCTTCTTCCTACCAGCAAACACACACGTATGTACATTAAGGCCCCACTAATACCGCAACAGGCAAAAATTCCCGCTCGCTGGTATAAATCTCGAATACACCTATGTACCCTACGTACGACCATGCGATATAATATATCGACAAGGCCCAACTACCGAAGCTCAAACCATCCCCGGTAACCCTACTGGCCCATAAGTATGTGCCAGAACGTGAATGCATTGGCCTACGTAACGGTTACTTTTGAGAATGAAAACATTGTCCACGTATGACGTCGCTGATAATCATAATTAAAAATAAATAATAATAAATATAAATAAATATTCATATCCTACGCCGTTCCTATAAAATCATTTTATTCTAAAATTTTCATCCCCCATACGTACACACACGTGTAATCACCAGGCGTTCGGTATGCTGTATATCGAATAATGAAAGCAAAGTTGCATCGGTGCCTGTACATATACGTATAGCTATACCGAGTGAAACATATAGAAGGAGACGTCCAACGTCGTGGTCCGCGTCTGCGTCGACGTCCCGGTATACAACAAACGAAACGATCATCCCGTTACAAAGTGGCGTGACAAGTGGTAAGACTAGAATCTCAAGTGAGCTCATCGCATCTCGTCAGGAGTAACTTAAAGTCGTATCAATCTCATTTATGCCAATTTCGAGTCTCACCCTGTGGTACAGGGTATATATATATGTGTACAGCCCGTGGCAATAATATCCCGTGCCTGTATAGACATCGGACACGTGAATATACAGTGTCTACCTATAACCTAACCTAACCGTGTAACTTACTCTCTGAATTTCATATACGAGGCTGTCCCCGTGTGCCGGGGTCTAGGACGAGGTATATGACAATCGGACGCGACACACGTTTCGCCTGGCTGAGATTTTAATAACAATCGAAAAGGGAGGGGGGAGGGTTCGGGGGGACGGGGTGCCGGGATCAAAGAAATAACGAAGACGAGACGACACACGGTCGTGCATATGCAAATTGTCAGTTTGACACGTATCCTGGTGTGCCTCGTGCATTGCTTTGCTGTGCACGCGAGACTTGTGTGCGAGAGAGAGGGAGGGAGGGAGGGAGGGAGGGAGAGAGAGAGAGAGAGAGAGAGAGAGAGAGAGAGAGAGAGAGAGAGAGAGAGAGAGAGAGAGAGAGAGAGAGAGAGGTCCTTGGACGCATGCTAAGTGGTTTCACGTTAGCCAAATTCAAAATGTCACCTGCCAGTGTACGGAGCAATCGTTGTTACTGATAAAATCGATAAGTTAAATATAAAATAATATATTATTATTTCGAGAGAGTTATTCGACCTTTAACCTGAAAATCTCGCGATTATACCGCATCAGGCTCGATCGTGCACCGAGTAACGGCAGCTCTCGGTTAATCGGCTTGGATCGACTTGGACAGTGTGGATTACGAGAAAGAGCAATCGTTATCGATAAGAGATGATTTTATTTTAATTGATAATTTCCCCAAAAACTTTCTCGTTTCGTACGAGCAGTCAATGTTTTTCCTATTCAACGTCGATCCCAGACTCGCGGGGATGCTGGCTCTGGCGTTTTTTTGGAGTTGCGTAAGATTTTTTTTTTCAAATTCGCAAGGGACGAAACTCTGCCAGCCCAAGAGACGCGTCAAGGACGAGGGACGGATACCGTGCGAAGGGTACATAACCCTCGTCAGGATCGTCATACGGGTGACAGGTAAATGCAAGGGAGAGAGGATCTTCCCCTGTAGCACCTCGCCAGAGTATATGGCAATACGCACGCTTCCCTTACATCGGGGATCCTGGATTAAATTCGAGACGCCATTTTTGTTCGCCGCTGCGAGTTTTGACCCAGAAGAAATTGCGCATGCAGCAGACCCATTGTGCTTCGGGCTCCTCGTTGCGACTGCCACTATAGCATTACTGGCATTGGGCATCGTCGGGAGATCCCCGAAAGAAATTTACCCCCTTCCGCACCTGAGAGATCAAGAAGTGACGCGCGAGCGTCGCGACGCCCGATTCGTAATCCCAACATCGTGATTCGCAGTAACGAACGGGACGAATAAAATTGTATTACAATTTCGAGCAATTCTGCAAAAATTTGCGATAATTTTTTTTCAGTCGATTAAGTAAACAACTTTACACGGAGTAATTTGATAAATATTTTTTTCTACGTATACGATACGTATATCTACAATGGACCATACCCAAGTAACCTGGACCAGATTGCATCTCTCTTATACATAACCACCCTTTCCAGGGATTGGCTAGACACGCATGTGCGTATGATGCTTGCACATGGCTTTATGTATATACAGGCATGCATATAGTATATACAGGGGGGTCGAAGGGGGGGGGAACTAACACGCGTGAACGCAGCATCACCCCGGGTCGCTAGGGGTGGAAGCCATCTGCATCGCGATGAATGCCACCAACCCCTCTGGTCCTCTTTCAGCCCCGAAACCCTCCGAAACCCCCTTCGCGTTTCAACCCCTGTCGGGGTCCAGCCGGACGCGCACATAGGTTCTCAAATGGTTCGATCGCCGAGCTTATGAAATTCGAAGATTTTATTACGCACACTGGGGTCGATCGGTATCGATTTTGCGACCTAGAAATTTTTAAGGGATGAGAGTGGCAGGCGATTCGATTTTTGGTAATGAATATATTTTTTAAATTCCCACTCAAAATGTGTCCTGTGGATATTTATCCCTGATGCTGCTGTTCGTTTCTCTACCAAAAAAATAGGGGATGAAAATTCATAAGCCTCTGTGGGATATGACGTATTTTATGGCCAACGGATTCCGTCGGCGTGGCGGGACGATAAGACACTCGATAATGGCGAAGGCAAATTTTAGGGGTGGCTCCAGTTTCACGGGGTGGATTTTACGCACGAAACTTTCGCACGCAGCCCGGCAACGATTTTCGTCTACGCACACGGCTGTGCGTATGGCACAGCACACGCACTACGCAGCCAGCAGCCACCCAGGAGGGAGGAAGTGATGATTTGCAAAATGGCCCCTTCCGTTCGTTTGACTTTGGGCCGCTTCGCGTGGCGGCCTGGCGTTTATCAAGTGTATGAATTAAATTGCCGTTTTATTACCCCAAGGGGTAAGCGCCAAGTGGGGTACTATGGAAAAGTCAACCCCCAAAACACAGTTGAGAATTCGGTATTCAGGAGCGAGCTTAACCAGCGGCGATCCGCCGGTCCATGAAGCGAAGGGGTTGAAAAGATCTTTCGTTTCTTCGTCAGTCCGTCGGGACGACCTTAGGGGTAGTTAACCCCCCCGATTTTTCGTTCCGGTCAAAACCACCCCTACCCTCCCTTAAGCATCGTAGATGTAGGTGGTGATAAATTACGAGACTTAAAAAATTCAACTTACAAAAAGTGGGAGGGGGGGGGTAGGGGTAAAAAAAAGAATAACGAAAAAAAAAATTCGAAAAATTCCACCCTCGTACGATAACCTGCACTAATTTTACGTTGGCTTTTGCTTTTATTTAACAACGGCCTGCCTGAAGGTACTTTTGTTTTTCTTTAATTTCCTTTTTTTTTTAATTTCACCCGCTCGCTTCAGGACGGTGGGTCCGCGTAGACGCCTAGCGTCGTGCTGACGTGCGAGGAAAAATGGTGGCCGTAAAGCACCGGCGTCGGGCTCTGCGTATAAAACCGTAGGAGACGTAGGTGTATATATGTATGTATGAGTAGACGTACTACAGTGTATTCGGACTCTTGGTTCGAAAGGTGTTAGCGCGAATGATATATATTTCAATTATATAACACCGAGGTATATAGTAAACCATAGTCGGTGTATGGTTATATACGGAGGACCCTATGCAGATGTGTATACGTTAACTCTGGCTTCCGGAAACGCGACATGATTTCCGCATTATGCCGACTCCCGTGCCGCGACTGTTACGAATCGCCACGCAGGCTCTAAAACCCTGCGGAGGTTTAAACACCCTTTACATCCCTTGAAAACGAGGGAGCGGAGATCTAGGACCGGGTTCCCGGGTTCACGGAGTGGCCCCTGATCGATTATGCATCGCGGGATTCGACGTGCGTCACGCGGTACATGAAAACACACCATCCGAAATGGGTTAGGGTTGGCGACACTGGCGATCGAATAGAAAAATTTCGTCGCCGGAAATTGTCTTTATCGGAGAATGAAAGACGGTAGGCTACGGCCCTGGACCGTGTTGCGCGCCGTAGATTTTCTTTGGACGTGAAAAAAAAATAAAAATATATTTCTATTAGTACTTTTTTTTGGATTTTCAATAATTGGAAGAATAATCGATTGATCGACCACTCGATTGATTCTAAAATCGAACAGACGCGTCTCTGTCGCGGATCATGAAGATTCTGTAAGAAGACGCGGACAGGACGGAGACCACCCAACCTTATGCCTAGTTCACAGGCGTTCCTGTCTCGTGCCGTTGTGCACGACTGACTTTGAAATCCGTGACTGCGGATTCACCGCGTTTCAGAGTTAGCGGGTTCGTACCATATATATTTCTTTTATTTAATTATTCGCCCGACAATTTAACACGATTTCACTGGGAGTTGTATCTTATTTTCAATGTTTACCTGCAATTTAAATTATTTCCAAAGAAAATATAAAACATCCAACGCATCCCTTGTTGCTTTTCAAAATGTTGACTCCCGTGTAGCGAGCTTATAAAGTAGCCAGCTTAGATGGCAAGTCTTTTCTGTTGAACCATGGCAATCAGGCTTTTTGAAAATTTTATGAACTCCTCATCCAGTGTCTCTTCGAAAACCCTTTGAATAATTCAGGGTCAAGCCTGAAGCTTTTGCGCGATGACGCGTAGCTGTGGGAGTGATCGATGTCAGGCATTCCATTACGTCATACAGTTAGAGAAATTTCAGAGATAATAAAACAAATCAAAATCAAAAAAAAATATCAAATTCGATCCCTACAAAATTTCCAAATTTTCAATCCAATCGCGTCCTCAAAACCCTCTCACTGTTGCACCAAAGTATTTTAACACCTTTCGCGTCGTTTCGTCGAAAACTAATAATCACGTAATTCGGAAGCTAATAAAATCGAATCGTCCCGAGCTGTCTCCGACGAGGTAGATTTTTATTATTTTCTCGTAATTTTAAAACCGGGCGCAATAAACGGGGGGGGTCGTTACGGCGAATTAGCCGGTGAGTCAAATTGGCCGAAAGAGATCGTTCGTGAGTTACGACCGGTAAAGAAGGGACGTTTATTGTAGATGAGGTAAAGGAGTAAAATGGGAAGAGGGGCGGCGGAGGGGAGGGACGCGGTGCGTCACGACGTCGTTGAGACACCTGCTGTGTTCGGTAAGGATCGCTGGGAGAAAGGGTGAAATCAAGGACGCCCGTTATAATCCCTCGAAGGTAATCCCTCGTTTGCCCGGGGTTTATGGGGTGCGATATGTTCGAACGGGATTTGCAAGTAATTAGTGTGCCAAGGAGGTGTCCCGGATGTTCCTTGGAAACGCGCCTTTGTTCTATCGCACCTTTGGGAAAATCCTTAAGCCACTTTTAGGATCGTTCTACTTTGCGGGGCGCGCGGGGCCCCCCCGCCCACTCCGCCCCTGGTGGGCGATAGCCTGGTAACAACCCTTACAAGTGGTGTACTTATAATCGGTTTGTTTGACTTGTCGATAATTCAATTTGCACTGTCCGATTTTAGGGGAGGTTTTGCATAAAAGACTTACAGTCGAGACTTATGGGGGTTTCTATGAGCGCGAGACGCACGCTGAGTGAATATCAATGTACCTGTGTACTATAGTGTATGGGTATTGTGTACAGTTTATAGAGCTATCGGATGGGTAATAATAAGGGTGGGTCTATGGGACGTAAGGAGTACCTGTATTGTGTGTGTTAAGTAATTAGATGATAATGGATTAATAGGTGTTAAGAAATCGAGGATTGGTCCAGGTTTTGTTTAGCTTACAGTACGGTCGCTTACATTAACGTTTATGGCGAGTTGAGAAGAGAGAAGAAGATAGTCACTCACCACAGGATCTTCGTTTGGTTCTCAATGGTCCTTGTGTATGGGGAATTGGTCCAGATCATCCTTCGACACTCGCGACACGGTCACTAGACTGATTGCTTGCTTATCACGGACTGAATCGTCAGGCGGATTTTCACGGGCGATCGCGACCGACCGCGATGCAGCGATTTAAATAGATCCGCGGTGTTGCGCGTTTTCGGAGGATGAGGTAGTGGGTGGTGGGTGTGGGAGGTGCAGGGGGCGATGGCGCTAAATGGGCTGAAGGCCCGAGGCGGAAGGCCTCAGGGACAAGTTTACGTAGATGCGGAAGAATCGTGAGAAACATGACAATTGACGCAGGACAAATGCAAAGGACCGGACTGAGCAGTCTAGTAATAATAATTAAAAGTAATTTCACTCCCAAGACGAGAGTCT
>JARQTI010000117.1:90300-105167 GCA_030142655.1 Trachelus tabidus
GGCGAGGAGGGTTGATGGATGCGAGATTACTGCTCGGGGGACACTCGTTGACACCCCATGATGTATCACCGCAGCCTCCGCCAAGTAGCAGCTACTTACCCCCTAAAAAGGGCTTGTCCGTCGTTACCCAGGACAGAGAATTAAAAAAAAATAAAATTTCACCCCCAAAGGAGTTTTGCATACTAAATTAGCGACACTTCCCTTCGGCTGATTCTTGATCCTTGGATTTTTCTAAGGTATCCTACACCCCTGATCCACCCCCTGCCCCATACAAGAGTGTCAAACGAAATGAGTACCCAAGCGCCAACCCTTAGCTACTAGGGTAGATAAGTCTATGTTGTCTGAGCTTTTTCTTTTTATGGTCCGCCATCTTCAACCCCTTTCACATATTTTTTTTTTTTCAAAAGACGGTCCATTTTCCCTCACATGTATCGCATACAAGCGACCGGGGTATTAGGACCAGGGGTGGTAACCACCCCCTCGATGGTATAGGTGGTTCCAAAAGGTGGCGATAGACGTGACTCTGCTGATTCTTGGAGTAGCTATAGCGATAGGGTTGGTAGAGGAGTAATGCGAAAGACAGAGAGAGAAGATGCGATGTATATGTATACGCACACAAGACGCTGAATAGAAGATTGGAACTCTTTCTGCGGTGACGGGACTCCTTCCGGCGGGAAGGCCGATAGTGCCGGCTATTTCCGGTGGCCGCCATGACATTGCTATCGCATCGAGTCGACTACCCCTAGGGGCCATCCCCGTTAAATCTACCCACCCTGTACATTTTACATATACAAGACCCACTTTCAGACACAGTTCACACGTGGGTCACATCCGGAAGGACTGAAATATTTTTGAAATTTTTTTTTTTCAAAATTAAAAAATGGACCAATTCACTCGTTTACCATTTTTGGTCCAGAAGTTACGTAGCGTCGGTTGTGACGATTAACCTAGAACAGGAAATGCATCCTCCATTCGTCCTCTTAATTCTTCTTCCTGCGCCAGCGTAATTCGGCCTCGTCCTGCCAATCGGTATGTAACCCGATTCCACGGGAGAGCCGATCCTGCGGGGGTTGAACGATCCACCCTGGTCGAGAGTTCGGTTACGCGTCTCTCGAGCCCAGGATTCGGACAGGTAACGGCTTGGCACATATGCGGCCCAAGAGTCCCTGGCATTCAGCTGTCACTCATCCGGAGTCCCGGTAGCACGGCAGGAGCTAAACATCTGCTTCTGGAGAACGCAGAGCGAGACGCGATCATCGCCGCCAGGATACGTGCCTGTCCTCATTCTCAATTTTGGGCAAGGGGGCCGGGTGGGTGGTTTCGGTACTGGGAACCCCTTCCTTTTAACGTCTTGTAATCAAAACCGCGGGGCGCCTGCTCCACCCCCCTCCCGCTCCAGGAATGCAGGGCTGTAATTTGGTTTTGGTCCGACACGCTAAATGGGACAAAGGATAAGGCAGGGGGAGGTGCGCATGAACATCCTTTGGGGGATGTCGATTTCAAGGCTGGTGACCTAGGTCCATTTTTTATCATGGGAAGATGCTGGTCCGATAGGAGGACTCGTGCAGATTTTATTTTTAAAAATTTTCTCAAATTTCAGTACTGCTTAGGTCTACGTTAATTATTTCATAATTTTGATACTTGGTCGTTTGACCATAATCAAAGTTATTAGGATCAATTGCTAATGGAAGGTCAATCATGTCCAATCGATTAGGCATGAATGATTAGGACGTTCTAGGTTTGATATGACGTCACGAAAGACATTACAATCATGATCGAATGTGATTAGAATTTTGATTGGCTGCTTTTGTGATTGTCGTTTGGTATCGAAGTGGCATTAAGTCAGTGTACGATTATTGGCTGATGAATAAAAATCGATAATTATGATCGCTGAGTCCCAGTCTCTGAAATTGTGATTTTTTCTAATTTTTCAATGATCTTTCACGGAATATATTTTTTTTAAATTACCAGTAACTCCAAGAGCAGATGGCGAACGCAGCAGGTTTGTGTCTTGCGTTTAAAAAAAAATTGATCTTCCTCATAGGGTAGCTGATGCTTTCTCAGACGGTAGTCACGCTGAGTGACGTTTCCAGTATTCAACCGTCGCGACGCTCCGAACGACAGACGCGCTGCTCTCAATGGACGCGTTAACGAGTTACAATTGAATCTCTCAGGAGCGACACCCTTTTCCGAAGCACATCCTACGTCACTGTAACGGCGCTATCGAATGTCAGCGACGCTCTATATTCTATTTTTCCTTTTATTCCGTTCTTTTCTATTTCTTTTTTTTTTAATCCCATTCCTCCTCGTGACCTTCTTCTTGTGGACCACTAGCAGTCCAAATTCGGTAGCTACGTATGAATGTGCCTTAACCACAGATAATAGGTAGCAGTTCATCCCCAATGAAGATTCCTTGAAAAAGGTACAGAAACGTCAAGGGAAACACGATACCGATTCTGAAAGCTGCCACCATTTTTTTGTTCTGTCCGCAGCATCCGAAAAGAGGGATACAGAACGGGGAAGTACCTATTTTCAGGGACTCCTCGTGATCAGTTTGTAAGATCTTTTTTTTTTAGAGGGGGTGATTCAAAAACGATCGATTGATCTTCAGCCGCATCTTCACACGCATATCGTCGTACGGGAGAAACAAGAAAATTTGTGAATGGACCTCATTTGATGTGCTCAGTTCTATTTTTTATTTAATGGGCTCTCTTTTTTTGGTTTTGGGTATTTTTGGACTTTTGGTCTCGTTGTGGTGTCTCTCTGTCTCGCGTTTTTCTCGGTCTTGACCCCCCCCCCCCCTTTGGAACTCCACGGGGATCCCATTGGAATTTATGACATTCCAATGTCTCGGGAAATCATGAATGGACCATAGACCGTTGGTCCAGCTGACCTGAAGGTAAACGCTGAGATGTCATCTTGTATATTTGAAGAAGGATTTTTTTTTAAATAATCATTCGATGGATGAAATTTTCAAATCCAAAGATGCTCTGGTTGGCTTGTTTTTATTAATATTTTGGAAATATTTAAATTGTAATTATCGAATTTTTCGAAATCACCAATATTAACCCGGGTTTAATGTAACTTTGTGAAAATCGTGAAATAACTGAAGAATTTTCAGCTCCTTTCCAGGAACCGTACAGCGATTTGAACACGGTACTTTTTCGGCCGAGGACCACGAGAATAAAGGGAACCATCCCGGAGGACACGGGGTCCCCGTCCTGAAGGGTAGCAAGGACCTTCGAGGAAATCCGTAGGAATGCGAGAAGTTTTTAAGGTGAACGAGGGAAAAAGGAAGTGGGTGGTGCGAATATAAATGGCTGATTTATCGTCAATCTCAACGTAGGACCCAACAGTCTGAATGAAGTGGGACCAAGAGAATTTCATTGAGTCTCCAAGCGAAGGAAGGACCTGAAAAGGACATCTTACAGGATCACGACTAATCTGAGAAGATGAGAAAATAATCATAATAGAAATAGGTAGGAAGGTATAACTCCTCGAGTTTCAAAAAAAAAATCCTCTTCAAATTTTTAACTTAGAAAAAAAATATTTATCTACGAAAAATCTACTGCGGCGTCGAGATACTCAAGATAATATTATCTAACGTGAAGGTATCTAAAGTTAGTACGAACAATGACCGCTGTTTACGTGGCGCAATTTCTACTTTGCCGTAGCGGCTTAACGTCGCCATACGTTGCGTTATTAAATCGATCGGAAGGCGCCTGTATCGTATGTCCTTTCGCGTCGCGACGTCCAGCGCCACCTTTGGCGACGTCGCCTCCTCCACTCTCAGGAATAAATAACATCCTGTCGATACGTACGGCCGTCGATGGGGTCCATAATAAAAATCCAGTTAACGATTTTACATGCTAACCTTCGCACCATTTTCTTGTCGCTTCGTTCTTATTCGTTTTGTACTTGTCACTGTTTCTTTGGTTTGTCGATTCCTCTTTTACTTTTTATTTTTCAAACTTTCCCACCGAAGGGAAAACGAGTTCGCCGACAGGTTCGTTATCGTCGATCCTTTGTTGGGTTGGCTCATTCTTATTTCTCAGGCAGCTTCTCGTCCTTAGTCCTGGCGATGCCAGTAACGTCGTCCTGCCACCGCGGGAAGCCGTCGGCAGGACACAGGTGGCACTGGTGGTCCTTGGATCTTGACAGGATCTTCTAATCTTCCTTCGCCAAGGACCGCAGGATTAGTCTCATTAACTCTTGCAGGACACCTTCCCGTTGGTAATGGTTCCCACGCGTCCTTTCACAATTTTAAGGATCCGTCCAAGGACATCGGTACGTTGTTGCCAACTTTGATCCTTTTTTTTATTTATTACAACAGACCGTCAATGCTAAAAATTTTGCAAGGACTGATAAACAGAACTTTTCTGTACAAGCAGTCCTAAGATCAACAAGGATCGTAAGGATCGATACAGAAGAGATTTTCTCTAGGATCATTCAGACTGGAAAGCCTATTAGGTGCGAGCCTGAATATCCTTTCCCATGTTGCTCCTCGGAATTGATCCGGTGGCCTAGCGAATCGCAAAATCCTGTAACAATGCTTACCTTGAGAATTTTCAAAATGGCTGCTGCTCCTCCTGGTCCACCTGCTGAAGGCATAAATCATACCAGGATCCTTCCAGTTTGAAACCATCGTCTCGCAGGTGTTTTTGCTCAATTTTATGGACCTTATGGTCGACTTCTTGCGTTGCTGGTAGAACTTGCAGTATGATCTTCGAGAGTTCCTTACTAGGTATATATATATATCACTTTAGAAAGTATATTTAGCTCTACCTGAACTTTCTCGACTTTGGCAACGTCCTGGCGACGCTCCTTTCTCCAGATTCACCAGGTACTTTTGATTCAGTTCAATTTCAATCTAGATCTCAAAAATTTTCCTTGCAAAAATATATTTCACCTTTTTTTTTTCAGGTTCCGACAGCCTCCTGTCGATTCACTATTAATTTGCTCGTAAATTTTTCGCCCGTAAATTCCATGAAGTGCAACCCGTAATTTATATTTTTCGGCTTGGGTTCGCACCTGGCATTCCTTTACCTGCTCGTCAGTCCCAGACTGCGTCGCGCCATCTCTTGGTTTCTCTTCCCTTTCTCCCCCACCCCTAGTTTTTGTACCGGGACTATACATATTATCGTTCGCTGCTTGTTAAAAATAAAAAAATTTTCAAAAATCGACTCCCTGTACGCGAAAAACAAAACGTCCACAATCGACGTACATTTTTGAGTAATAAATTTGCAATTTTTCTTCAAACTATCCGCGTGAAATTATTCGCAAAACCCGTGCATGAAAATGACTCGATTTATACGACCTGAATCTTGCAGGCATCTATTAATAGCAATAAACAAGCAAATCATATAACACGACATTAGCCAATTTATAGTTGAGAAGGTTAACGTGATAATCGTCATTAAGCATAAATGACTAAGATCATTAGAAATACAGTCCATACCATAAATTTAGCCGAAACACCTGTTATACCCCGTAGCCTCTAATACCTTTCCAATAAAAGTCTCAAATAAAGAAGGAGCATAATGAATAATTCAAAGAGCGTCATGGCTGCCAAAAAGCCAGTGACAACAGCAAAGGAACCACCGTTGTCAACCCTTGCGATTGTTGTTAATCGAAAAGGGGGATTAGAATAATTTCAGGTTGGTATAATTGATTCAGGTAGTCCTGCACGGTTCGGTTATTCAATTATCTGCACAATGAAGGGATTGGATTGGTCGAGTAGCCGCTCTTTCTCGCATTGTGCAAAGAGTGTCAAAGTGCATGGGGGAGCCGGGCAAAGTGTAAGCGTGGCATTTTGGGCAAGTCAATTTCTCGGGTTTTGTCGCGAATTCGAGCACGAAGACGCCATTGAGTAAGGTCGGGGATCGATGGTGCAGCCTGCGTCGGGTCCAATTGAATTTTGCGATCAAAAGACGCTTCGCTTTTTCAAAACAGGGGTCACGGTACGTACAGCTCTGTATGCCTATATATATTGCCTTATGTATGTATGTATATATATAGCGCACCTTACATCTCTGTGCGTTCTATGGCTTTCAATTGGCTGCTCGAGCATTCACCAAGTGTAAATCGGGTTGCTATTGCCTGTACCGTATTTTGTATGGTGTAAGAGAGAGTGCAACAGGTGAAGATCGGTATCGAAATGACGTAAGAATTTACAGGTGGAGAAAAAAATGGAAAAGGGGATGACGCGTTTTTTTTAGGGGTTGAAAATTCTTTTTTCAATTTTCTTCATTATCTTCACGTACATCCGATTCGGCAATTTGAAGTAGATACTCGTGAATTATGGTACCGCAAATCGATTGATGCGCGCCCGGTTGTCTATTGCATCGGAAACGAGTAAATTATCGATTCCCATTGGTCTTCGCGTCGGTAGGTCTGCTATGTAGAAAATATCACTGAATGACAATCCGGTTCGTTCTGCGATACATAACGAAACAATATTCGACTTCCAATCAGGATAAAAATGGAGTCCTCGAAATATTGACACCTGCCGGCGCATCATTGGCGAATTTTGTTGCGTTTTTGTTTTTTCCTCGAGAATAAATTGGGGAACGTGACAATGGGTGGGTGGGTGACGTTAAAATAATTTGAATAAAAAA
This sequence comes from Trachelus tabidus, assembly GCA_030142655.1. Classification (NCBI taxonomy): domain Eukaryota; kingdom Metazoa; phylum Arthropoda; class Insecta; order Hymenoptera; family Cephidae; genus Trachelus; species Trachelus tabidus. The sequence goes on from JARQTI010000117.1 coordinate 96,918, forward strand.
TATTTAAATTATTGACGTAACGTGGATATATAAAAAATAAAGTTTATATTTTGAGTCACAAAATTTTATCAATTAAGGTTCACTGACCTCAAGCCCACGGCAGATCTGACCCGAGCTAAAGTAAATCTTAGCGAAGTAAATTTTAAGATTAGAAAATGAAAATTCGGTGAATTTGAGATCGATAACGATTGGACCTGTCGGTCCTAAGGGGATGCTGAGGAAAACGTGGCAGGGGGTGGGGACCAGGAACAGAGAACACGAAGACGATAGCGCACCTGTGCACAGGTTGATCTATTGTCCATCGTGTCAGCACTAATTAACAGGCCATTAATTACTCGAAATGGACCAATTATATGCGGCCATTAATAAACTGCCCGTGTTAACGGGGAATACCGACGGAGCCACAGCCGCCATGTATAAGCAGCATCCCGAACACTGCTGCCCCTATGAAATGGTACAGGAGGACGTGGGATAGAGATGCTGCCGAAGGAATTTTGAAAATCCGTGAAATTCCACAGAATCGGTTACGGAAATTATGGTAGGCGACGGAGAAGAATGTTAATAGTGTCGCGTTGATCGTCGATTTTGAAAAAAAAAATTTTTTTCACGGGGTAAATTTTGGACAGCGGTTCACCTGAAAGGGGCTGAAGATCTCGTGGATTTCACTGTAGACAATATGTGGGAAGAAGGGTCTAAAGGTGTACACGTGGACGGATTGATAATAGCTAATAATAGGACGTTATCAGGTAAAAATCAGAAAATCTTGTCACGCTTCGGAAACCACCCCAAAACTACCCCCTAGCACCTCAATGGACTTTTGGTTCGTGTATGCGTAGGTAAATCTCACAGGGAATCGGTAAGGATCCTAAGGGGGTTGACAAAGGGTAAATTAAACAGTTCCATCGGCACTCAACCCCTTTCCGGTCTCTTGGTTGCACCCCTCCCCCTCGCCCCCCTCCGCCCTCCCCTCCTTCACTACCATTATCTATCCATCGACCTTCCAGACCCTTTTTCCACGGTTTCTCTCTGACGGGCTATCGGCTCGAATCAAGATGGACAAATAGTGCGCCCTCTATCAAAATATACATCACCCACCGAAATTCTTTCCTGTAAAGGGTCTCGAGTACCACTCGAGATGCTGCGCTCTGGAATTAAGATCACTTTCCCATGGGCAAAAACCTGAGCTTTCTCATGCACCTTGAGCCTTAAGTCTTGTTCACAGAAATCGATCGACCATGCGGAATAAACGAAAAAGAGAAACCCGAAATCTGTATCGAGGTGGAACCAAAAATTTATTTTTAGAAAATCAACTGTACACGAAAAGTAGGTACGATTAAGGTTGATAAGTCATACCTGTAATTTAAAGATTTTCGCAATAGTGTAAAGCAGCCTTAAGTCGTAGCAGTACCGATGAATCTCAAAGTACGTGGCTGCGCTACTTGGAAGTTGAGCCAAGGGTAAAAAAGAAGATGGAGGCGAAAGCCGAGGGTAGGCGGAGAGGATTTTTCAAGATCGGATCTGTCGGAGCGATTTACTGCGAACCGCGTGTACACGCCCGTAATAACAAGACAACAAAAAAAAAAAGGAAAAAAAAGAGAGAAAAAGAGAAGAAGGTCCAGAGAGAGCATTCAGCCGGGCAAGTAAGTAGAGATTTCCGGAGGCTGCAGGCTGCCCTCTCCATGGGGGTGTCTTCTTACCTGGGCTTCAATTCCCTTGGAAACCTTGCCTATGGGAAAATCTACATTGAGTCGATGGCGAATGAATGGACGAGCGGCGGAATCTTTTGTGCGCATTCCTTTCGCTTCGTAGCTTGCGTTCTCCACCACCACCACCACCACCACCACCACCACCATCACCATAACTACCAACGTCCAGAGGGATCCAGGGTTGGCAACAGCCATAATACGGAATACGAGGCAGTGTACAAGGTAACAGGGTAGAAAGAAGCTGACGGTGTCGGAAGCGGTTCCGAACAAGTTGAGGAAGCTGGATGAACCCTGCTGGACCAAAACACTATCGCAGACCCACGAAACATAATAGTACCTAAATTTACCCAGGTAACAAACGACAACAAAAAATCAAAAAATCATCCGATCCAAAAAGTACTCATTCTTATACTCCACCAGACCGATCTTCCACTATCAAAGAGATAAGAGTCCCGTACTACCATCTCATCTGACTGATAATGACTGACTTGACTTACTTGCGACCGGTGAACGTCCGACTAAAAAGGTGCAGACTCATAGAAAAACAAAGCGTTTACTTGCGACCAGTCAAATTAATTACAGACCAGTCGACGAAACCAGACCGGTAACGTCTGCCACACCCCACGTCAATCGCGGTGGGTGCGATCGGTGATGATAGTTATCGAAAAGATATTTCTCAAAATTTTTTTCACACTGTATAAGACGAGTAAAGATTTTTAAACGGATGTACAGCATCATTGGTCCAGGTACCATCGCGTGTATCCATAACACTGGTTACAGGCTAAACTCGATCCTGACGCACGTGGGGAATGCAGGAGTGCGGAGATGAGACATATATATATATATATACCTTCAATGTACAGAAGAGGAAGAGAGGGGAAAAGGGAGGATCTACGTGTAGAAGGTGAGAGCCGTGCGAGGTGAGGATAGTTGCGCCGTCACGCGCCTCTATTAGACCCGCTCAACTTTTTACCCGCATTCCAATCTCATAGCTGCTCGCGGGGTTTTTCGTTCGTCTTGATTATAACATTCTCGGGAGGAATTCCACCGGCTGGATTCCCCGAGGGGTGATAGGGCAAGGGGATGGGACGAGAGGAAAAAAAATATCTTAACGTATACCGGCCTGTCCAGGAAGGGATGTCACACTCAGCCCCGTGTGAGAGAAAGAAAAAAGATAAGGGCTGATTGGGAAGGTTAAGGATGCTGAGACACCTTAATTCGGAAAATCACACCTACGTGTGCAGACTCCCGGCACCGTCTATCTCAGACACTGTCTTATTGACTCCTTGCAACTTGGCTAAATGGACCATTGACTCAGCTGGATTGATCTCTGGTCCAGTTCACGGAGACAGGTGTCCTGGAGACATTACCTGGTCGTCAATGCCAGCTAATTACCTTGTCTTTAGAATGCTGACGTATGGCAGCCATTTTTTTTTTTGGATACCAGAAGTCATCCTGGTTCCTTTATATGCCTTGTGTCTAGTTTAATCAACGGATAACAGTTACATGTGATTACGACCCCCATAATAGATTACATGGTTATTAACGGAGATCAAAGGACGATCAGACCCATAAGTCCCATAAGACCCACTCTTATATCCCGCTCTAAGACCCTTTTATGGGACACCTATATCATACTGTCATATGTTTTTATACTCAAATTTTCGGCATGTGTGGGATATCTCATCTAAGTGACCGTATGGAGATTGACCGGATGCGTTCTGACGATTGAACCGGCGTTTTGTCTCGCTCTGTGTGAGAGATAAAAAAAGTGCGGGGAACAAAAAAAAGTTTTACCGCACCGAATTTCATTTTGTTGGGATTACGAAATTTTTCGAATCCTTCCGAGAAAAAGGTTTCGACACAGCTCTGGACCAGTCCGGAACATGGCTTCAAGATCTCGCGGATGAGACACCCTCTTCGGCGAACCCATCCGAGAGTAACGTGCATTTTTCTCGGAACGGTTTAGACACAGACCGTACCAAGTTATCCTATGGTTACTTACCGGTCGAACTATTCTATTTCTAGGAGCTTCAATACGACCAGTCATCCCCGAGGAATCGGCAGACAATGTGGCGCTCCCCTATACTTGGGTATACTTATGTATATCTATACTTAGACCTTCTCGATGTAATATATAAAAAATATTAAAGATAAGGTGTACAGATGTGACATACACGTAAATAAAATAAAGGCAAATAAGTTGACACATAAATTGTCTTAATATTTTTTTTTCAATTCTGAAAAAAAATTTTGACACGAAAACCACGAGAGAAAAGATACATGGTTCCGAGTGAAATAAATCAAGGTGTTGGATGTTAAAAAAGAAAAAGAATTCCGATAACCATAAAGTCACTGGGTAGTCACTGTCATCCAAAATGCAACCGTGCAAAGGGGAGGACACAGCATCCCGTTTCTATGAATCATAACGTCTTTTTATAACGACGCCATGACGCGCCGTGACGCCATATTAACCAGCGTTAAAGGAATCGAGAGGAAGATCAAATAAAGGAGATAGAGAAGTAGGTCCCCATAAAACTCACGGGTCCTCATTGTCTTGAGATAAATCTCTCAGCATCCAAGAAGCAAGCATATGGGTCCAGGGAATACTTTGCCACTGTAGATAATTGATCCTCCATCCGGATCAGAGTTGCGAACGGCCTTAAGGATTTATCATTGGTCCATGAAGCAAGGATAATTTCTATGGCCCGGTCGTAAAAGTTCAAGGATGCAGATGTCCTCCCGTATGCATCCCAGCGGAGATCAAACCGCCCCTTGACGTAACCCGCGGTTGATGCACTCGAGTGCAACTCGAAGATGACTTCGCGTCAAGATTCGAGTACGAATGATAAGAAAATAGTAAAATAAGTTTCGAAGAATCCTCAGGGTGATAAAGGCGTAAGGTGGGATGCCGATGGGAGGATGTCTGGGAAGGCACGTGTAATTATGTATGAGGATAGAGTAACATATCGAGCATTCCGGCAGCCACCAGAGTCAGAGCCACCCTCACAGTCAGCCCGTTGAGCTGAATAGCAGCTAATGAACGCGAAGCTGCGCTCTGTTCGTCGGTCCATCCGTTCGTCTGTCGGTGTGTATATATATATATTAAATGTCCATACGTATATAGTGGTCGGTCGGGCCGCCATTGCGCGAGCAATGATCGCTGGCAGATTAGAACGGGATGAGTGACGAAATAGATGCCGCCTATGGTGGTTGAGCAGAATTCGATTTGAATTTGGCGGGCGATTGGGGATGATGAAATTAGTTTTTCTATACAATATATGCGTACTGGGTTGAGCCTTAAAAAAATAGTGTAGTCGCGCGATGGTTCAAGGGTGCGAAATTACGTGGGCATACGTTAGCTAATGGTTGTCTGATAAGGGTGACAATGACGTTTCGAATGAGACGTCTTGTTTCTTGGTACTATCTATCGGCGCCATTGGGGTGCTCACGTATGCCTGTACCTGTTCCTGACTACTAAGGGTTGGTATTAGGAAACGTTAGGCTGGGTTGCCGGGTGCCACCCTAAACCATCTAAGGGAGAAGAATAGACTGGGTATATCGGTAGGTACAATTTCAATTTCACTATCTACCCCTACTGACGCGGGTCTCGTAGTCGCGCGTGCCTCTTGGAGGGTTCCGAGAGGGATGCTGGAGAGACGAGAGATCGAGTTTGAGATAGGAGAGAGAGTTAGGCTTTGCTACCCACTTTCTCGCTCTCGGCTGTCACTCAAAGCCCTCCCTTATAGAGAGCTGGCTCGCATCCCTCACACCGAACATCCCCCCCACCCCCACCCCTTACACACCCACCAACCCCGTAAACTCGGTAATTGAATTTCACGAGTTGGTTACCCAACCCCATTCCCTGGACCGACGTGCGCGACGCACTGCTGCTGCCGTCGCTCGCTATACTCCGGGATTGTAGGGGTACCGATAAGGGGGTGGGGTGGGGGGTGGCAACCCCTCGATGCCCGCTTAACGTCCTATCACAACATTGATTACGAAAAGATGCCCCATCGATATTACATTGTCTCGCTAGGTTAAACATCAGATCGAATTTACTTAAACAGCCCAATCGGTCCCAGCATCCAAATGGACCAGTTTTCTTTGCACTCTTGAGAACTCGCGCGGATTATCAATTAGCCGGAGTAGCAATGGGTATTCGAATACCGTTTAAATCCGGCAAGAAAATTAGCATCGACGGAATTAATATCGTGGTACTTTTTTTTTTATTTCATCTCTCTCTCATCTTCGTCTCCCTTATTCAAGCGAAGATTAATAGGCATTCAAGGTATTGCACGTACGAAAACGGGCGGCTGTTAAAAGGATATTGATTGATTTTACGAGATCTAGGGATTTCCTGTTTTCCTTTTATTTTGACGAATCAGGGGTGGCCAAAGAATGGACCACTGCCGCAAGAGCGGAATAGAAATGGAGAAGCACTGAGAGTAGGGGAAGTATGGTCGAGGGGGAATAGGCTGAGAATAAAAATTCTATGGTTCAAAGGTTAATTAATAGGTAGAGAAGCTGCCATCTCGATTCTCTTTGCCACATAGATACGCAGCATCATTATTGGTCCATTCGCCTACTCAATATCCGCTATATATATATCAGCTATATGTATACAGGCTGCTAGATGGCTTTCGTACCTCTCATTGCCGATACAGTAGGTATCCACTTTCCCTTACGCACTATGTGCACCAGGAGTTCCTATCCCTGGAGAATACCAGGGTGCGGCAACAACCTCTGTTTGAATTTCATATTCATGCTCTCACGCCGACCAGCAGGAAAATCTTTCACGAGATGATGGGCTGTCGTAACGTTTATCCAAACTTTGACCCAAGTCCCATGGGTAATCGCAGAGCGATCGAATGCGTTTCTGGGATCAGATTTTACAAAGGGGTCACCCTTCATATCGTACGTCATGTAGAAAATTTGATAATCACGTATCGCAAGGAACCACGGCGTAAACCGCCACGGTCGCCGGTAAAGGAACACCAGCGCACCTGGCGGCGATCAATGCAAACCAGCGCGAAGGGAGTGAAACGCGAAACTATTTTTCCTTAATATTTACGTATCTTTAGGGTGCACATAAAATATAAGTATTTCGTAACAATTCAGCCGTACGATCGTCTATGTATACCGTAACCATAGTATCGAAACTTTTGCCGCGTTCATAAATATTTACCAGGGTGAAACGGCGGGATGTGTACTCGACGTGGCAGAGCCTCCATTCTCTTGGATTTAATGAACCGCACTGATTTTTCACGGGCTTCGAATTTCGAGGGGTTGGCGAGCTGTTTGTATCAATCTTTTTCCCTCCCAGAGATCACGGTTATTCTTGGAATTTTTTTTAGGAAAAAAAAAAGCTATAATTTTACAGGGATCTTCCTAACCACTAAGAATAAGATAACCGCGATAAGATAATAATAAATTATCTAAAGTATGAAAAAAATAAATTATTCACAAGGCACACGCAGTCCATTTAATTTTCTCACCCGAATCGATATCTAAGATAAATTCATCTACTCCGTCCATCCATACCATCTACAAGAATAGATACGGATCCTTTGTCCTAATGAATTTGCGCAATAAGAAAAAGCCCAGAAAGATCCAGAATGACAGACAGTAGTGATCGTATGCGACGGGCAGCCGTAGCACTTCAGGGCGGATCTGGTTGGTCAATCAGCGTGCATTGTACGTAACGAACCTCCGCACTCATGGTTAATAGTCATACGTGGATGCTGGGATGAGCATGTGTGCGCGCGTGGGTTATTAAATATGAGGGTTGGACGAAGCGAAGCTTCCTGAGCGTCGATCGGCGACGTCCATTGGTCCCAGCGCGCAGCATCCATCCCGTAGATACATAAATGTATAGTGAAAGCTTTAAAAGAAAAAAAAAAAAACGAAAAAAAAAATCATCTCGATCATCTGCACACGAGATAATATATTATCTAGATAAAATTATCTGAAGATAAAAACGTTAATTCTTCAGCGTCGCGGAAAAAAAAGAGCTCTCAATCTTTGTCGCGCTCTGACCGAACCTCGTCATTAAGGGTGTAAAAGATAACGATAAGGGTAGCAAAAGGGGCTGCACGCCACTAGGTAGCACAGCATCTCCGGGACTTCTCAAACAAATGTGCGAGCGTCGTGCATTTAGACGTCTCCGTGACATTATCAACCAGCGATTCCATCCACTCTAAGCTTAAGGAGGGGGTAGCAGCCCCTGAGAAAACTATTACACCCCTCTGGGCTTTACTCGCGAACGTTTACGATCTACCCTGGTAAATGAATATAAATGATTGTCCCGGCATCCCTTAGCGTAATGGGGTGGCAGAGCTTGTCGCGGTGAATCGTTTCGTCTCTTTTACAGTCAACTTCTATAGATATATATGCCTACGAGATATCAATGATTAGGATTAGGATTGATTGTTCAAACGTCTATATACATGTATATATTATTGTCGCTCATCGCTATGTCAGCTACATGCTAAGCAGAATGAAGTTGGCTGCAGCTATTCGCAAGTATGTAGAACGGGCGTAA
>JARQTI010000117.1:107006-158869 GCA_030142655.1 Trachelus tabidus
CTCTCTCTCTCTCTCTCTCTCTCTCTCTCTCTCTCTCTCTCTCTCTCTCTCTCTCTCTCTCTCTCTCTCTCTCTTTGTCTCTCTGCCATCGCTCAAGTGCGGGCGTGCGACCATTCGTCAAAGCCTTCTATGCTACAGCAGGTCTCCCAGTGTCGAGCGTATAGAGCGCAGCTACGAGTGAGGGCACCGAAGGAAATAGGAGTGAGTGAGTGCGACAGAGAGGCGACGATCGAAGTAGCGAACGAGCGAAGGAGACAGAGCGCCAGCAAGCCAGTGCGTAAAGGTACGGAATGACGGTGAGGCCTATCGCCTACGCGAAGGTGGGCTATATCGGGTCTTAGCCTCGCGGCCATGCTGCCTCCGTTTGACGCCCAGCGGAGGAGGGACTCCGGGAGAAAGGGGAATGATTAATTACGAGGGAGTGACGGGAGTAGGAGAGAGAGAGAGAGAGAGAGAGAAGATCGTCGTCGAGCACAGGAACGGAGGAGAGGACCGGCCAAAGAGTTGAGTCGAGACGAGCAGAATGTGAAACTCACCTTGAGAGAAACCACTGGCAACCTTCGTGAATTTAACGTTGGTCGGCCATTACGAACTTTCCTGTCTTACAGCTTTGCGATTTATCTTGAGGAAATATTGCGACGAATCAACGCATGGCCAGAGGCGTTTCTTTGTTGTGTATTACGGGTTTTGATAAGAGATAAGGGTAGGGGGAGACTGTGGGATCGAGTAAGGGATGAAATAATAATTTCATGGATAATACTCATTTGAGGACTAATGGAAATTATGCTTGATGATTTTTTTCAAAATGGCTGCCGTTTCGTTTGCTCGGCCGATTTTGTCGCTCAGCTTTTTCGATGGGAGAGGCTTGACCTTTGAAATTTAACCCAGACGCTCGATAATAGATGGTCGGTCGCGGTACGTAGTTCTTGGACGGGATCCTTGAATCAAGAATCGAGAGTCGGGATCCTTGAAGCGGATGCCCCAGAAAGGAAGAGGCGAGGAAGGTAAAGGCAGAACGAAGCCACCATCTCCACACCCAGCAGGACGTAATACCAGACCAGCCGCCAGTAATGTGTTTCTGATTGCCGGCAGGACTATATTTCGCTCGCGATGGTTCTCAAAATTATTCTGTCTTATCTGGATCTCGGGATCGTTCGAAAGGCGATGAAAAATTCCCTAGAATATCGTAGCTTCGATACGCCGCGTGAACAACGGTTCCGTCGGGACGATTGAAATTGATGAAAATTTTGAGGAAAAATTTGAAAAAAAAATTCCCTATACGCCCATCAAAAATTGCCTTGCCTCCTTCCTCGATTCTCAATCGAAACCGACAGCGGTCCTCGCTTTACCTGTCCCCGTGCACTTTTGACCCAAAGTGCAAAAATTTGAGAACCGCTATCGCGGGCGGATCAGTCATCAGAGATCAGCAAGGATCACGGGGCGCGAGTGATGGATCCTGCCTAATGATCCCCCACCGCCATACCGTATATCATACACCCACGAAGATGGTGCTCTCATACGTGTATCTGTCTATCGTCAAAGCACGATGCATTATTCAAAGGTAACGTCGTGCCGAAGAGGAAACGTTAAAACGGTTGGTATGTCCGTCCCACCAGGATCCACGGACGATATCAAGACCGCCGAAGGTCAGCCATTTTGAATGGTATAAAAAAGAAGCTTTAATCCCATAAATAAAAGTGATAACCGAAATTGAAAATCCAAAAAAATTTAATTCACCCATCCACATACACATTTACATAGTAAATCTTACGTAAACAAACCTCCAATCTGTCAATCGTCCAAGTGTCAAACTCATGACAACTGACACGTGCTGAGTCGGCCGATGGGTCAAATCCATAGACTACTCAAAACACAGAGGGTCGCCCGTCCCGAAGATAGGATAACGAAGGGAGCGACCGAGCCCTAGGAATGAGTAGTTTGAAAAACCCCCCTATGCAGGTTTAAAAAAAAATTAATTGATCCGGCGATAAGAACTGTCATCGATCGATATATAGCGTACGGTCGTTTTATCAGCTAAAATAAATCCAACATGGCCGCCGTGACAGTTACCGAATATATTCCCGAAATTACAACCGAACGGATCGATTTGTCGCAATATTGTCGTTGAACAATGGAATCCTGAATTCCGACGTATCGTTCGAACTATCGATATACGTGTACGTGTATATAGATTAGATAACAGCCATATGTCTAAGCGGACGTGACGTTAGACACGTACTATAGCGATGGTCGGTTGGAAGCGTATCGAATTATCGGTTATTAATAACTTCGAGTGGTGTGCGGTTGTAAATGTTCTGATATATGGAGTCTAGTGGCATAGGTGTATATGTTGGATATATAGGTATATTTACTCCAGCACATGGTAAACTGTACATAAGGCCCTGGTTCCTTGCTCGGGTTAGCCGGAATGACTTGATTAATAACGCCTACGCGCGATAGTGCCTAATACGTGTCTACTCGGTTCTCATTCTCCCTGCTTTAACCTATTCTTATTATGTACATGGTATACGTATACTACTGAATTTAAAACTCACCCTCCTACCTGCACCATTTATAGTCAGTGTTGGTTCACTTTGATTTAGCCGACAGGGAGAGGGTGGCACACGCCTGAGACAGGGTTCAATACGGATAGTCGTATAGACATATAAGCTAGGTACCAACCCGTACTCGCTGGCCTCTATTTTATTTTGAGAACGATTTTTGAATTTTTTATTTTTAAAAAATTTTGAAATGGGTCTCATGTATCGCGCTACGGTCCTGATCGGTGGGGATTCTGTGCTTGTCCATGGATATTATTATTTTTTGGGACTTACCCCATTAATGGTGGTTGGTGGATCAATCGTCTGGACGGGCACCTGAAACAGGATATTAAATTAAGATGAGGCGTGCTTGATGATTATCTTTGTGATTATTGATAACGATTTAGGATGCATGACGTCACGGCGGGTTGATAAAGATCAATGGCAGTTTCTTAGCTGGAAAATGAGTCTGCCTCCTGAACTCTCAAGAGTCCTTAAGCGATCCGCCTGTTAAAATATCAATCTCGACGTTTCACTCTTTGCACAGCATTCCATCCGACCTCTCCACCCTCTGCCAGTTACCCCGCCCTCTGACCCCTTCGACGAACGAACCCTCAACCCCTGGCCCTATGCCGTCTGGACGAGGTCATCAAAAATGTAGCAGCAATCAGCGAGCTAGTCAGCAGGCGACCAAGCTGGTCGACTCAACAGCCAGGATACCCAGGGGATGCGTGTGAATTTTTTGAATTTTTAAAACAAGGCAACATGCGATGATCGCTTTTGAGAGATAAAGTTGTCAAAGACAAGAAAAAATATTTTTGGAAAATTAAACGAAATTTTATGTTACTCCAGCTAGACATTGATTTTCAAGTCAGGATTGATTTTCAATTTTTATTTTTTTAAATCCCTTTCAACCCTTTTTTTCAAAATTCTATTATACAATTACGGACCTCGACCGAAACCACTGTGACGCGTGACTCGTTTCCACTGTTACACATATTCCCCCCCTCACCCCCCATTTTCAAAACTAAACGGCGCAGACCCGATTTGCCGTAATCCCTTTTTAATAAATTCAAGAAGAATTCAAGCAGGACAAGATCGAAGTGCCAACATAATTATTTGCACCTGTACACACATGGCCCTACCAAATGCCCACACATGACCAGTACAACCATACACGTACTAAATATTCAATTAGAGTACTCTATGAAAATCATATAAATGATTAGCACACACCCAACAACATAAATAAGCCGTGCAAAGGCATTTAATTAAATACCAACCACGTGGTAAAAGTTTGACAGCTGTCAAATCACAGTTAACCATTTAACGCCGTACTGCCTGCAATACAATATAGTACGCAGTAAATTAATATAAAAAGTCTCTTGACTTTTATATTAAAAATCCAATATCCTCGCTAATCCACACTGGTATGTGGCGTCAGCTAATTAGCGAATACCGAGGACACGCGCGTCTCGTTGTCATGTAAATACGTCACGACGGGAGGGTCCTCCTACGAGGGTGGTATATACGTTCGTCGAGGTTATATCAATACGCATCGAACTGCGAGAGGGAGCCCTTGATTAAGGTAGAAGTACAATGAGAACCCGCCGCGTTCGATGGCGAAAGGAATACCAGCCTGGTATACAGTCCTATCAAAAAGGGAGAAGTCAGAGAGACTATATACATATATATATTCATTATACCCATACGTACACACATTAATCAGAATACGTACACGAGATTGAATGACAGAAAAAAAAAAATGTCCAATAAAACAACAATACGTCAAACGCTACTAATTTATGCATATTCGCAATGAATAACAAAAAGTCAAACTGTACGTACACCAGTGGCAAGTATAAAATCTCTCCCCAAAAGCTTGAATCTGCATGGTACCCAATGTAGATACACAGTACTAGCTACGCCCCTGCTGTGTATATAAACGAATGAAAATTGGTTATCAGTCGAAACGCATCCTGCAGACCAGCCGTGCCAGAAGCCCGGTTGCAATGTTGCCACCACTGAAGCGCATAATATCCCATTGACGAGCCAGGACGTTACATGGGAGGCACGGGATGCTGAATTTGGCTGCAAGAGAAGCGGATCACGTTGACACAAAGCGGCCGTAATCCGTTTATCTGCTCCCCGGGCACTCGGTACGTGTCCACGTGTACCAGCATCCCCTCTAAAGTGGGTCCCATCGAAGCTAACTTCTCGAGATGAAGAATTGAAGATATATTCACGCAGTATACATAAAAGTGGGGTAGAGACAAAATATGACGTGATGACTTTAACTATATATGTGTATACACCTATATACACGTCAGATCTTCGTACGTAGTAAAATTTTGTCACAGCATCTCAAAAGGATTTTCGGATGGTCTCGCACCAGCGAGTAAAGGGATGATGGAAAGCGTGGTGGATGTCACTTTGGAATTCCTTTAGGATCTTTTCATTCGACTGTCCAGTGGAAGCAGCAGCCATTTAGAAGGTCCGCGGACAAGCACCCCCTGTTCCTTCATCTTCGTTCGTTCCTGAAGCGACGTCCACTGTTCTGTACCAACCCCCTCCCCCCCCCCTACTCACACTCCTACCCACTGCTCTCTTGGCCACATTCGAAATCCCGAAAACCACTTAACGAACGGTGACGCGTCGTCGAGAACCACCGAGTAGGCTGTTTTGTCTCGCGGGGACATTTGTCTCGAGGCTCGACTGCTTCTCTCTCTCTCTCTCTCTCTCTCTCTCTCTCTCTCTCTCTCTCTCTCGCTTCCAGGTTTCGGAATGACGCGCCTGGTGAAAGACGGCCGTTGTCTGACAAAAGAGGCCCTAATATATTACGCTTATTAATGCCCGCTGGCTACGGCCCTGTATACTTTTTCCCTTCTATCGCCACCTACAACCTAATCTCCTTCTTATCTGGTTAACCGATGACGTCTACGTGACTGTGATTGCGCAACAAATCCACCCCTTTACTCGATCGCGCAAAATATTATAAAAAGCTTGCGGAAGAAGGGTGAAGCTCGTAGGAGATTTATATTCGTGTTTAAGGGACGATGGTTAAGGGCGGCGGCAGGGGCGGGTTCGCACCTACGAAAAGTGGCGCTGAAAGCAAAGGGAAGAAATTTTAAGCGAGAGAATGCGGCTTAGGTGGCAAGACGCCTTGTGCAGAAACGCGCGTGAAAATGCAGTCAGGAACGAAACGACTCGGCTAGATCCTTGCCAGGTGGTCCATTCAGTAATGAAATCAGCGGCAATGGCCGTGGCTGCGAACCTCTTTGTTTGCCTCTGTCGAACCTGCATTGCTGTAAGTAATTGGACCGCCAACGGAATTGTTTCGGTCGCGGTTCAATGAGCCCCCGGGCTTCCGAATTCAATGACTTTTCAGAGATTTTTCGCGATTCGGCCCCAGGCCACAGCCTCCACCCGCGGGTGCCTGCATTTATGCACTTTTTCTTCATCTCTTTTTTTTTCACGGCTTTATTAATTCTTTTTTTTTCAATTCCTTTTCTCTCTCTTTTATTTTTCTTCTTATTATTTTACTCGACTCTCTCTTTGCCGCTCTTACCTACCGGGCTCGTTCGCTCGCGATTCGCGCCTCTCGTGACGCATAAATATCCGCCTCATTAACAACCTAAAGTGCTGTAGATTATTAAATGCCGTGGTTATGTGCATACGAGAGAGAGAGAGAGAGAGAGAGAGAGAGAGAGAGAGAAAGTTTTCGCGCCGTGAAAATACCGGCTAATCTTCCCAGGTTCGCTCACGGGCATTGTGCTTAAGGCGGTATTGTGCTATGGCGACAATATGGTGGATGATTTTTAATGAGAGAAAACAAGATTAACCACCGTCCCTTACCTTCCTCCCACCCTCCTCCACCCACTCACCGTTACAACAGTACCTACTTTAACGTCCCCATGCCTTGTACCTTTATAGCTACCGTGCATAAATGTTTTTCTATTTTATTTGAAATCGCCCATAGACGCCAGCAATTAGTACGGCACTGCTACCTACGTCGGGCTTTAATGGCGCTGCTAGTCGGTGGGAAAAATTAGGTACTAAAGGATTCGAGTAGGCTGTGCTTCTATATGCTCGCGCACCCTCTAGCCATGCCCGAGGTGGGATACAGCTAGGTGGGACATGGTATAAGGGTAAGTACCTAATCTCACCGAGACTTTTTCGCCACTGTCAGCGGGGGGCGAGCATTTTGTTTTGGTATGCTACCTCACAATGGCGGACTCCCGAGTCGGCAGTCTTTGAAGGCAGGTGCCCCGGCTGGACCGTTCTTTCATTTTATCCCGGGGATTTAGCTAATAAGCAGGACCTCTCGCCGCCATCGGTCATCGCCATCGCTGTTGTCGTCACTGTCGTTACGATCTTCATCCCTGCCGGATTAGAACCCTCGAAATCCGCTACTGTAACGATTATAGATTTATCTCCTATCTAGTTGCTCGGGCAAAGATGCTGGGCGAATCGTTAGAACCATAAGCTACTTGAAATTCTATAGTTTGGCATTCTAGCCACGCTTAGGTGTAACGCGCGTGTCAATAATAATAATTTTAAGTTATCTATTTTTAAAACAATTAAAAATTATTTTCAAAAATATTTTTTTATGTACCGTCGTAATACGGAAAAATAATAATATTCGTGTAAATTCATTTATTTAACGATCTTCAATATGTATATTGGGTTGGGGCAGGTTCGAGCATTTTAATTTTGAAAAAAGTATTGCAACGATATTTTTTTTAAATATCCCAGCGCGTTCCAAAGAAAAATGCATTTGGTCTCTCATGGGACGTGAACTATAGTCGATCCTCCCACGCGTAGTAAGACGCATGCGTCGGGCCTCCCTTAAAACAATGCGCCGACCAATCTCGTAAGACAAAGGACCTCGGAGCCTATTGGTCGGTTACTTTGAGCCAATCTTTTCTACTGGGGCACCGTATCCCCTTACTGACCCCATAGCGTTCTAGGAGACAGTATGGTGTCGTGGTCGGCGTATCTTGAGAGCCGAATGGACCTACCGAGTGCTCCGATAGTAAAAAAAAAATATTTGTGCCATTGATAAATGGAGTGCTATTAACGATAAGTTAAAAAAGATAAAAATACACCCTCGAGTAATAAAATATATTAAGCCAACAACCTGTAGCAACGGGGATGGATATTACATGCGAATGCCCGCGAAACATTTTAACACGGAGACTCGAGTGTCAGGGACGTAACTCGGGGGGGTTGCTGCACCCTCGAACCCCTCGAAAATCCAATCGATATCATGTCGGCCACGAAGGCTTACAGCGATGAATTTTAATTTCTACGAACAGCCCTTCTCGCGATTCGGAATATATAAACAGAGCTGTTTGTTATTCTTGGTAATGGAAGAGGGTGCCTTTGGAAACGTGACGTCACGGGTTGCATTAGCTCGGAAAATTTGAGTAATAGAAAAATTTTTCACTGGCGCCGATTGGCCGCGCGCTTGGGTCAGAGGCAACGTGTTAAAATTTAATTTGAAATTAAATGAACCAATGAATGCTGATAAAAAAATTGCATTTTTTTTTATTAAAATTACTTCATCGTACTAATAATTCATCGATATTGAGCATTATTAATATACGGCATGTATACCGACCGAAGCCATACGTCGACTTCGGGAGTTCCCCCTTCGCTCAGCTTCTCCCGCAGTAATGGTCGTACCGGAAGCGAGATGACGCGTGACCCCAGACGGATGCATTAGACGCACTTCCGGCAGCGCGACGCCCAGCGCCCTCATTCGTCCGTGAAACTCAGCCACCCCGTCGTAGGTTCCCTCCGTTGCAAATCATCGAGCGTAATTTCATGATTACAGTGGAGCGTCACCGAATCCGGAAAAAATCGTATAAAATATCGTATAAAATCATCGAGGAGTGAGAGCACGAGTTGTCACTAGGATATGGCAGAGGGGAAGAGGGAGTTGCCGAATCAAAGAAATAATTAACCAGAAAATTTATAAGTTTTTCCCCATTTAGACTTTCACAAAAAATAAATGAGTTTATTTGTAAAAAAAAAAAATTCCCTAAGGTTGTAATATTTTTCTAGGGGAATTTTCGACACGGATTGATATTCCCTATGAGACTCGGAGGATTTCTGAGAATGAGAAAGATATAGATATAGAAAAAGAAAAATGGCAGGATCGAACCCTCCCCCCCCCTCTCCCTACCGCAATTTTCTTTTCTTATCCAAGAGAAAATGAAATCCAGCTCGGGACACGCTCAGGCAACGTTTCCCCTGTTATTAGATCAGCGTTACTCCAAGGTTCTCCAAGTGCACCGCAATGCAGCCAACAGAACGTCTTTCGCATTCGGGATTACCGCAGTTGGCAATATGACACTGTTGAAAATGATATTTCAACAAGGCGCCGTTGATGCGCCAGTACCGGACTTCCGGTACGGCAATATCGACTTTGGTACCAACTGGTGCCCATCCGGTACCCGGTATAACCATCTAGGTAGGAGACCAAGAAAAATTGTTGCCACTGTCGTATCTTCACTGTGTTCCTTATATTGTTACTTATACGAGAGAGAGAGAGAGAGAAAGCCCTTTTTTTACTCTCTCTCACACGACGACTTTTCAACGTCGAGAGTCTCGCACTTCCGGCCGCATATCGACTCGGATTAATAGTCCGCTCGCGAAACGCGTAAATAATGCCTTCTGACAGGGAGCCGGGAGCTACGCGTCGATAAATAACCAGTTGAAACTTCAAACTTTTATTTTTCTCCAGCGTCAGGGACCACACATGCAGAATGGCCGCCACTGTCCGTTCGCCGTTAAGCATGCGTATAGTATCTGTATACCTATATACCATACAGAGCAAGGCAACCGTAAGCAGTGTGAACGGATTGTTACACATTTGTAAAAAAAAAAATAAAACTCATCTCTGAGTTTAAACCGTCAGCCAATGCATCGATATTCCTTACCGGAAACGGGATGTGACGTAAAAAAAAATTCAGCGTCCACGATTCAGAAATGTTCTGGACCCGTTGTGCTTGTACTACATTCCAGTGACTTTTGCTACTGAAGTTGCTAATGGTATCCATGACTGGTTAGATAAGAGTACTTTATACATATTTTTTAAAAAAACTCGACAGTTCGCATCGTGTAAGTGTTCTAGGACTATAATGATAACGATATCGTAGAAAATCATGCGTGAAGTTGTTTCAAGAGAAATTCAAAAAATTTGGAGTAACAAGACTCGCGCGTAATAGAGCAAGGGTAGGCATTGGCCTGAGAGATGAGCGCAGCTTCGTGTATAAGGGAGCGAAAGAGTGTGCCAAGGAAACGGGAGTGGCTAGACGGGTCGGATGATGAGGATGAGGTTCCTTCAAGGCGGAAAAGGAATATATAGGGAGGCAGAAGTGAAAGCAAGCAAAGAAGGAAGTGAATGATGGGAGTATAATGACGGAGAGTCTCTCCTAATTCCCCGGACTCTCTGTTTCCGTCTCGCGCGTCGTTCTCGGATAGAGAAAGGAAAATGGGGGAGAAAAAGGGAGAGTGAGAAAGACGGCGAGAGGGGTAGAATTAAAGTGAGGGAGAGAGCGAGATAGAACGAGAGAGAAAATCAGAGAATCCGAAGCTCCTGGGAGAGATGAGGGTGGTGGACCACTTTCTCTCTCTCTCTTCTCTTCATCATTCTTCGGTACTCCCTGTCGGGGATTAATAACGGCCTACCGTTGTCGCCATGGCAACTCTGGAAGCGCTAAAAACTCCTCGACTCCCTGTATATGCATCGGTTTACATGTACCGGGTCGGATGAAAAATCGAAAATGACGAAACGTCACACAGACACGTGTTATAGACCAATGACAATCAATGGAAATTCCATAGGATTGATTTCGTTTGTCTAGGGACATTAAAAGTCCCTAGATACGCGTACAAGGATTAAGGAACAATGCCGACACCCATGTGGACGTCCTGACGAAATCTGTAGCCATAAGAATGGTGGCTGTTTGTAATCCTCACAATTCCTGTTACGAGGGTGGGGGGGGGGGAGTGCATTCACGTACGTTAATAAAAAATAAAAAATATTCATACCCAGGAAGGTGCACATAAGGGTGTCCGTATTCGAGTAGATCGTGCTCGGCATAACTAGATGCCGTCAAGATAAAGTCAGGACATAAATAGAGTCCGTTGTCCACGTGGTTGATATCTAGGACCCTCGTGACAGTCCTCCTGCCCATCTGGTACAAGGACTCTCCTCCTGTCTGTCGTTTAAGACAGAAGTACCCTGTGAACTCTCCAGGATCCGACGTCGGGTGTATATACCCCGTGTACGCGTAGGAATGGGAATGATCAATATTCATGGTTTCCTCGGGTTAGGTTGGACCAGGGTGTCTCTGGTTCCTCTGGCTATGAGGGGGGGGGGGGAGATCGTGGGAGGGTGGATTTATGTGAATCCTCTACCCCACTGCGACAGAAAGCAACCCTTCTTACTTCCTGGTACTCACCGCCCGCGAAACTCGCGACGAGTTAAGCCAGACGGACGAGCCAGGATCAAGTTGTCCTATGGCATCAGCCGATCGTCCCTTATTAAGGATCCTGGGGGGGTGGTGTGCACCCCTGAGGAAGTAATGAAGAAAAAATAAGGGTGATAATAAAAAAAATTGAGGGGAATTTTTTTTAAATATAAAATAGACTGTTTACGGCTCTCTCGTTGGCTCTCGCTAGTCCCTAGTCAGGGCTGGACTGTTTTTGGGGGGTTTGAGGGGGCTTGAAAATAATGTCAAATATTTGAAATGGAGTAGGCACTGCCGTACAACCTAGATAGGGGTAGTAATGTGCACTTCTGAATGCTGCTGGTGAATATGCTGTGTGTACCTGGGTTGTTACATATATCGTGTGAAAGGGGTTGTGAGCTGGTTAGAAACGTACGGGGGTGGGCCGGGGGGGTGCTGGTACTCGCAAGCCTCCTCTCTATGTACCTGCCAGAGTAGCAGGTACCGCGAGTACGTACGAAGGTAGTTCAGTTCCGGTGCGGGCCATTAGTTGATGAGCTACTGCGCGTCCACCCTACCCTCCTCCCCCCCTACTCCACACCCACCCTTCTGGTCGACTCCGCCACCTTCTCATTCAACTCCGTACACGCGAACCTTCTCCGACTGGTTCCCAACCCCCGGAGCCCTGAAAAGCTCGCGTGGCATTGTGGGATCTATTATTGCCCTCCTGGAACTTACGTGTTTCGATGCAGCAAAACCCAGCCAGCCAGTCAGTCAGCCAAACCATCTAGCCCATCTCTTCATCGCCAACATACGGGTTTCGCTCTGCTGGAAGCGTATGGTCCTAACTCAGCATCCTTTCAAAATAATTTTTTCATATGAAAATATTTACTAATTTTTGCGAAACACTTGTGTCAGATATTACTTATTTTTCATAGCGACGATTTTCGTGGAACATTTTTTTTTATCTTTGCGCGATCCAAATTCCAGCATCCGGATCGATAAGATTTTGCCGTTTGGGAGGATGACCGAAATGATGTAAATATTATGTAACAGAATATTGAAAAAATTTGACGGTACCAGGGATAACGGTAATTAATGAAATATATTGAAATCCTCTAAGTTTATCGTGTTAATTTTCTTTAAGGCTAGTTCACAGTTTACTGGCCGGCATAAGCGCCGCGGGTACGTATACGTGGCATAGGGAATACGATGAGATATACGTGGGATGCGTGCGAGGTAGAAAGTCGAGGAATGAGAAAGAGAAGGAAAAGACCGAGCGGAGGCAGAGCCGGAGTGAGGGAGAGGGGAAAAAGAAGGAGAAAGTAAAGAGAGTAGAGAGAGTAGAGAAAGGCATTCAGTGCATTCACGAGGAAGAACTCACGAACGAGCGAGTGGGTGAATGAGCAAAGTCCCGACCCGACCCACCCCCAATCCACCCGGCTCAGGCATTATCTTTATTAAACACCTCGAAGGCCCCGCGCCACTACGCTACGTTTCAGCCTCCTAAACTGTGAACTCGCCGGCTTGAAACGAATCTGTTCGCAGTCTGCAGTTCGGAGGGTTTCTCTATTCTTTTTTTACTTTTTTTTTTATTTTTTTTATTTACCCATCCCAGCCACATCCCTCGACCCACCCCCGACGCTTCTCTTAGCATCTCTTATCCCCCGCTCTATCGTTTCCTCTTTCTTTTTTCTCCTTTATACATATTTTTTTTCTTACCCGGTACACCGGATACAGTGACGCGAGATAGGTTTGCGAAAGCATCAACTAGGAACGAAATAGCGACTCCTCATGGGAAAGAGTGGTCTGGTGTATAAATATTATTGCTGGGTGCATGGTGAGTGTTTTGGTGATTTTTAATAATTTTTGAAAATTTTTTTACGGCGACGATAACGAACCTTTCCCAGTGATAAGGAGGATGGATGATTTTTCATGTTTTTTTTTTCACGTTTAAGATATCCCGCATTGTTTTTAAAGGAGACTCGTGGCAACCACCCCTCCCCCCCTCCTCACGGGGCATAAAATGATGTACTGCGCTCCAGCCCCTTAATTACTGCCGCGTGCAAATTGGAAGGAAAAATTAATCGCAGAAATGACTTAGAGCCGGTCGCCCCGGGGTGGGATGGGTTGGATGAGGAAGCGCACCCGGGGGTCGCACAAAGGGGATGAAAGGAAGTCCGGGGCAATTAGAATGATGCCCTTTGCACAGCCTTCCTCTACCGACAACCCCCCCAACCCCACCCACCTACCCTCTTTCTCCGTACTCCGTCCCTCTCTCTTACCATTTCTCCTTGGTACCCTCTGAACTCACCCCCTCCTCTCTGCGCCACCTTCAACGACTCCGTACATCCTCGCTGGGAGTCGCCGAATAAAAATTCCACAAAGTAAATCTCAGCCCGCGCTTCATTGCAAAATCAAAAGACAGGGATACCGGATTTCGGATAAAATTTTCATTTTTTCAAATTACAAAAATACTTTATCCCCATTTTCCTCATCAATCACCGCGAGCGATAAATTTTCAAGAAAATACAACATTTGACAGCCAAATATTTGAATACGAATACTTCGGGTGCACGTGTGACGTGGGAAAATAATTTATAAAAAATTAATTCAAATTCCTCTCCAAGGGTGGTTTTTCGTATCGTCCAGGATGTTCGTATTGGCAGGATACATTCTTCCGGTGTCCGAAGGGAGGCCGAGAGGCATTTAATCTCGATTTCGAGGTCGGACGACGATCGACGCCTGTTGGCGTCTGTCGGCGTCACCCTCGGCCACGAGATGAGACGCCCCTGGAGGCTCCTGTCATATCTCCTGGGGATGATTCGCCATGACAGCTCTCGCGAGGGTTGTGCAGCACACCGCAGCATCCCTCAAGCATCCCCCGTGACGGCCCCAGAGGCGGCAATATTCGCCGTGACGTCCGCGGATTCCGCGCGTGCCACCCTCCCCTCCGCGCCGCCCCTGGCGCGGTTTAATGACGTATAAACTATGCGTCGGATTAGCAACGCTGCTCCATGGGCTGCCTCCCCTAGTCGCCTGTACCACCACTGAGTCTATATGGGGTTGGAATTCTAGGAGCTACTGTACACCCACCCCTATATATATCGCTACTTACCATAGAATCACTGTCAACTTCTGGAGCACCCCTTGAAATCTCAAATTTTTTCATCCCCTATCAAAACAACATCTTTCCTCTCCAAAAAAGTAACACTCGAAACGCGCACCTTATCAGCCAATCGTTACACGGATTTTTCACATTCTCACGCTATCGATGCTCCTTCGCACGGTATCACATCCTCTTTATAGATAACAAAGGATCATTAGGATTTTCGTGAGACGACCATGACCTGGGTCACCATGCTAAACGGCTTAATGAGAAAATAAAATGGAGTCGGTGCCGTCGGCCTACGAAAAATTCTCCAAGCACATAACTCTCGGCCCTGATCCCTCCCCCTTGACCCGTACGGCCCTGGCCGCGAGTCATCGCCGAGCCCCGTTTGAGAAATCTCGCGGCTGTTAAGCAACAAAACGAATAATTAACTCGACAAAGAATGCCGTTCGGGAAAAAACAGCACAAAAGCCCCAACAACAAAGTCAAGTGGGGCACAATGAGGCGCGGCGTGAGTATATTGAATGCCATGGCCATGCAGTCATGATGCCTCACGATCCCAGGCTTAAACACTCCATCCCCCTCCCCCCCCCCACCTCAAATAACCCCAAATTTCACTCGTACATTTCCTCTCACTCTCACTTTCAATTTCACCATCAGGATTTCCTTATCTCGATCCCGTGTCCCAATAACGAATTACGAGATCATATTGTGACGGGATAAAATTTAATATTTTGATAAAAAAAAAAGCAAAGCAAGGGTGTCAAATAAACCCTCTCTGGACCAATGGAAATTTCATACTCGGACAGAAGTATCCTTGCGTCACGATGAAAATCCTTCTATCATGATAAATGATACGCACAGTGAAATTCCATAAGGATTCACAGTGAGGATCAAGGATTGGGGGTCCAGTGGAAACTGGGATGAGACATAAGTAAGAAAGGGATGAAGAGACTCCTGCATACAGCAGGGGGGATAGGAAAAACTATCCAAAACTGGACGAGTGGTATACATACTAGGTACGGTAAAAGGGCGATCTGGAAAGGCATATTCCCCACTTCCGGTCTGACTTTCGCGTTATTCCCACATAGCTGGAAGGGGTTGGGGCCCAGAGGGTGGCGAGGGGGGCGAGATGGGTGCAATCAATAAGACATTCGTGACGCGACGGTTATGGCTGATGGGGCCGACGAGCAGGGCCAGCGGCCAGCCCCATGAATATCTTTCGATAGATTGCACATCATCCCCTGCGCGATGCGTCGCGTTAGGTTAACTTTCCTCGCCGGGACGCCATGCGCCGCGACGCAGAGGGTGAATGTGCAGCCACGCGTCCCGTGCGGTCGACCGTTATCGAGGAAGCTCGAGAGGAAAAAAATCTCCACGAAACTTCATCCTGCCTCCCCCTTCGCCCCAACTATCATGGACGATATTCAAAAGAAATTTTTTTTTCAAAAAACTTTCTCCAATTTCTCCATCACGCATCCCTATATGCATCCAAACGCACACACACGTCCGTATGCACGGTAACAGCCCATGGTAAAAGTCATGTTCAATAGTGAGAGTCGTCCAGAGATTCAACGACGACAAACCGCCATTTTCTTTTTTCCCCCCTCCAGTCACGTCACTTCCGCTTCTCCGTCCATCCTCTCCAACTCTTTTCTCATGTTTCTTCTTCCCAACGGCCGACCCGACTGGTCCGGACTGTCAGCCGATCCGAAGGAGTCCGAATGGAGGATGACCAAAAGAAATGACGAGTATCGCCAAGCTTGGACTTACGAATCCTTAATGTTTTTTTTTTCATTTTTTTTCCCCCTCCCCCCGTCAAAGAAATTTGTCCTCGTTAAGCGGCGCTTTCAGTATGGCAGCCGTGTCGCATAAATTACCGTGCATTTCAGCTGGCTTCTCATCTCGTCCGTCATTCCTAGTGGCTCCGCACGCTCGTTTCGGACTGATTAGCATTTTTTCGGACCGAGGAGACGCGTCGAGGACAACACTCTGTTGAGTCCCGATGACGCCTCCTCGCCCCATCGCACAATGACGCTACTTATTTATTTAAATATGGCATCCTGTCCTTTCACGCCAAGATTTATGCACGCCGCCGGTTAATTGCCGCCATTATCTGATAATGGTATTCCGGCGTCCCGACGTGCGAGCCGACGCTGGATGTGTCACGAATATCACGCGTGCCGCGACGCGTTACGCTCGTGACGGAATTCTCATGTCCGTCATTGTCATCGCAAAGGATAAGAAGTCTCTCTCTCTCTCTCTTGAGCCCAACAGACACAGAGTGTGACCAACTGCGTAACGTAAAAAAAAAATCGAATTCGATTTTTCTTCCCCATCGAGAGGGATGACTTTTTTTATTGGCATTATTATTATTATTTAAAATTAAAGTAGCCTCGAATTGGCTCTGTCGATCTTCCTGCTAAATTTGTCATCGTCAATATTCATAACCTGCTGAAATCCTATCGGAATGGGAAAATCCGGCGAAAGGGTTGTTCGACGCTTTTTAACGCGCTAGGGAACCGAATGGGGATGTGTCTGGGGGTGGTTGTAGATGGGACGAACAGACAGACAGACAAAGCGTGGAGAATCGAATGACAATTGAATTATACCGTAACGGCGTATAGCGCTAGTCTCTCTCTCTCTCTCTCTCGATCCCTCTGTGTATTATTCATACGAGGAATTAACGAGCGGCCACTGTAGCTGGGGGGGTAGAAAAAGGGGGAGGGGGTGAACTGATAAATACGTTTCTAATTTGCACTCGTACACATAGGTCCTACCATCTCTCCAAATATATATATATATATATATACACACATATATAAGCCACCATTAATAAAAAGCCATTCCGATACGTCACGGTCAGGGATGATAACCATAATAATAATTCGAAGAACCGAGAATGGCACCCGATCGATTCCGAGCTCAGCCGAGTATTCACGAACGGATCCTATTTATCTGCATCCCATAATACATCCACGTCTATAGTCCATCGAGCATCTACTTTTTCTCGGTTCTCTCGAATGTCCATATCTACGGTATTAATGTTAATTTCCAAGTTTTCATTACGAAACGAGATAACGCCTTTGCCGAGATCGGCCGAATTCTACCGTATGAATGGTCGGGGCTGAGTAAGGCAATGGGATATTAGTCGATTAGCATTTCGTATTAAAAAATTCAACGGGTTTCGTTCTCTCCTCCGTGAAAAACCTATTTAAAAAGTTTGATTAAGAAAGCGAGCGGTATTATTCTCATGCTAATTATACACTCGGGCATCCGGAGTTTCGTGAGATTACGTCAGTACGGATTTCTGGACTTTCCATAACGCATCCGTCCCGACCCCTCCCCCCCCCCCTTACCGGCCCACCCACCGCCACTTCATTCCACCGCAATTCCGAAACGGCTCTTGCGGCGTTTTTACCGCACTTCAATCCGCGTCCCTTACTTTGGTATTCCCCTGCCCCGTTTCCACTTTGAGAAATCTTCGCGGTAAGCCACAAAGGGAAAAGAAAGAAAAAACACCAAGATGAGGTAAACAAAATTTACCAACTTTCCATCCGCCCCCTCTTTCTATCCCCCCCCCCCCCACCCATCTCCCATCTACGGCAATTTTGACGTCTAACAATTAGCATCGCGTTTTACCTAGAAACACACGCAGCCGGTAAATACCCAATTAGACAGATAACATATATATATACCTGAACTACAGTATATTACCATACGTGTAATAACATATGTCATATGCCATATAAGGAAGGTATCGATATCTATATGTCTGGTAAGTACTGTAATAATGTCTGAAAATTGCCGGTAAGCCCATTACCTAATTCAATGGCAATGAATCACTTTTGGGACAGACTATACTGGCGGATGGGTAAATATTTTTTTTTGTGAAAAAAATTTTTTATCACCCCAAGGAACTTACATGTATGTATATATATGTATATTGAGTACAGGGTAGCGGGGGTTGGTTACGCTTGGCGATTACGCGAGAGGGTGGCGTCAGGCAACCCCTCGGTGAAAATCATATGCACCGCTTCGCGACCAAGATCCACATTTCCTGGAATGACGTGTGTGCTTCAGCCGGGACCGGAAACTGCTCCCATGCTCAGACTTCCTGGCTGAAAATTTGACGCGCAGTGTTCGGCGAATAGAAAATATCCCGTGGTACTTGGAAGCGCGTGCACATACGTTGGATGCCGCATGTATACGGAGTTATTTATGTAGGTGACTGTATCTCCTTAATGGCGGAGAACGAGACCGGCTCTAACCCCCTCGGAACCGGGAGCATCCCCACGGAGTGGGTCCTGGCCGAGCGGCGCAGACCCGGGGGCGTTAGGGGTGGAAAAAAAAATAAGCAAAAGAGGGAGAAAGATCTTTGCGATCGTAAAGAGTCACCGGCATCCCGTAGGTGTCGAAAATCTTCGATGGAAAACCACCCTTAGCCATATGGGCCGATACGCACCAGTCGCTACTGTACGTCCCCGGTACATGCAAAAGGGGTAGTTCCAGTATCCCAAGCATTCCTTCAGGCTGAAGATCGAACCTGGTGAATTTTCATAAAAATTTTCATCCCCTAAACGGCACGACTAATGCCCGATCCGTAATCGGTCTACGCACGCACACGCAGGTATCGCCCGATTTTTCGAATGCCTACCGATAGGGATTGGGAAATGCAAAAACATCCCCAAGTAGCGACCAACCCCCGTGTCCTCAGCCGGGGTATAAATCACGTAGCACATACATCATCCCCATACTCGGCGGGGGTGGTTGGGAAAAGCAACATCGAGTAAAAAGTAAGTGAAAACCTCGGGCGAGCGACAAACCGCCAGCTTATCCAGTTATACGCGTCGCTTTTTCGAGGGCTGCAAGCGCCCTTTTCTCCCTCTTTTTCTTTTCCCACCCCTTTTTTTTCTTCCTTTCTTCCTCCTCCTCTAAAAACCTCTCTCGCCACCCTCTCGCGTTACGTATGAACCGCCCCTCCCGGGCCTTACCTTTCCAACCACCCCCTCACCCCCAGCCATACAGACCCAACCTCCATTGGACTCTCCACCCCCCCGCCAACCCCTCTTCGCGCCACGTCGCTTTTTCAGACACTCATCTTTTCGCACGCGCAAAGAATGCACACACGCGACGACGATGAAAAATATTAGCGGGTTTCCAAGAGAGCGTGAGAGCTTCGTAGCCGATGCCTCTCTTTCGGTCCGAGCGCGAGAGCAAAAGAGACAGAGAGACACGTAGGGCGGTACGAAAAAAGACGAAGCTGAAGCTGGAGCGCGTGTATGCGAACCGTCTAGCATTATTTATCATCGATAGGTTGAAAGTCGTGGAGCCGGATGATGAACGGTTGAGGAGTGACGGGGGCCTCCAGGGACGTAAGAATCGGGGATGGACCCAGTTCAATGGGAAGTTCTTTGGGTCGCGAGAGGAGCCATTCGCGGATAAGGGATGAATGGCTGCCATTCGTGAAATCCAAGCAACCCTCTCGAGAGGAGAGCGAAGAGTCGTGGGCGGCGAGAAAAATCTGTACGAAGATAATTGAACGGTACGGATTAAAGATAATTGACGTATCGATATATTTTATAAGGGGTGTCAATTTTTAATCGGTACGAATGATCGTGTACAGGGCGATTTCTATGCTAACGGTGTACATACGTGTCTCACGTTTCTACCCTTAAGCGACGTATCGGCCGCGCGCAGAGAAGTCAGACAGATTCTCACGACGTGACCACCCTTGTATACCCCGTGGCGATTAATTGCAGTATCTATTACCTCGTGTCTATCTCGTATTCACGGATCGTTACGTAATGCCAGCTAATAACGTCAACCATTACGACAGCCGGAGGGGCCGGTGCCGCGTTACACGCGTGCGTCTGCGTCCTGCCAAGACAATAACGACGTCCGCATAATGCGGGAAGATTGTCAGGCAACCCCGTGCGCTTTGCGGAAACAAAAAGTCAGCCCGGTCTATGGGTTTATTCTTCGCCATTGTCCGGCATAGGACTCTCTTACGTCATATTAAACAGATTTCGAGTTTTCCCATATAAATAGGACATTCAACCACAGACGAGAGTTACAGGGTGTACAATTGGATTATACCCTGATCGAAAGAAAAAAAAAAAAAAAAAACCAGAAGCAACCCTAGAGTAAACGCCATTAAACACTATTCTAGGGAGTCCCTGGCAGTACTTGACGTAATAAAGAAAAAAGAAGGTAAAGGGAACAAAATGGCGGTAGACACACTGCGAGTGGTCAAAGGGCTCGGAATTCGACGTTCGGACAAGGTGCGACCTCGAAATGTCGCGGAATTGTCTAAAGGGCAGTTAGGTATGTAATGTATACGTGTGTATACAGGGTGGTGAGAAAGAGCGGGCGGGAGGCTGTTGCAAAGTGTAGGTATAGGTAAGTAGGTATGTTGGAATATATATATTACGTGTGGATCGTATAGATATATATGGTATATAGATATAGGTAGGTATACAAGCGTGTAAGTGCGGAGAAACGCGGGCTTGGGCAGTGCGTATCGATCTGGCCGCGTTACGTGCGTGCCGGAGGTTGGGGTCCCGGAATGGACCAATCGGAGGACTACTCCTCTCCACCGTTTCATCCTCCAACCTCCACAAACCTCCAGCATCCTACTCTAACTCCTGTACCGACCTCCTGCATCTCCTATGGCTCTCAGCATCATGCCCAGCATCCAACTGGTCCATATGTGTATATATATATATATATATAGGATCGTTGTATGTATTTTTATTGCTCTCGCTGTTTGATCTCTCTTTCTATCTCTCTAGCTTTATTTTATGTCTCTCTCTCTCTATCTCTCTCTTGATGCTCATATATATACGTATACACTGACTACAGACTCCGCGTGCACTGGATATAGCTACCTGCCTGATTACGCTGGCTGATAACGCGCCATTTCGAAACAATAGAATGGCGGACGTCTGTCGGACAGCAAAGCGACGGCCAGTCGGTAAGCGTCGGGACGCTTCTACGTTTTGTATAACAGGAAACTGTACGAGGCCCGGATGTCGATAAGACGCCTACCTCGAGCATTTGGTAACGTCCGGTTCTTTCTTGGGGCACGAGAGAGATAAAGAATTAATAAAACAATACAAGGGAACAGGATAAACAGTGCGTTGGATTTTATCGTGCGTGTATAGTACAGATCGATGGTTATCATTGATAACTAATCGATCTGGGATTACAATCGTAGAGCACGAAATATTTTTTGACAGATAAGACGATTTTACGAAAACTCATGTGATCATATTAAAATTTTATTAACTCTCTCTAGTATATTTTCTTGCGTGTATATGGGTCACTGATAAGAATGAATATGGGTCGTGTTTCCGATAAACTCAAAATATCGATCGACAAGACGACTCCGTATCGATTCGACAGACGTTTATGCAGTTCGAGCTCGTTCGAGTGAAATGGATTTTTTGTAAAACTGCTACGCGCTCGTTTTTCATTGGAAAAAGTTCAGCGGATTCGATCGAACGGACAGGCGGAAACGTTTGACGCAGCGACGAGCGATTAGCGAGTGAAATTTCAATGAAATTGTAAATTCACTCGTTCCTGCGAAATCCATCACGCGTGTCCTCGGCGTATGAGTATTTGTTGGGACAGTCGGTGGGTGCACCTAGTGAGTATCGTATGTAGATATATATATATATATATACACATATGCAAACATAGAAGACAGATAGCGAGGAGATAGAAGAGTGCTGGTACAGGGGAAGGAGAGGGGATGAAAGCGTGGGCGCATGCGCACCGTGAAACCTCGGAAGAGTAAAATTTGCTAAACGATGTAAATAATGGATGGGAGGAGTCGGACAGTTTTCAGTTATTTTACCGGAACGGTTATAATTCAAGGGAGATTTATTGCGGCTGCTCAATTACGGAAAATATTGTCAAAAAAAGTGAGAAAAAAGTAAAGGAGGGGAAAAAACAATTACCGAGGGTGCTCATGATGCTTGGCTTCCACGACACGCGTCATCCCTTATTACTGTGAACATTAACCCTTGATTACCTGGATAATAATGATTCTTGATTTTTTTTGTAAAATTATTTTCCTTTTTCTTATTATTATTAACTTTTTACGAGATATTAGGAGAAGGGGGGGAGTGAAATTATTCGCGCGTAAGAAAATTCTAGTAACAGTTTCGACAGTGGACGATGCGTTTGATTCACTTTTGGAGAACTTGTACTTTCCATACGTGAAGCTCTCAGTGGAGGTTCTCACGATTTTCGAAGTTAACCTCCATTATTGTTTCAAGGAGGGTTGGTTCGTGCGGGTGGAGGAGGAGGGAAGGGCTGCGAAGGGTAGCGAAAGGGAGGATAGGAGGCGACTGGAAATCTCTAACTCAGCCTCGGTAAGTCTGGGCTTCTCTGAACGGAGGCTGGGATTCGCCCCTTCTAATCTGGTCTCCTTGGTTTCGCCCTCGGGTTTCGCTGAGCGGAGGACCCTCTCTCTCTCGCACAAGGGTGGACGAGGGGGTGGGTGGGTGGGTGGGGAGGGGTGGATTCTGAGAAGAGGAGAGAAGGGACGAAAAGAGGTCCGGGGTGAGTGAGGTAATGGGAGGGGGGGTGTTGGGGGGGGGTGGGCGGAGAGGGTGCCAAAGGGGTGGAAACCAAGGGAGGTAGCGAGGACAGGAGGCGCTTTAAAGGGTAGCGAACGCCTCGACAAAGCAACCCTCTTAAAGTTCAGCCTGTGCAGTGCCTACCAATGCGACTTGGTCCTATCCTCGATGGCTTCCTGACTTCGAATACAAATTAAATTTCGATTTCTTTTTTTTCTCACAAAAGAGACACGAATGAAAATCAAATTCGCAGCATTACTTCGTGCGAGCGTCCCCCTAAAATTGTATACGAGTGCATGGACCGTGTTGGAAAACCTAATGGCCATTGGTCCCTTGCGACCTTTACGGACATGGGAACACGGTCGATCGAGGGTTCGAAGTCGCGTATGGCGATTAATGAAATTCAGCGAAAATCCAAAAAAAAACGGCGAAGTAAAATTTGCCGAGGGGGAGGGAGGAGGGGGTGGGAGGGATCGAAAAAAACAAGCTGGCAGCGAATCGCAGCCCGTGAGTGTCATCGGTCTAATCTGGGGCGCAGCACGAGAGCGAGCCTAATCCAGCTTATCCAGAAAGTAATTTTGAGTCTTTTCAAAGCGGCCCTGGTGCGCCACCCTCTTCGTCGTGCAGGGTTTCCTAGAGGGTGGCAAAGAGAAAGAGAGGGAGTACGAAGGAGTGAGGAGTAGAAAAAAGAAAAAGGGAGAATGTCCGTGAGTAGTACTAGAAAGGAGAAGCGGGAGAGAGAGAGAGAGATAGAGAGAGAGAGAGAGAGAGATTCGCGGGATTTTAAGTCGTCAGGAAGGACCCTTAAAGTAAGGCTACCCCCTCAGAATCTACCTTTCAAGTCCTTACCAAGAGGAATCGCTATCAGCGGGTGAGCAGTTGTTTTTCCCAATCCGAGGACCGAGGAAATTAGCAGCGAAAAATAAAGCGTACTCCCAGGGAGAGTTCAGCGATTGGTGGGCGCTGATAACGTCAGCTTCTGAGGGTAGAAAGGAAGAAAAAAGAAAGAAAGAAAATGATGACATAATTAAAGGGGGAGCGGGACACGTGTTTCCCTGGTATATCCTAATTCCGTTATCCATCTGGGAATTTTTCCTCTTAGATTTTTCATCCCTTAACGGGAGAGAAAAAAAGCATACTACAACAATACAGATATACCTAACACACGGACACAAGAAACCATCCCCCTTGGTCTCTCGCGATCTCCACAAAGATCACAATGAAGATGACTTCCTGATTATAAAGATGGCTCCACCTGAACGTCCATCCTCCAATCTACCAGTCCTCGCAGCATCCCTGGACCACCGACTACTCTCGCAAAAGACATACGACGATCCGTTCGCCGTGTATCCAATTTCACGAACGGCAGAGCCAGTTGCCCGATGAAAAGACGGAAATCCTAGATCTTCTTGTTCTATGATGAGAAGACGGAGGAAAAGTAGGCGGTCGGTTTCCGGATTTCCCGGGGATTAGGTGAGCCCGAGATTGTGTCTGAAAGGATCTCCTGGCCATAGGTACACCCAAGTCCATACATACTCGGTGCACCCTTTAAAACGAATTACGTACAGCAGCCTGCTTCGAAAAATCACCTGAAAATTCGCCTCGAACGACGAAACCTAAAACTTCGTAAAAACCAAAAAAAATTCAACCATCCTAATCCCTATACGCTTCGTCCCAAAATCATAGACTCGAAAAAAAAATAGCAAGTGATCAGCCAATGGCGTAGACTCGCGTTGCATCGTGCGGGAATATTTCGAGAGCACTCGATGCATTGTCACGCGGTCCTGCACCCCTGGAGCCACCCCCTTTGCCTTTGGCCACCACCACCAGTATCGCCATCGCCGGTAGCAGTGCCCCTATGTACCACGTATGCTGTAGCCACAGCTACTATAGCCACTACCTAGGTACACGTGCAGGAGGGCTCGGTTTGCCGCATGCGTTCCGCAAGGGTGTTGGTTCGATGATCTGGACCTGGTGTACCTAGAGGGATGCTTGAAACCTCAGCAACACATATGCCGGCACACATACCAACGTGAAAGCTCAGTTGGTTGGTTGGCTGGTTGGTAGGTTGGTTGGTAGGTATGTACTATAGGGGTTGGAGGGTCCTCACCGCCGCAACATTACGCTGATTGCCTGAATTATCCGCAACCAACCCGCCTCTCGTACATACCTACGCTATGGTATGCTCCTCGTATGCTATATATGTGCACCTACTCTCTCTTGACATATGTGCACTAGAGACGACGTAGATATGTGGCTAGTAAGTACCGTGTCTCAATATAGACCCGCTACCTCAGGTATTAGATCGGATCTAGGTAGTGTGAGGTACTTTCCGAACTGGGCACCGATAACGAAAATCCAAGAATAACCTACGACCCTTGGTCCATCCGCAGGCGCCCATCACTCAATTTTTCCATCGAAAACCGAGACAGCTTCTGATCGGGATGAAGACCCGATTGGAACCGGAAAGCGAGAGCTTCATCCAGATCGGCAGCTGGAGTCGAAAAATCATGCGAAGACAAAGAATCAGAATTTCTTTTAGGTCACTTGGTACTGAGCTGGGTTAAGGGATGTAAGGATTTTTTTTTACGGTTGGCCAGACTGAATGTTCTTCATGATCGATTATTAGGGTGACTCTATAGGAAATTGGGCTTTTCATTTGTTCCAGTCTCTCCTCGCTGCAAGGGTTGAAGATGGTTTCGCGTCATTACAAATTCATGATCATTAGCCCTGCGGTTTGCGTGGGTGGTTCCGGTGGTGGGTATGGGTGAAGGAGGTGGAAAAGGGGTAGCAAATAGGGGGGTGAGTAACAAATGATACGCGTGTCCGAGGTACCCTTGTATATCCTATGGGGTTGCGTACTGGATACGGGTGAAGTACATTAATCAACTGGTATGATACGCGTCCTTAACCCTTCTCAGCTCCTTTTCCCCGAAGTAAATTCATGACCAACCCCTTTGCAGAGCATGAGGAGGGGGGAGGGAGGGGAGGGGGTAGTTGCCGAGTCACTAACGTTTATATTATTTTATTACCCCAAAGTTGCGTTCGCGTAACGAGGCCGAAAAAAATTAGAAAAAAATTCTCTTTCTACCCTCATTAGATAAGCCAACCCCCCATGTACGCGAAGGAAAAAAAAAGTCAAACGATTTCGATTCCGGTGACACAGTGACACGAAGCTTGTCAGTGGAAACGGCAGCAGCCATTGGCTGCCTGATAAATAGAAGGCTACGGGAACAGAGTCGCAAAGGTACAATGGGGGTGCCGGAAGACCGGGGCAGCTTTAATTTCCCCCCGTAGTTCCTGGCAATTACCGCGTGGCGCGCTCCGATAGCCATCTCTATCTCCAACCACAATGGTCCCGGCTTCCAACGCACCCTTGGCCCCTTCGGCAAAGGCACCCTTTACCAAGGTCCAACCCCCGCCCCTGAACATCATCCCCTTTCCGACTATCTCTTATATATCGGCAACTAACCAGCGAGCTTCTGCTACCCCCTGTCGGCGGTCAAAGGTCATTAATGTGATTTGAAAATTTTTGCCATAAATCTATCGCTCGAGATACATCGAGAGGTCCATCCCTTAGGGATGCTGTTTATTAATCGAATCAAGACAAGCCATCGTACAGACTCGTGTCGCGTGTATCGGCATCTGGCTTACTCTTGAAATTGAGATGAATCTTGTGTTTATCAAACGGAATAGTAGGAATTAACGAGAATTATGAGATCTAAGGGTTGCGAGTGATAAGGGGTGGTCTGGATGCTGTTATCAATAGGACTCCTAAGACACGTGGATGGCTGGGGGGGTGGGTCGCTCGAGTGATACTCACGTCGAAAGATGCTGGATTTCTATCCAGCATCTCAAGAGGGGGTGGCGAGGGGGTTGGTATCTCTTCTCAGTCTTCCGTTCCCTCTATTCCAGATGGCGTTCTAGCCTCGGTATCGTTTGAGGGAAGCAAGGTAGGTACGGCGCGACAAAGGGGTGAGAAAGGATCCGGAGAAGAAGTAACGGAAGAGGCTGCGGAGCTCGGGAGGAGGGGGAAGATGATACAAGGAGGTAGATGGGTAGAAGGTGGAAGGTATTGTAGGCTCTGGCCAATTATTTCGCTTTACAGAGAGAAACAGACTTCCTTCTGCTTGGTAGTGCTCACTCGCCGCTTTGCCTGTCGACGTCTCATTCAACCAAAGTCTAATTAAAGTCTAGCAGCAAGTTAAATTAAAACACGATAACGTTACCGAGTACCTCCCGTCTCTTCCTACGGGACCGGGAAACGCCGTCGTCGCTCGTCATCGCGCGGCCAACGGCGTCCCGACGCCCGCGCCATTTGCAAACTCCGCAAGACTTCGTTCGAGTTAAGCACTCTGTGCACATCCGGCTATCTCTCGATTCTCACCACTCGTTAAACACATTCCCCACTCGAATGGCAATCTCAAAAATTTGACAGTTCGATGCGCTGGGCCTTAGTCCCCCGTTCTGGGCCTTTCGATGAATTGAAATTAATTTTTTCTATTTCAAAATATCCCTCCTACCCATCCCGGATAAGGATTTTGAAAATTTTTTCTAAAAATTTCCCAACATCCATTCTTTGAGAACCCCTTGCCCAGATCGAGAGCACTTACTCGGGCCATAACTCCCGCACACATTCCCAGCATCCTTCAGCATCCCTACCCTCTCTCGTAAATACGAGAAACGACGTCGCAGCGTCGGGACGGCGGCGCGGAATCCCGGGACTTTAAAACAAATATATCGCGCGTAAATCCAGGATGGATGTAGTAAGTGAGACTGGGGGATCCTGGAGGATTCTCGACGTGGAAATGCCAGGAGGGCAGAAGTTAAGAGAGGGTGGAGGAGGAAGAGGGGGGGAACAAATCGGCACTGCTTTGCTTTACATATTTCCTACAGGATTCCCGACCTCTCCTACAGGACTCGGAAATCTCTTACGATTGCTCATCCTTAAATCGTCATTTTTCAAATTCAAAACTTTTGCCCTTTTAGCGCCACGAGGATTCGACTGTTACACCCCATTTGCAGAGCTGGTCCAAGGACAAATATACCGTGTAAAAATTAATTATTATAATTGCACAAAATACACACGTATTAAAATCGCCATTTCTCAATTTCACAAAATATATATTTTCTTCTTGATCCACAATATTCTTTCGAATTTTCCCTCTGTCCAATTTTCAAAGCAATAATTTCGCACGGCGTCCCCCGAGGACAAGGTGGATGCGCCAGCCATAGAAATTACAAGAGACTATAGGGCACGTCCTCGCACATATACGAAGCAACCGCGCGAACCGTCGCAGACTTTGCGGAGTCCGATGCGGATTTATTTCGCGAATGCCGTGTAAAATAAGAAGAGCGCAATATTTTTCGCCGCGGGGAAACAAATTACTTGAAAATTACTCGCCTGGGATTGACGTTTGATTGCAGCACTGCATCTCCGCCATAGTCTGTACATATAGGTATATACAATCTCTAGTGTATATATATATATATATAAACGTCAGGACCTCCACGGTTGGTACCAGACCCATACCTACTACCAACCTACAATCTTCTACCTAGCTATATATATGTATATATACCGATCCAACCTACAACTGATACCACTTCTACGATTCTCTCATATTTCCTTCCTTCCCCCCCCCCACCCTCCCCCTTTTCTATTTCTCCATTTATTTCACTTTTCGAATTATATATCTTTCTTTCTTTACCGACCACTTCACTCATTCACTCTCACTCACTCGCTCGCACCCCGTCGCGGACGCTTAATTTACTGGAAATTATTCATTCGCCTAATTGCTACCTCATCGACCGGGATCATTTGGCTTCCCTCGGGACGGCTTTTCGCTTTTATAACGTCTCGAAATCGTTTCTATGCCATCGTCAACATAATACTCCCTGTACGGTATACAAAGTATAAGATAAAAGAAGGGTTGAATAAAATTAAGAAAAAAAAAAGGAATTGATTTCATGAAAATAAAATGCATTTCGTATCCGTAAGGGACGAGTATAATTAAAATTTCTTGAGCTGCGCTATCAGTCATAACGTATCTTTTTATAACTCGACAGCGATAACGAAAGAATGCGAGTACGAACTATTTTCGAGAATCAATCTACGTTACCTTCGACTGAACTCGGTATGAACTGGGAGTTGGGCTGGAACAGGCCTAACTCCACCAAAACGAGAGCTCTGAACGAGAATCTGAACTGTAAAATCGAAATCCCTTGACCAATTAATAAATCGGGAGACTCACCGGAGCTGGTCCAGCTGATCCGTCAAGGCCAAGAACTGCATCCAGAGGAGACTGGGGTGGGCACTGGGCACTGCACTGCACTTCCGGAATATTCACAGAAAATTCATAGAACTTCCTGGACATCGCGAGACTCACGCGAACGAGCACTATCTGTACCATATCGAACACGGCTATAAAAACTGTAAACAGACAGCACGAGAGCGCGAGGCAGTTCGTGACACCTCGGTCGGTGCCCCGAGACAGACTGTTTTGACTATCGCCAAATTTGAGAAACAATCATTCCGATTGGTCGAAATCCTCATAGCCGATAACTCTTCCATCTCCCTCGAGTCGTCCCTTTAAACCAAATCGAGAGCGTTCCTTAGCGAATCGGTACGTAACCCTGTTGGAGATCCGCGACCGCTTCCCCAGGTCATCGGGGGTCAGCTGGGCCCCACTTTCTTACCTCGGGTCAGGAGATTCCTCCTCTGCCCTTAACCATATCAAAACTCTACCTCGGCCCGCTCTACAGCCCTTTGCCCATCTCCAGCAGGGCGCCGGTATCTCACCCGGGCTTCTGCCGGCCCTGGAGACGTCTCCGTCGGGACGTCTCCTTTGCCGGACATTTCTGTACGTCGACTCTATCTCCCCAAGGCAGATTCGAGCATCTCGACCTGAACTAAACAATAACGAAATCTTACGACAGCATTGGCGTAACTACACGAATCAACCCGAGAGCGTAGCTTCTGAGCAGGGTGGCCACCCGAAGTAAACCAGAAATCGAGAACGTTATCTGTATCGGTAACCGGAGTCGCCTTGTGACCGTGTCACAGGTATACAGTTTGCTATAGGATTTAACGATAAGAAATCGGCCGTCCAACATCCTCCAGAGTACCATATAGGAAATATTGCAGCGAATTTCAAAGCTGCATTTTACCAGCGTAAATTGCCTTCTCTATGCCTGTCAGAAACACCTTTCTAACGTGCCCTTACTTACCCTAGGAAAACCTACGACCTTCGACCTCCACCTTCGTTACGCCCTTTCAGAAATATCCTATATAGTAATAGAGTTCCATCTCAATTCCATTCCGACATATTTTTTTTCCCTTAGCTCCCTCTAAAAACGTACTATATATATATGTTAATTATAAAAATATCTCTGCATATCCCAAAATCAAAGGAAACGGATGTAAGTGGGATTTTGGTTCCGCCTAAGAACAAATACACGTACAGATGCGAAGATTAAGTTAGATTCCGGGAACGTTCCAGGGGACGTTACGTGGTCCATCATCACGATACTGCGGACGGTTTGATAAAGGAGCAAGGATGTGGCTCCTCTCGTATTTAATTATACCCTTTCGCCAGACGCATTGACGTTGACAGCCATTACGACATAGAATCTGTAGTACAGGACGATAAGATTTAAAAGAATAAAAATATTAGCTGTCGGTCATGACTTTATTTTCAGAGCACGTATATATAGATATATATAATCTGGTACAAGGTGAGTCTGCACGGTATCGGGAATATCTACTTAAACTTATAACCCGACACGTTCATATGTTTATGGACCGTATATAAAGTTACACAGTACCCGAGAAAATACCTCACGAGAAACGTGGACAGGCTGCCTGCGGATGGCAGATCTCGTGGTGGCACTACTGTACATAGCCAACGGGCGATAAGCCGGGGGTTCATGAATACGAGAGTATTTGCACACGGAGCACTGATACGAGCTGCGTCCGAGCTAGTATAGTGCGTGAGATGGGTGTAGCCGTGGGTATCTGTCTCTATGTAGAGGTATGTGCGTAGTGGGTGTAGGAGCAGTGCGAGAGAGAGAGAGAGAGAGAGAGAGAGAGAGAGAGAGAGAGAGAGAGAGAGAGAGAGAGAGAGAGAGAGAGAGAGAGATGGAAAAGTCCCTGCGGGCTTAATACGGTATGCACGACTGTCGTTCGCAAGCTCGACCTGGTGCGGGCTCGGAACCCACTACCCGCTAATATTCCAGGAGAGGCCCAGGGCTACGTGCCGGGAGTACGAATTCAGAACCAGAACCAGAAACCAGAACCGGAAGTGGATACGAAATAAATCAGGAACGGAGTAGCTGGCTATTGTTCGATTGGCCTGGCTGTGCGAAAGGTATGACGCGTGTGGCTGACATAACAATAATAATTGAGGGTGAACGATAAAGATATTAATAAAAGTTATTATCATTATCTATTATTACCCGTGAAACATGTAAATTGAAAGATACATCAACACCGTGTAACATCAGGTAGGCCGATCACGTAAAGGCAGTTTGTCACGAGCGATATGCGTTATCATTATCGGGTCGAATGAAAAGAAAACAACAGTGGAAGTTGGCGCTGATGAATATTCATTGGATATTTTTTCGCGTTAATACCTCTCACGGCTTTTAAACGTGTGTCTTCTTATTTATGCTTTGACACTTTTTTCAACGCTTATAAATTCCCGTGTAACGTTCGCTCGTGGCGGTCACTATCGAATTTTCTATTGAGAGAGAGAGAGACGCCTGTAGAGCGGTCGAGATGGGAGCGAGAGAGAGGTCGGACTGCCTTGGAATAATTGGCAACTATTCCAGGCACGCAGCTAAGATGGACGAAGAGTGGCGAAGCAGCAATGGGGCGGACGCCGAGTGAGAGTGGCTAAGGTGGTAGTACTGTGTGTTGTATGAGATGTATATATATATATATATGAGGATAGAAGTGCGAGCGAGCCGATCGGACGGAGGTTCTCTCCTCTGCTCGGCACCGTATGTGAACGTGTGTGAGAGAGAGTGGGAGTGCCCAAGATGGCGCCACGTGAAGTGGGATGGTAGGACGTACGAGGAAGGTGGGGAACGACGGGATGAAGGTAGGAAGGGTGAAAGATAAATGACGTGTCCACCATTACCAGCGGGCACCATCGCCAACTTCAGCAACGTCCCAGCAAGACCATCGTCATCGGCCGCTACCGTCAGGAAGAGGTACCAACCGAAGACGAAGCCGATGGGAACCTCCATTAAGTATAGCCTTGTTTCGCTTTGCTTCCTCCTGGTTACCTTAGAAGCCTGGCATCTCGTAGGAGTGAAAAAAATTAACCCACCAGGTTAGGTAACTTGTAAAAAAAAAAATAATGAAAGCCATCCGACTCAAGTATTTTTTTTCGCCTCTAATTAGCCGTATAAAAATTAATGAAAATCAAAGGGGAAAATTGATAATGAGTACAGTCGAGGTAAGGAAATTTTTTTTTGTATGTTTAATATTCCACCCTGATCAAATAGAATTCCAATAATTATTCCCTTTGGATACCACGTAAATCTCTTGGGGGATGAAATAATGAAGGCACTGCCAAGAAGTGGAATCAGTATGCCAGAGCGATAAACCGAACGAGAGCGCGTAAAGAGGTATAAATTGTGGGCAAAGTGTATGTGGAAAGAATGAGAAGTAAGGGAGTCTGAGTGTTGGGGGGGCAAAGGAGGGGGGGTCGGAAGTTGGAGAAGAGGGGTTTACGAGTTCACGGGTCCATGAATCGCAAGCGCCTCGCGTTATGAACTATCGGAAGACACATTAGCGCAAATCTGCGAAGCCAATAACTCCAGCCCCGTGCCAACTACCCTTATCCAGAGGGGTTTCATGGGGATGCTGAAGGTGAGAGAGCCAAAGAGCCAAGGGGACACCGTAGGGAGCGTCAAATTATTCTCCGATTAATAATCCGCGCGTTACACGCGTGATCGGCTCTTTATCGAAGCCGCAACCTTCCTTCCTATAGCCTAACCTAACCTAACCTATAATATAACGCGCATCCACCTACAAGATCGGCACCGTGTGTCGCGGGTTTATCGCTTCAGTGCCGGATTCATCAGGGTGCCACCCCCCCGTGCCTCCCTGTACTTTTATCAATCTCATTCGAATAATGATAATAATTTCACGATCAATCCCACTGATACTTCCAAATGAATTTAGGAAAAAAATATCTTCGTAGGTGTCCGTATCAAATTTTTAGGGTCAAAGGACAAAAGATTTGATAACGTGTACCAAGAACTTTTCTGTGAAGCTGATAATAATATGGCTGTGTTAGGTCCGATCCTTTTGAATAGGCGCACGGAGAGCGCAAAGGAATTACTGAATGGGTGCCATGATTCGCAATACCCGTCATATGAGCGTCTTCGTAGGTACGCTTGGTACGTCATAACCTGGTCTGTACTATATATATACGGTACACATATGATACTGGAGGTTAGGCGTGTACGTGCAGAAAGGGTGATATCATCCCCGTAATGTGATGCAGGCGCGATGATCCGGGAGCAATATAGCCAGGGCCGTCCAACCCACCCCATGGACCCTGACGGAGTCCCCGCACCACCCCCGGATCACCAGAAGCTCCTTTGGCCCCAGGACACCACGATATTGCTTGTTTTATTGGAGCGTGACACCCATTTTTTTCGCTTCTGAGAATAGAGGGGACCGGCAGAGATTCCGCGAAAATTATTTCGACGGAGATTTAACCCGGGAGGTCAGGAGCTTCCGAAGGGATGAAAAAGGGGCAGGGGAGAACTATATTGGTATTGGCCAGGACGAGAAATGCGTGAAAATGAGGGAAGAGAAAAATTTTACAAAAAATCAACGTACGATTATCGAACCTTCTTTTATACGGTAACGTAATAAAATTTCGTAAAAAAAAAAAAGTCCAAACTTTTTATCATCCCTTAAAACAGTTTTCACTTGTTCCGGAAATTACACTTACTTGCCCTCTAGACGGATACGGACCTTATATAAAGCTTCGTATAAAAGTACCTATGTATTTACCAGTAAACATATATGTATAGCAATTCGCAGGAAACCAAGGACAATCTTTCATATTGAAAAGTTAGTCGCGCGTTCCGATCGGAAAAAGCTTTGATAATTTTTTTTTTCTAGTTCCCAACTTTACCACCAGAGTTGGCAAACGCCATGGTTCACCCCGCCAGGATCACGGGGCGAAGAAGCGAGGGGTTTGGCGACTTGCGTACGCCCCTGACGGCGTTAACGCTGGCGCTGCGGTCGTAAGCGAAGGAACTGGTAGTAAATGGCTATACGTACGAGGGTGTCCCCGACTCTGGATATATTCGGTAAAAGTCGGAAAAGTCCGGAAAAGTCGGAAAGGAGAAATCCAGTAAATTTATCAGCGGTCATCCTGAGGGCGGAACCCGCCGGACAAATTCCATCGCGAGCTTCGTCCTCCTCTCGCGCGACTAACGTATATAGATATGAGAGGGGGACGTGCTGTGTTTGCTTTGGAAAGCCGAGAAGGGTGCTCCAGCTTCGCCAGCCCTGGGCGTAAGTCATTGCGGCTGACCGGAAGTTACGGGATCACCGGAACCCGGGATATTTATGCGAGCTCCCGGCTCCGCCAGGGAGCACAAGCGACCGGGGCATTACCCGTAATAAGGAAATTGCGAATTTATTACCACCCCGATATTGTCCAGAGGGGTTTGCGTCGGCTACGGGGTTGCACCAAGAGTTATTTCAGCTTTTATGGTTGGCGACCCTGGTATGGGTACAGCTATGGAAATTCTATGTATCTTCGGGAAAAAGAAAAAACAAAAAATCTTATCATCCTGTACCGTAATACATTAATCCCATACGACAAGCCATGAAAATTCATATAATTACAGTCTGGGACAACAACGAGATTTTTGTGTATTGAAAATTATTATCCTAGATAAACTTTTGAATTTTTATACAGGGAAAGAATTATTTCAACAATGTTATGGACGACCCGATTCTCCGTCACGCGCACGTACTACTTAACACGCTCGTATCCTGGATAATAATGGTACACGGGGTACGTGCCAGGCTATACGGGATAGGAAGATCCCCATAAAGAGCCATCAGGACACTCCGAGTTCAGGGATTTATTTTATTAGCCGTGGTTATGATCCGGAATTGTCGAGGGTATCTCTAGGAGTAGGAAGATTCGAGAGAGTTAATCCGACGATTCTTTCCGGATTATTGTTTGAACTCCCGAAGAAAATGTTAGAGATGAAAAAAAATTAAAAAAAAAAGCTCATCCGTGCAATTGAAAGATAATCAAGCAAAATTAAATACCGCGTGCCCGTCGTCCTTGTGGTAAACGAAGGATGATGAAATAATAAGAAGGAGAAAGAAAAAAAAGTTGAGAAAAAATAAGAAGAAAAAAAGTATCAAGTACAGC
The DNA here is from genome assembly GCA_030142655.1 of Trachelus tabidus. Lineage (NCBI taxonomy): Eukaryota > Metazoa > Arthropoda > Insecta > Hymenoptera > Cephidae > Trachelus > Trachelus tabidus. Next base: position 142,134 of record JARQTI010000117.1, read on the forward strand.
CACGAAACGTGCCTACGAGAAGTCAGTATCCGTCATCCCAGTGGGACAGTGAGCGAAACCTACAGGGGACTATTAACACACATCATCGACAGTCGGGTGGCTGCGCGTGATGCGCTGGCATTGTTGTAGCCGGTGAGCGGTGGCGAGGGGCGTGGTCCCGTGATAATTCATTCTTGATTGCGTGTCTGATACATACGACCAGTAATTACTATCAGCGAAGAGCCGCAGAGAGACGTGGGTTAATCGAGGAGCGAAAGGGAACGAAATCGATAGATATTTCATTGGTAAACATAAGCGGGAGAGCATGAGGTAGGACTTGTGCGTTTAAACGAAGCCGTTAGCCGAGTGCGCATGCGCGGATTCGTAATAGTTCGTAAATCCGCCGCGCAGAGGGACAAACGAAGAAACACGTACAAACTGGCGTCGTAGAATCATTCTCGACGTAACGATCATCGTATCCCGTATCCATTAGCGGAGTTCCGCGCGAGTGAACCTGTCCTGCTGACTGTGACACTGGCTTTCTCGTTATTTCGTAATCAGCGTGTGGGCGTCATTAAGCACAGCTCACGTTCACGACTCCCGGAGCGGCGGCTGTCTGGCCGCCGTCGAAAGAGACAAGAGGATTTCGTTGCCCCTGGGTTATACATACGTAGAAGGTTCCTCTCTTCGTAGTTCAATCGATGCTGTGGAGACCAGGTACCTAGTTGCTTACGGAGATAGACTACTTGTCATTGCTTCTTTATTTTTTCTTTCCCCCCGCCCCTTAAGACTTCTCTTTTTTCCCTTCTCTCTTTTTCCTTAAAGATCCTTCTTCTTCCCCCCTAACCTCTTACGCGCTCCTTTTTCTCTCGCCGTCTACCACTACGTCCCTCTTGGACACCTTGAGCCTTTCCTCGTGGACGTGCGGTTATTGATGATGGACGCGCACAAACGACGCCTCCGCTCGCCTCCAGTTTCATCCATCACCATGAGGATTCGGCTTAATAATAACGAGTCCTACTACCTTCTGAATGCGTAGAGAGTCGCGGCTTTTCTACGCATGGCGGCGCTGCTGTCCGCAACAATTTTTACGAAGGTCCTTTGGTTCTCTATTACAGTTACGATTGATCGATTTTTTTTTTAATATTACGCAAGTGAAAAAAATATATCGATATCGATACATCGAAAATACATGCTCAACGATATCTTGCAGAATCCACAAACATCTGATCTCTCAGCTATTAGGAACCCCCGGCGTAACAGTTCCGCTCTATAAACTTCAAATCCAATCTGTGCCACTACATCGCCCAGCCAAACATAACCTTAGGAAAATATTGGCCAAGTATGTACATAGTGCACAGGACACAGCACATATGTATTGCACGTGGTGGTACTAGCTGTACTAGGTACTGGATCAGCTTTCAGAGGTCAGTATATATATATTTGCACTAGCAGCACATACCACAGGAACACCCTAAGGAGTTTCAGGGCCAGTCGCCATAATATGCACATGCGTATACCTACCGGAGGAGCACTCCGATACGCAGCCAATCCTCTGCGACCTCCGACCCCCGGAGGCTGTTTGGACGCGCATGTATCGGCCCGGCATTATGTAAGCCTGATTAGCAACAGCAAACGTTTACTTTGTACCGTGTGTATAACCCTCACGTGAAACCCCAACGGGAAAGCCAGGTCGCTTATGATTGCTTAAAAGGTCCTTGAAAGTTGGTACACGAGGGCGGAAGACATTGGTAACAATGAGTCCCTGTATGAATATATTTGTGAGATTGCAAAACTTGATCCTAGATTATTACTGGACGAGCAGTTGGTAATACCGATCGTGCGAGGTTCGGTTATACCGGTGGACCAGATGAATTTACATGAACGGCTGATCGGAAGGATCAGAAATGCTGTTATTATTATTGGCAAATTTGTTCGGTACAATTTGGTTCAAAAGTTTTCTACTATTACGCGGATGCATCGGAAGAGAATGCATCGCTGCGCTGATTAATTTCGATATTCGACAGATGCAACTGGTACAGTCAGTGTAGGGAATAATTGCCGGTGGTTCTTTATGGGACCGATTACGTCACTGCGCCATGTGTCCAGCGAAGTACTTGAAACTTAGATGACGTTCGGGTACAGTCAGATTGGCAGCACTGTGATAAGGACGAATAATCACTGGAGAAATGAAGAACTGCATACGGTGCGTGTACGGTAATAATCTGTGCGTATGTATATTGACAAATGATAAGTTCGATGTATGTGGACGCATGTAAACCGTGATAATTTTTGCGGTGAACGACGGGGAAAAATCAATATCGCCACTTGCAAATACACGAAGCACATTAATAATCCGATAGAGAGAAGGTTGGCAACCTGGGACATTAATATTCAGTGACACTGTTGCCACTCGAAATTTTGATGGATTCGGCACGCGCCCGTTCTAGGTACAGGCACAATGCCTCCTGATTTTGACAAATGTCCCGATTCGCTTTTTTTATCTCTCTTTCGCTTTCACTAGCTCTCTTTCTCTCTTTTTAAACCTATCTTTGACTAACTGGCACACGTGCATAGTTTTTTTTTTCGAATTTTCATATCGCACGGATCACAGGGTACGTACGCAGGTTCGCCAATATCGTTGATAATTTATAAATGGATCGTGGAGAAAACAAATAAATAAAAAATCGTCCATCTCGTCCGGTTCGCTTGCCAATGTATTTCGGCCAGGCCAATCGTCTCATGCAGCATCCCATTTAGCGATGCATCCGGAAGTTTCATCTGGAAGTAATGCTATGCGCGGAAAGAAAAAGAGTAAAAAATGTACGGCACTGCCACGGTTACGAAGGACGAGGGGGCGACCAAAGAGGAGGCAAGTATTCGTGGATGGGGTGGTCCACCCCCCGCCCCCCCTGACTGCAGTAACGTGGAAGCCGCGAGCGGATGGCGTAACCGAAATTACTTAGTTGGGCTTTCAGAGGCAACCGAGGAGAAAGGACTTGTTGCACGGGTAAGCCGGGTGCGGTTAAAATATCGGAAATTTAAACATCGCTCCTCCCACGGATTTACATATTTTCTACGTTCTTAACCTCTTTGCGGGTAACGAGTGAATCGGCAGAGTCAAGGACGTAAGATTTTGCCATGGACATTAAAGTAACCTGTAGGGAGAAAGTTTGGAGGATGTATGAAAAAAGAAAATTTTTCAAAATTTTTTCATCCGATTTTTCAAACGTTTATCCTTTCACTGGACGTTTTCGCGAGATCTGACCTTTGATCTTCGAGGACAGGAACGTCAAATCTGCCGAGGGACCTAGTGATTTTCTCACAAGCCATTCGCATTGGGATCGCGTGAGACCTTACCTGCTTGGGTTCTGACAGGCCTGTCGCAGGGACCTCGTGCTCCAGTTGGTGAAAAGGTTCCCACGATATGGGATATACTCTCAGAGTCGCCATTTTGGATGGTCCAAGGGGTACGGTTGTACCCCAACCTCTGTTGTGTATGGTTTAGTATGAGAATGAGGTGCCGGTGTAAAAGAATGAACGGTAGGGAATTTTGAAATATCAATCTAGTGACTTTTCCCCTTTGAAATATCTCTAGAGTTATCAGGATTGGCGCTAGGATGGATCATGCTAAGGATCCACCATTCTCGTCGGGCAGGATCACAGAGCCGCGACTGGTGGGATCTAGGACGATCTTACGGCAGCCCGTCGGCATTGTGAGGAGCAGGAACTCGTTAATCAACTGAGAGCCACTGGGAACGCTCATTGTGGGCGGGTTATTAATCAAATGAGAACTACTGCGGCCTATTGTCGGTCCCTGGCAGGGGTTCCGAGAGGGATCCCGCCAGCCCGGAGAGGAGAGGAGAGACTCTCCGTATCGACCAAACTCAAGAGAGAACCAGAGAGCCAGGATACTCCATTCAGTTCTCTATACGTATACCTAGGTGGCTCAAGATCGAAACTTTGTAGACTCGACCCAAATTCGCTTTGTCAGTTTGTGGCTTTCCTTTGTTCTTTAATTTGATAAAAAATTATACATTTCACATCCGATAAGACGTTCAGAGCAAATTTCAAATGTGGAAAGTCAATTTTCTCAAATCTTCCTACAGTGCACGTATTCTGGACCTAATCTGGAGATCTTCGCGTTATTCGGCAAAGGTCTTCGTGGGATCCAGATGAAACTTCAAGACAAGAGCCGACGACCGGTCCAGCTGAGTATTTGACAGAGATGTTCGATGGGTCAATATAATTTGAGATTTATCTAAAGAAGATGAAGATCTCACTCGCTGACAGATATCGTCCTTTACCACCCATCCAATGGACCAACGGATCGACGATCCAGTGGATCCGGATCGTCAAAGTTCCCGACGATCAGGATTTTGTGACGCGACGTGGAACTTGGGGTGGCAGCTACTGAGAGGCTGGCCATTAGAAAAGTACCAAAGGGGTAAAGGGGTGGCAGAGAGTAAGGGTCGTAGGGAAGTGCGTCGGGCAAAGCTTTGCGGGAGATTTGAAATTCCGTAATCCAAGAGTGGATGCAATGGCGACGACGGCGGGTTGGCTCTGTGCTTCTGCGATTATTCCGTGTAATTAAGTCGACGGAACTTTTCTCAGGGCTTTCAAGGCTCGTTGCGAAAGAGTGAAGAGAGGCCGACCGAGGAGTGTGGGGAGAGGGGGAGTCGAGGGTGGGAGTGAGAACAAGGAGAAAAGTAATAAAAAAAAAGAAAGGAGGGATGCTGGAGACAGAAGTAAGGGAGAGCAAGACCAGCAGCGAGTTCGCTGGAAAGGTGGTAGCCATGACGGAGTAAGAAGAGATGAGGAAGTGGAGGCGGTAATTAAGAGAGTTAGTTGCCGGTCTCCCAATTAGGGGCCAGTAGAAGCCAGCCCTGGTGGAGCGACGCCTGCCGACGCCTGCCGACGCTGTCAAAGACTGCCCCGAAGCGAACTCAACCTAAAGACCCATTCCTAGGCTCTAGTCCTTAAGTTGCTGAAGTTCGAATTATTACGAACTTCGAGATCACCCGGTAGTGCACCTATTTTGATTGGACTTGAGATATCAAATATTTTCGAAGGGTAGAGGAAGGGTTTTTTGAGAAAAAAATCTCAAAAATATCATCTTCGTCCAAAGTGTTTTCCTGATGAGCGAAGACTCATACGATTTTACTGTATAGGGTGCAAGGGATGAACTTCTAATGCGTTATTGAGAAGTCGAGACGGTAAAATAAAAGAAAAAAAAAAGAAGATAATTGTTCCATCTGCCATTTTGCCAGGATCTTTATTGTGACAAATTAAAGAGGGTGGTGACTCTTTCTTTCGGGGGTTAAAGGGGCCCTGGGGTGGTTCAGTGCTCGTCCCGAGTTCCTTTCCGGTGAAAGGGGTGAATAATTGTAACGAGCCAAGATTACGTCGACGAACCGCGACGATGGGACTCGATAAGAATTCAAATAAGGGTTGAAATTCAGCGAGCCAGACTACTAGGGTGCTAGAGGGAAACTAGTATTCGCGTAGGAATTACAAGATAGCGGTAGTAGTGACGATACCATTCGAGTACAAAAAGGTGGAGGGAGAGTGACGGAAGTTTCATCAGGAGTGAAAGCGGGGGTGGGGGCGGCGGGGGGAGGGAAGCAATATAATCCGATTGCCAAAGGACTCTGCTTAAGGGCGTCGATTCAATTTAGTTAAATCGTCCGAGAGCGAACGAAGTGACCAATTGTAATTTTCAAGAGAAATGTAAAAAAGAAAGAATTTGGTATCCGTAAAGAAATAGTTCGATGTTTCTGTAAGGAAAATGGATACCGGTAGAAGAAGATCTTGCGTAAAGAGGAGCGAGAGAGATAAAAAAATAAAATAACCTAGAAAAGCATGAATGACATGGCACCGTAGCGACTGGTACCCACAGTCACTGTAAATATAAGTGGAAAGGCGAAGTGGTTTGAGGTTAGGTGCATCGATGTTATTCGAATGGCCCCGGCCTGAGGACTCTGAAGCGTATCGACAGATCGACGCACCGGAAACTGGTGCCGCTGCGACATCGTCGATTGCTACACTGTCAAGTTCCCCGGCTGCTCCTGGTGCCGCCTTTTCCTCCCTACGGCGTCTCTCTTCTATAGGCAACGTTCGAGCCTCGCATCTACCCTCAACAGGTTGCGCATTCCTCTCGCTGATAACGCCGACTCGTTCCACTTGGAATTTCGACAAAAGGCCCCGCGCACCCCCTGCCCCACCCTGATACCCTGTGTCCCAGGTAGTCGATAAGACCCTCTTGAATCACTGAGGTCTGGACGGCCGTCGGCACCATTTCGAATGAGGTTGCGAAGCCATTGAGAAATCGAGCAACGATATGTTAAACGAGTGGATGATAACAAAGGAATCTGCTTGGTTTGCCGATTACGATAGGATACTCGCTGTAGCTTGGTTGGGCCTTATTCGAAACTGCCGTACCTCTCCTTCGTTTCTTGGGGCCCTTTGTCTATCCGTCGCGCCAGTCGTTCTACTCGAGTTGCGGGTTACGAGCCCGGACCCCTACCTCCACTTCGTGGTTCCTCCCTTCGAGCCTCGTGGGCCTTAGCCGATCGGGTGACAAGGCCCCGAACTCATGGCACAAGGGCTGCACACCTGGTCGCTCGCGACGGGGGTATCGCAAGGGAGGAACTTTGAGGACGAGGAGAGAGCAGGAGTATTAGCATGACAAAGGGGTCCCCAGTGAGGCCTACGTAGGGCCCGGCTAGGACCCCAGGTGCGTGGGACCTCAGTTCAAACCGGGGCCCCGGTAGCTACTGGAGGGCGTCACGAAACACCCCCGCCGTGACTACCCTCCCTGTTCCTCCTCTTTTTACTCACTGCGCTTTATTCCCTCTCACTACCCACTCACTGTCCCTCGTTCTTCCTCTTCACGGATCAGGCCCATTTCTGACATCACTATTTCATCCTTGCTACACGGACCCTGTCCGTCGCAACGCTGTCAATGAAGAGGTTACTAGATATCTAGATATATATATATATATCTTACGCTCGATAATTCCCCTAGAAAACGTAAAAATTCACTAGAGCAATTTTTCTCCTTTTCACTTAATAGCAGTAAAACCGTCATTTACTATCCAGCTACTAACTGGGCATGAATCCTTTCATCAGGCCCTGGACTTAGCTCGTAAATCCTTGCTCGAGCGTGTCACGGGGATTACGGAGGAGGAAACACTTAAGGCCCTAATTCCATGCCGGTCGCGGATCTACGTGTTCGCGACGAGGCATTTAAGCCGCGTTCTCAGCGTGCCCTCACACGCAACGCCAGGAACGCGTCTGCCTACGCACGCACGGACTAAGCGACGAGCGAGACCGTCGGCGGGAAATGGGCCCGTGAGTCCCACGAGAGGAAAAGGGCTAGATAGTTCTTGGCCACGTAGACTCTCTGGTAGCCTGGAGACTGTGAAGAAGGGGGCCTTACGGAGATCCGGTGGAGGACCTGGAGCGACAAGGACAGTGGGACTTACGAGGAACGGAGACAACCAGGCGGGTGTAAGGCCCCGAAGCATGTACGAGATTCACGTAAGCAGGTGTGACGATGCGTGGACACGCGTCTACCAGGAAAACGGTCCCTCGCACGTCGGGGCCTCATGGAACGGTCCGCGAACACGTTCGTACCCAGGTGTTCTTTATTGCGGATTTCGTCTCGACGCCGAGACGAGGATAAATGATTATTTCGCGGGAATCAGGAAGTCGGTCGTTTTTTAATCTTTCCCTTACTCTTTAACCTTTTCTTCCATTCTCTCGTACCTTGCTAAAAGAGTCGTCGTGGGTATTCAGAAATTTTGAAAAGTACCAAGCTACATCTTAAACACACAGACAAGCTCCTCTCCAAAGTGGTTTAAAGTAAACGGACGTGTTTATTTTTTAAGCATTTAAAAAAAAATACAAATAACGAAAACCGATGGTCCCCTGTATTCAAGATGGCCCTCACCCTATACCGGGTACACGCTTTTCTCTAAATCTACTGAGTCCCAATAAAGTTCCCGAACTGGTTTTTTTCTTTTCTTTCTTCCTTTTCTCTATCCTGCCAAAAACCGAAAGAGATCAGTTTCCCATTTTCTGATGTGCGCACAGGGTGGCGCTCGCGCTTCACAATGACTACTGTTTGCCCCAGGGGTGTACCAATATACACCAACAATACCAGGCACCAGCTCAATCCAAGCTATGCTAATATTAAGGGCCCCGCACAATGCCTGGTCATGTAATATTTACTAAAGTCAATAACCCAAAATAAATATAGGCCTTTATACGAATCAGCGCACCGTTTCACTCAGTTCTGCTCTGGTTCTGCCGTCGGGTTTACCTGAGCCGTCCCGTTGCGCATTGTGGTCGCGACCTAAACTTCCAAAGACACGTCGCTGCCAATATTTTCTTCTTCACTGACTTGACGTCCGTCCACACTCCGGTCTATTATTATCGCCAAGCATCCGACCCCCCATCAACCCCTAACCCTTTCTCGAAAAACTATCTAACCGCAAAATAATAAAACGGGCCTTATGCCCAATATCCAAAGATACCTCAAGTCCCGAAATACGTTACAGGTATACCTATACATTACAACCTCACACGAGATAACGATACTCTACAGTATCCATTTCGCACGAGACGACGATAACCATCTAAATCCCCGCACCCCTAAACACGAACCCTTCCACCCTTATTTTAAAAAATTTCTTTTCAATTTCTTTACAACCAGCATCTCACTGTCCAGGGACGAGTTTAACAGGACCGCAAGGGGTGCTTCGGGGTGAATTTTCAAAGTGAAGCAGGACGACTTCGCGTAGCAAATTCACGACTCGCTCGCACAATGCCCGATTACCGCATGGTAATGTACGAGCGACGTATAAAAAGCTGTTTTTAATTATTTGCACTATAAATATTGTGACTCACTCGGTGCAGGAAGGGAAAGAAGAAGCAATTTCTTAACGCCACCGGCCACTTACCCCTTACGTGTCGCATCCCTTGTCCAACGAAATTCCCCTTTCCCCTTCAACCCTTGCACCCCCTTTCCGCGCGACTTATCACATACGATTCCATACATTTTTCATATCCCCGTTTACCCACTCTCTGATCAGATCAGCCAGGGACGCGAGTGAAGTAAAAACGTTAATTAAAAAAATATCTTCTCAAGATTTTTAGGTTGGTCCACATGTGTCTCATACTGGGTCCAAGGCGTCTTATCGCTTGACGTAGCGACGCCTGACATGCTATCACACTGCTGGTACACTGTCCGATATTGTCACCCGGGTTCACCAAGTGATTAATCTTACCCCGGTCCAGGACACCATCCCCATCGCTTCTACCACCTTCAGGGTAATGATCCGTAGCACATACGATAACCCGCCAGTTCCCATGCACCCTGTACAATCATGGGCAATGGCGTCCTGTCCGCATGCGGAACCGCAACGTGTCCTATCTGACGAGCAAAAATTATAAAGAAAAAAAAAATAGTGTACCTGATGAACTTAAAGAAAAATTAAAATCGCACAAAATTTCCTTCAGTGTATATATATATATATATATATATATGACCCGAGTGATATATCCCCAAAAAGATCCTGCTGATAATTCTTTTATTGCAGATCACACATGGCTCTTACGAACCAGGCGTTGTACTTATTACAAAAATATATATACAACCGCGACCCTAGCTCAGTTTGATACGCAAGAAACAATAGTCTCTTCTAGTCCCAATAAATTCACCAAACAAAAAAAACCAGTCCCACCGCCAACTGGATTTAGATGGTTGCTACTTTACGATCCGACAAGTTTGGTTAGTATTGAAATAGACCTCGACTCTAGCAAAGCTGAGGGGAGAGACAAGTAATATATACAGGGTGATACGAGTACGACAGAACCGAACCATACAAAATTTCGCATACAAGCCCAACCTGAGATCATAAAAAAATTTTCCTAGGTCATTACGAGTGGTACAAAAAATTCCCTAGATATCCCAAATCCTTCGGGTACCGTAATCGTCTCAAGTTTTACCAATACAATTTCAATTTCTGTGACACCCGGTATTAACTAACGTGGGAGCAAAGCCAGGCTCTGAGGGTTCTGTGTCTCGCGTGAAATCAATGTTTCATAAGCATGGATAACAGAGAACCGACCGCCATATACACCGTGACCAATGTACATCTTGATTTAGTAGGTCCAGTAGGTCCAGTATCAAAGGCAGACTGTAGGTTAGGTAGGTAGGTAGGTTACGAATGAGAAGCTGCTTGGTCGAGTGTCGAGCTGTCTCGTTAGCAGGAGGGTAAAAGCAGAGGGGCGGAGAGAGAGGGGGGGAAAACGTAAGGACTGTCTAATAAAGCAATTCCGTTATGGTCCTGGGGCGTAATATGAGAAGCTACACGCCCTCGTTGAATAAAGCAATTTTTATGCGGTTACCTGTCAGAGATCGTTCCTACTGTAGTAATGCCATGGGTGTATAATACAAGGTATGCAAGACTTTGGTGAAAATAGACCCTTATGCTCTGGTACCCTTATGTGTCCGGTTTGAATATGGTTAAACAAGGTTGACCTTTGAATAATTTTTTATTTACTTGGAAACGCAGTTACGGGATTTTGGGTCATGGGATTTTTTGGGCACAATTTTCACTCAGAGTACGAATTTTTTCTTTTAAGGATCTTCGAAGCGGTTTCACAGTGCACGGCACTGAGGACTCTCGATTGGTTGGATGCTGTACGGTTGCTCGTGGCTAGATCTGTGCTATTCGCACGAGGACACAGCATCCGTGACGCCTTGGGATTCTCAACGAGCGAATTAGGGAGATTTACGGTCTTCGTACGTGACCGTAACGCGTCTGCCACGGCACGGACTGTATCTACTTTTCAGCTTGACCTAGACTGACCTGGTACTTAGATACCAATCTCAGAATCGTTACGGGCTATGTCCTTTGACCTTTGCAGTTTCCGAAACCCTACAGTGGACCAGTCCTTGATTGAACCGTGGTTTCGACTATGGAACTCTAATGCATGCGACTGTATTACTGTATGTGGATAGTACGGTGCATTAGAATGCTCAGGAGCGTACCCCGTCGCCCTGTATGACTTTGCGTGGGATCGAATTAAAATATTTAATTTCATTTAACGCAGCGGCGGCCATCTTGAGTTTACTCGTTCGAAGAAGCGCGCTAAATGGCTCTTTTGTTTTTGACTATTCGTCACGAGAGTACTCACACGCGAGCGACCGGAAGCGACTATGGCTTTGGCACTGTACCCCTATACTAGTGCGTGGAACCGGCCAATCCCACGGTGAAAACTCCAGGGGGTGCAGTGGGATCTTCCGACTTGGAGCAAAGGGCAAAGAGCGCTACCCCCATGTCCCCCCCCCCTCCCCTGGGTACGCACGTTTCGATATAAATCATTAGCAGGGCAGCGATTAGTTGCCGATGAGGGGGAGTGGACCTTCTGCCAGGGAGAGGACGGGGGGGGCCCGAATGATTATTGCCACTACGAGGGGGTACGGGAAATTATTAGTAGCCTCTGATTGGAGCTACTTCTTGCTCGAGAGGGTAGTAATGCACTAACGAGTAACTACCGACGCGTATATGGAAAAACTACCCTTAGCTTAGTACGATATTTAGGAGAAGAAGGGAACAGAGGCCTAAATGGGTTTTGAATACAGCGAGGTGACGTAGGGAGAGTTTGAATAATTTTTTTTGTAAAGTTGCTGAATTCGGTGCTGATAAAAATTGAGAAAAAGGGGTGGTAATTTTTAAAAGTGTCGATAACGAAAGGGGGTTGCTCTGTGGACTCGGTGACGTAAGGATAAGGGCTAAGGGGTGGTTGTACTCTCGTTATGAATATATAGACAGTCGAAACGACGTCCATGTCACGGCGTGACGGTTGAGTGAAATTTTGAGGGTGGAAATCTGGCTGATCGAAGGGAGGATGCCCACCCCGACTGACGATTCATCCCCCCCTGGGCTTCTATGATATTCTAACTATCCCACACAGTAGAATGGCATTAGAGGGCACCGTAACGTGTGGCCGCCCCTGGCCACGAAGTTCATCCCGTGCGAAGGGTGGCCTCTCAATATGCTACCCCTAGTAGCATATGCTACCTTATAACGTTGCATCCCTTCGGCCGCGTAATCCGATTTATTATATATCTAGATTTTATCGAGATATTGATAGCCGGCACGTAGCGTACTTATGCCAGGGGCGTATTATATGTCAGAAGTAGGGGGGGGTCCTACATTTCTATAAGGGATGAGCGTAGCGAATTAACAGGCTTGTTTTACCGGATACTTTCACCTTCTGGTAAGAACCGACCGATTCCGCGCACCCTTATTTCCATCAAGGGTCTTCTCCCTCGTGTACCTACCCTTAGCTTCTCTGCGGTCGTTCCAGACGGGAGGGGCGGCGGGGAGGTAACAAATTCCAAAAGAGGTTACCTTCACGAATATTGTTCCTCAAGTGACAAGGAAACTTCGCTACAAGGGCTGTAGAGTTTTAACCCCTCGTAGGTTAAACAAGAAAATTACAAGGAAGAGCATCCCCATGTGAAATATATATTTTTTTAAGGATTCCAAGGCGCTTTAGGATTCCTGATATAATAAGGGTGCACCGTTAACGGAAGACTCGCGAAACCACCCTCGTAGACGATTCGCGAAGAGCGTGAGAGGCCATAAAATTCAGTAGCGTCCCGACACGGTTTTCAACCCCTATGCGCAGTGTCCCACCCTCCCACCCCCAAAAAGCACGGCCACAGATTCACTTAACACCAGTTAACACGAGAGGACTCGCTACCCTGCTAACCTCCCCTACTCGTATTTCCTCCCTTACAGTCTCTCACTTTCGACTGACGTACTTCACGTCACCGCATGGCTTAGTTCAGCCCCAACCCCTAGCAATGGGGTTGGACCACCCCAATCATCCCACATACAGCCCACCCTGTCAGGGTGGATCTAAAAAACACTAAGGGAGACAAATAATATATGCACGACTGAAAATCAACCCTTAACTGACTTTCTAATCTAGGCTAAACCACCCCTTGTTATCGGTAATGAAATTTTTTTAAAGCAACAATTACCTCGTACCCCGTGAGGGAGTCCAAATTTTTGTGAAAGCGACAAAAAAAATACCTGCAACCGAATTAAACGTAAATACTGTAAGGGTTGCGACAGCGAAACGCCACTCTTTAAAATGTTTCCTTCTTTTTGGAATTTCATCCCCTAGTCGGTTCCCGTCTGGCGCATGAGAAATGGGGCATTGAAACTCGGGCCCGATTCCAAGGGCGACGCACCGTGTGTCGCTCGTGTAGGCGTCAATCACACGCTACGCATATATTTACGAGCATTTCATTTCACCCCTAAAACACACCCCCAAGCGCTACCCCCTGCGTTCTGGTGTTGGCTAAATAATGGCCCGGGAGGAGGTACGACGTGTCAACTGCCTTGACAGTACGACGTTTTCGTATACGTACGTTTGGCTGGAGAATCGAATGTTGGATTTCGCAGGGTGCCAAGGGTTCAGGCATTAACTAAGGGTGGTAACTACCCTTAGTGTCTAAAATTTAAAAAAAAAGCCCCTTGATTGCACTACCTACCAGGGATGAAATTTGAGATTTTTTTTTCCTATTACCACTACATTTTCCGCCCTCTCCTCCTACCCCCCCCTTTTCATCCCCTTTTCCCTCTACTACTCTCGCTATCTGTATATATATCTCTCGCGTACCCCTTTTTCACACGCATTTGAAATTTCATCCCCCGGAGCCTGAGACTGGGATACGCTTCTCGCCAATGTCGTAAAGCACCAGCCCATAAGATCGTCGAACGATTTTTATCGCAGCCCGTTTTCCAGTCTCGCAAAGTGAAAATGTCTCCGGGGAGCGATACTTTAGGCTTAGTTTAAAGTATTTCGGATCGTTATTGATAGGCGTAACGACGCTATCATGAAAATTGACCCGTTCCGTAATGGCGCAAGAGGGAAGTAGAGAGTTCAGCGAGTCTCTTAAATCGCGATGAAACGGCTTGAAAAAAAAATTACAAATTTTTTTTACATATTTCTTTCTCCATTCGTACCCTCAAAATATTCTCAGAACTTCAAAAAACCACCCCTAACCAAAAAAACCCTCAACTACGCGCGTCTGATTACGACACGTTCCAAAGATAAAAATCAATATATTCCTCAACAAGATATCGTACCTAACGCGCGTCTTATCAATTGATAAGGGCGTCACAAGGCACGTGTTCTTAAAGAAGACTCTCAAGGAACACATACACTTATATTGTAATAAAATTCCAGAAAAAAGTAAATTCACATGATTTTCACAAATATATCAGAAAAAAGTGGCAATATTTTATAACGATTAATTCCGATTGGCCACTGATAACGAATCCCGTGCATCCGTAAATAATAATCGGGTGTGTCTCCTGCCGTAAAATCAGGAATTCCACACGCGTTCAGGATGTCGCACGAGGTGGCAATCATGCCAACATTCACATGAGCCGCGCAATGGACGAGGGAACGAGATCACGAGTGTACAGGGAATAGTCATATGGTACACGTATCCACGTATGAGCGTATTTACATATGGGATGAACATATGCGAGGAAGAGATAGTAGGACTGCTAACTGGACTCACGAAACTCACCAATTATTCGGCCATTGGTTGGACAACGTGCGTCAAATCTACAAGTGTTTATCCTATGGAATATTCAGTGCGATATGATACAAGCACAGTCGGGTATTATATTATTATTATATTTATAATTAACCTTTGACACGCTTACGATGTTGCGATGATTCAATTATGAATAATTAAAATGACGCTCATGACAGAATCAATTGAACAAAGGCCCTCATTGAGAATTTTGATCGACGGTATGTCCGTCTTTCTCTTACGCGTGTCATCCCCAATAGGTCCGTCTCTCTCGCACTCACGGCTGGCATAGAAAACACAATTTTCGAGCGTCGAAAACGTGATGACAAATTACCGATACGAATAAAAGTCCGTGTTACACGGTCCTTAATGCTTAATGAGTTTAATGGGACCATCGTTACCATTGTTGTTATCATCCTCAGGAGCGTCAACTTGATCAGTGTTACCTAAGTCAGATAATTCCCCGGTACGAATTTCGACGTGAAAGTCGTCTAAACTCTCAATACGGACGAGGCTAATGGGTCAAGTGAAATCAGGTAGCTGAGAGGCGTGTTAAAAAAAAAAGATCAATGAAAACCAGCCCGAAGTAGTGGGACAAAGACGGAAGCGGAATGGCCAATATTTTAATTGATTCTGGCGAATCAATCGCCAATTATACCACGTATAAACACTAATTACATAGGGATCCACTAATTAGTGACAGCCGTGTACCTGACGGCTGGATAGGTGTTAATTAATTAGGAGCCACTCCAAGGGTAGCAACCCTCAACGGTACACGCACGGCATACAACGCAAAGCTATAATACACACTTGCCAACTGATAAAAAGAAAACATACAAATCATCAAACTATATTCATCGAAACAGCCCTGAAACTCAAATCGAAATTTCAACCCCCAAACGACCCCGACAAAAAATCAAATCGATCGTTCGAAATTCATCAGCACCAACCCGGGCAGCCCAATTTCTGTCCAAGGAACTAGAATGGGACACCAGGGTGCCTAATAATTTTTGGCTAAATACCCGTCTGGATGGGGTAGTCGATGAGACACGGACAAAAGCATCTTGCTTGAACGGATGAAATCAGGTGAACAAGAATTGAGGAACACAAGGGATATATACGCCAACCCTTAATTTGGTGGTGCGGCTTCTCGGCAGCTTTCATCCACCCTTAACGAGGTTCTCGCACGAGCTGCTTCCGCTCGCGCTTCGACTCCTTTAGGTTTTCCGCGTCTAGGGGGTGGGAACCTCCTTACCACCCCCCCCGGGTGGGGTTCCGTCGGACTAGTCGCACAGGAAAGGGCGGTTCCGTAGGTGGTTCCTGGACGTGGTGAATTTCAGGAGGAGTTCGCGCAGTGGCGAACCCACCACCAGCATCCCAGAGGGTAGTCAATGCAGGTACGTACCAATAAGGTACCGTGCCCACGTAGACGTATGTCGGTTAGGTTGGTACGTGTGTCTGGGGTAGCATCCAGTATACCTTATACTCCCTTTACTTCCTCCTCGGCTGGTGATTAGCAATCTGTAAGCCGATTACGGGACCGAGTGAATGTGCCCGTCGGGCCGCAACCATCCAGCCTAACCTGACGAGCCAACTGAACTCGAACCCAGCGGAACCCCTGGCTGATCTCCTTATTAACCGCACCCGATAATTGCGCGACCTACGCGTATGCCGCGATTACGTCGCGGTTCACTGACTGCCCCCTGCCCGGATTAGTCAGATTAGTCAGTAGTTGGACCCTGGATAATTGATTGGTCCCGGCGGATTACTTGGTTTTGCCTCTGGCGCTTCCGAGTCTCGCTTGAGGTCCTGATGAGGTAGGTGATGATAAGTAATCGGCAAAATGGCACCTTGCCGTGTAACATGGGTTGTGTGGACACATGGGTCCTGGGTCCACGACTATATGGTGCTTGCACTGTACGATGGTACAGGAAGTGACGGGAGGCTGTTTACTGTTTACCAAATCACTTCTCTCTATGCTTTTCTCCAACAGTTTAGTCCACTGGGAATCAAAGGGTCGATGGGGCGGCTCGGCAGCCACATATTTAATTTAGTGCTCGACACAAGAGGGCGTTGGTACATCTGTCAATGCGCCTTGCGATTGGGGGGGGGGGGGGGG
>JARQTI010000117.1:158969-177211 GCA_030142655.1 Trachelus tabidus
GGGGGGAGTGGGGTGGGAGGGCTGAGTTATTGGTGGTTGTCAGCACTGGGCTGCGGTGCCATAAACACGTGCTCCGATTTCGCGGTAAATCTCATACGTGGTACCCACCAACAAAACCCTTGTATATGGCCTATTGCTGGATAGTGGGTAAAATGAAAAAAAATGGTCTGGCTATGTGGGTCGGGAAATGTTGTTTTCGATTGTGTGATTGAAATTTGAAAAATTTTCTAAATGTTTTTTTTTTTCATGTGCAAGTCAAACGGGAACGAGCAGTGTGTACTTTGAGAATTCACTGGCAGGGATTTTTCAATTTGTCACCGCTGTGTAATATGAAACAGGACGTGTTTGACCAGCTAAAAGTTTCAAGCCGCGTTTCGAATGTCGCCGCTGGCGACGGTCCGCGGCGTTTAAACCGCCCTTAATAGAATCGTTGGTACGCGAGGGGGGGTAGTTTTTTTTGGGAGTTGTGTACTCGAAATCTAAGGGGTGCAGTTTAAATAAGGACCGACTGTTCGTTCGCACGGATTTTGCGGTGTCCCTGTCATTACAGACTAAATTTAGGGGATGAAGAGCACCCTTGCGGACAAGGGATGAAACTCTACGAGGAATTGATAAAACGTACGAGATACTGTCTTAGAGATAAAAAATAAAAATAGCCAAGTGCCTATCCACACACCCCTTCCTACCCCTAGCATTCAGAAAGCAACCCCTCGCAAGGGGGTTGGTGAATATTGATCACCTTTCTCCAGATAGAAAAATAGTTTGGAGCACCTCCTCAAAACTTGGAGGGCTCTTTCGAGTCTTGCCATCTATACGCCGACTAGGGGTTGGCTATGTAACAATGGCGGCCGAAGACAGGCAGACAACATACACGAGAAAGGCATTAAAATTCAAGAAGTGAAAATAACTTAGAAATCGCGTAATAATATTATCAAAACGAAAGAGGAAGTCGAAAACGCACTTTTTTTTTAACACACCGTAAACCCCTATGTAAAACGGCCCGAGAGATTTGAAAAAAAATTTGTACCCAGCACCCAGGTATACCAACCTGACGTGTTAAAAAAAAACATTGTTCGCGCCCCGATGACGTCACACATAACACACGTAGAGACATACGAAACTCGTAACGCGCCGCCATTTCTGAAGCGTCAAAACGAACCCCGAAGAAATCCCTTGTAAAAGAGATAGGGGTGTAGAAAAGGGTGGCGCCTGTAGAGACTCCTTCAAACGTAAAACTAGAGAATGTTTCTATTCCGAACGGCAGTTTGTCTCACCCTGCGATTCTCTCGTCCAAAGTACAATACCAATGAAGCTACCCTCTTTCAAGTACAATATTCAACCCCCGACCCACCTGACTCCTGAACAAGGTCCCCAGGGTCCGGTGAAACCCTTTGATAGAGAGCATTACAACCCTCATCAGAGAGCAAGGTGTCATCAGTCATCAGATATTTTCATGCTATTTTCCATATGAATAAAAAAGAAAATTTAACCCACCCCTGCAATTTTTTCCAGGTACACCCGTTACACGGAAACTTTAATTCCGTCCGATTTCTACAGGGTGGCTCGCATCGGTACGGACTTTAATACGAAGAAAGGTGAAGGAAGCTCCAGGGATCATAAATACAGTTTATCCGGTGGCGCGCCCATCCACGCTCATTATTCTAAAATATCTCATTCTACCGCCATTACCAACCCGCCACTGGCGTCTTCGGTATCGCGGGTAGCATCTCCGAGAGCATCGCGGCTCCGTATACCGTAACCACCCCCCCCCCGTGTCCCAAGATTAAAAAAGTCTTATCTGGACACGGACGCGGAGGCGTCCCGCTCCGAGAGGAAGAAGCGAGAAGAATCAGAGGGCGAGGCATACCGAGAAACGTTAATTGCCCAATAAACCAGAGTTATGAGGGAGGACGCTGAGCGTCGGGACGTCTCCGCCATAAGGAGACCTGGAAATGACGCGGAAAGACGTTACTTTTACTCCTCGTCTCTGCCCCTCTGCCTCTTACAATTGCAGTTAAAAAATTTTTTTTTTCCAAAACCATCCCCTAAAGCGTAATATCGCCACTGATTCTCTCCTCTTCAGCAACCCCTTACGACACCCCCAAGATCTCTTACTTAATCCCCAGCCCTTCGATGTGTTTGCATAATAATCTTAATCAAGTGTATATTAAAAAAGATATGTCAGACGATGAGGTCACCCTATATACTGTGCTACGGTAAGGGTGAAAATATGTGTGCGCTGATTATAAGGAAACAATAAGTATACACGGTGGGTACGTAATACAAGAGGTATAACAACTGTCTTTTTTAAATGGGAGCTATTATACGAATACGCATGGTCGGACTTAATAAACAGTGTCTGCTGTCAGACAGGATCAAAATATTTCAATCCATAAACGTGGCTACGTTGGTACAATAGCGGCACGTGTTAATAGGATTACCCAGGGTGCAACGGGTGTGTACAATCCAGGACACCGCAGACATGAGACATGGGATGACAGGATAGCATGTGCCCACGCAAGGAGTACGTGGAGGAGGCCTAAAGAAGATTCTATAACGGGTGTGTCTCTTTGGTAAGGACGAGAGAAAGAAAAAAGAAGAGTTAAGCGTGCGCTGGATTATTTTCAAAATTTTAAACAGACTCTGGAAATAATACGGCCCTGCTGTCGGAGGAATGGACGGAATGGACCGTTTGGTTGGATGCTGTAGGATTATGATTATCGTCCGAGAGAAATATGATTTATCCTGTCGCCAGGCTCATTACTGGCTACAGGTTTTGTCACTTTTATAGCCGCACCCTACGCCGCGTCGTAATTCGGAGACACACGGTAGCGTCTTGGGTATTTTTTTTAATTATACAATTTTCGACACGCCGCTTGATTTTTTGGTAAAAAAATTTTTTATTCTATAATTAGTCATTTTATCTGATCTCGGATACAGGTGGGTCTGTATGGATGGTTTTGGAAATGTTTTACTTGTCCCTTCGATGTAGACCACTATATGTAATATACTGTATATGGTGCGTATGGTTTATCTATGGTGTACTACCTACTCCAAAAGAGTTCCCGATCTGTAAATAGATTTAAGGATTCTTCCCTGAGCCTCATTTTCTTGAACGCCTAAACATTTTTTTTTTCTCCCGTCCGATTATCCCTGGTAACAGGACAGCGGGTCGGTGGGTGGAAGGGGTTTTTATGGAGAGCATAAATATGGGGTATTATTCTCGGCTCTGGCCTGCGACTTGCTCGACCGTACCCTGATTTATAGGCACGGCTTGTGAACATGGCTGCTGGTATTTTTATTTAAATTTAATACACTCCACTTGCCAGGATATCATCCCACCAGGTTTGGCCACTGATATCGCCGTAACGGATCACATTTTTTCTTTTTTAATAACGCATAAAATACCTAACAATTTTTACCTATTTAAATTTACGAACCCACAAATTATAAAAAATAATACTCACACCCGCGTGTCTGACCAAATCTTTCTTATCGTTAAAGACAATGATAACAGGTAATCACAAGCCTAAAAATTACCCAGTGTAAACAAAACCATCTAAAACTTCTCCATTTGACAGATCTAACACGTGACGATGAGTACCAGGTAAGGCCCAAGCTGCTCCGGATCCCCAGGGGTGTATCCTTATACCCGACATACTCGTGCATAGGGTGACCGTGGGAGAACGCGCAGGGGGTGCGTGTCTAATACGAAGCCGTACGAAGCGTTCCAAAAAAAGATTTATCGATACCGCATAACGGATGAATTCCGAATTACATATACATACTTTCCTTTTACCTTGATCAAGGGATGCTAAAAATCCCCAAAGATTTTGTTAAGGGATGAAAAAAAAAAATTGTCAAGACAGTCGACCCCAAATCGAATCAGCCTTCGATCAATTCAAGGACAATATGTTTCCTGGCTGTGGCTGGAGTCCTGTCGAGGGGGTAGTTCGGAGGGGATGAACTCCGTGCTCGTAACTCGGTTAAACCGGCACGGATATTTCATTAGCCACCCCCCCGTACGACCCCATGAGTCAGGGCGGATCGGGGCCATAGGTCGACTTAAAACTGAGAGGGCTCGCGTATTCGCGTTCGCCACATTAAGTCAAGAGCACCCCAGGCTAAATTGTTGACACGACAAATACATTGCGTTACGGTCTCGTGCGACACGCGTGGGTCCCTCTCAATTTTCGAGGGTTGCTTGGAACTCGTGTATACAGGGGGTAGTAAGAGTGTCATCCCCTATCGAAGTGAAAGTAGATTTGAGCCATATATACAAACCAGGTCAAATCAGCAATTCTTTATCTCCAGTCATCGATCGAGCCTTAATATTACTTTTTAACCTTAAAAATTGCATGATACGTCTAAACCTCATCTTACCTGCCGATAAGGGATGCTGGGTACGCCTCGAGCTATCCCGTAAGCTGGATATACACGGTGGACCATATACAGTGTACTTGGTCACTCGTGGATGCACAGTGCAGGGTGTTATCGCAAGCATTAGCTTTCAACTGGGTTCGCCGGATATAAAGGTAGCCCCTGGCAGCCATTACCCGGACATTGTCCGTGCGAGACTGGGGCCACTCTTTTTCTCCGAGCAACCCGTTATGTTTCTTTTTTCTCTTCTTCTTCTTCCTTTGCTTTCTCGACCAGGTCCCTCTCTCTCTTTCTTTCTTTCCTCTGCCTTACTCTCCAGTACCAACTTCCAGCATTGCCTGCCATTGCGAATCGCCCTACCCCTTTCACGCTGGTACCACCCCCTCGGTAAGACCCACGAGGACGAACACCCCGTTGAAAATCCAGTCGCCAGAGAAAACCCTTATCAGCATTCTCAACCCGGCCTGGCAACACCTTGTCGCAAATCCATTTCGCACTCGGTGAATTTCCACTGGTACGCACTTGGAATACGTACGAGGATCGAGTTGCGAATTCCGTCCTGCTTTTGGCGCTACATTACAAAGGCTGTGCATTAAGATGGTCTCAGGGGGGTGATTGTCTCCTGGACCGCAGACTCTTTGAAACAATGATAACGAGAGCTTCGAAAATAAATAACGTGGGTTCGCGTGAGGTAAGTGAAAAATTTATTAAGAGACTGTAATTGACGGTTTACGGATGTAAATTCAATTGGATCGCTGCGTGTTTACGCGATTAATGTACAGGGGCGTAGAAACGGGGTGCACGGTATGACGGGTCCTTTATGCAGGGCAATGGGGTAAAAAAGACTGAAATATTGGCAAGCGGTATCTCAACAAATTAGCTCGATGAAATGCAGATGGAACACAAAGTGAGTGTCGAGTTGGAGAGAGTGGTGAGGGGGCGGGGGAGAGGGAAGGGGTATCGACGAGGAGGGTCGGTGAATGGGGGATGAGGGAATCGACAGGATCGACAGGATGGGCTTGGAGACTGTAAACGGGGGTGTATAAAAGAGAGAGAGAGAGAAGAGGGAAGAGGAGCGAATCAAAGTAAAGTCGTTGAGGCTCATTGAGCTGGAAGTAACCGACAGAGTGCCTTCCATGCCGCGCTACTAATCTTATGCAATTACTTTACAATTCACTTTACCGGTTAGCACTCACTGCCAATAGAACAATCTGGGAAATCGAGTTAGCAGACGAAACTTTAGAGATTCACGGTGGGTGGGTTCGATTTTTTTAATGCATCGTGGAAGAATTAAAAAAAATATTTACATACCGAAAAGATCGTCTGACGTGACAAAGATTATATATATTTTTTTGGGGGGGAAAATCAAAAAAATTTGTAATATCAAAGAGGGAATCGGATACGTCGATTCCGGTAGAGCCCTTGTGACAATGTCGATTTCTTTGTGCCACCCTATCCCTATCCAATCTTAGTTATTGAAAACTACAAGACAGACCTAAACAATCGAGGACCCCAGGGACAGGAAGGCAGCGCCATTTCATTAAGGCGCGTTTCACTTCCGGCGGTGAGTTTCTACGTCGGCTGAGCTGCAAAACCGTATCAATGGAAACGGGAGCGTCTAGTCCTACCGATAACAGGGAGCCGTCAGGACCCAGAACGTCTCGATAGGGTCTGTTCCAGTTGCATTCGGTCGAACGAAACGTGCCTTGTGGGGAATGATAAAACACAGGGTCATGACCTTTTTGATATCGGTATTACATGCTATCGGAGCAGGAGCGATCCAACGATCCGTTCTGGACTAGGACGATCGGTGGTTCGTATCAGTGACGTCATTCAGGATTGATCTGGGGCCCTGTCATCAAGATCGAGTCTGATCGTAATGGACCCTTTTAATTTGAAAATACACTCACGGCCGTATGGGCCAATGCGAAACGAACGAGCATCGGGATTTCAATCTGTCCGGAGCAACTGGAACTGAGCTTGCTCCTGGTACCAGGCAGCCATTATAGTGATTGACTGGCACGGGATGGCGTATCGGGCCTTCTCCTCGAGTAAGATTACCTCTCGAGGCATAGAATGGAAGAAGAGCCCCCCTGTGTGTCCCTTTTGAAAAAAAAATTCACCACCTTCCAGGATGAAGGGGGGCGGAGGGGGGAGTGGGGGGAAGCTGAAAAAGTGCGCGTAGGGAGATAGGGATTCGGTACGGAGGAAAATCTACGTATCCTGGGTGTCCTACGACCCAGTGCACCATCCTCGAGGAAATATCTTCCCTATCGAACTCTTTCAAAGCTTTTACGGTGTCTTATCTTGAGCGCAAAGTGAAAGCCATAAAAGCATACATATATAAAATACACGATATCCACATACGGTGACATGGATAAAATTGAGAGAAAATTTTTTTTACATTTTAACCCACTTTTTCCATATATAATAATTAGACGATTGAGAATAGGTCTAATGGTTCGCGTTCGTTCGCAACAAGGCGCCGTCGCTTTTCCGCTATAGAAACAAGACCATATGGCGTGAGTAGACTAGCTAAACGTTCAGGCACCATCATCATCGTCATCAGCATCACCACCATAGGTAGGGCATGCGCGTGTGCACGCCCATGTAATCAAGAAACGCCAGGATCCCATGGAGCCCCATAGGACTACCCCCGCACTGCCCCCTCGGCCGCCCCTGGCAGGGGGGCTGGCAACGTTGCCGCCGACATGGCAAACCGTGATTAACTTTTCGCCATAGCACCGCGCCCCATTCATTTGCCATTCATTCACGTCCGCACGGATTACGTATGGGAGTGGAACTCGCGATGAAGCGAATGACTATAGTTCATAGGGGAGAAGCAACCACCCCAAAGCGCCGGCCCTGTCGTTCGGGTCCGGCCCCATACCCCTTTTTTTTGAGTGATTGAATTTTTATTCCCTATACCGAGTAAGAGGTTTTCGAGATTCCCGAAGAAAATCTTTTTATTCCGACCGATGCAATTCGACATTATTTGACGTCGGAGGGTTTTACGAAATTTTCGAATTCTCGAGAGCTCCGAAGGTTAAGGGATGAATGTCCGCTCGAAGATATTTCGTTTATATGGGAATATTGAAATTCTTTTAGGGGGTGGCTGTTGCATTGTTATAGAGAGCAAAGTCGTAACCGGTATTAGGCATTAGACTACCAAATAAGTTCGTACGCTCCTGGTTCGGGGGTTGGCACACACCACCCCCTCCACCCCCTCGTGGCACCCGCATACCCAACCCCAGGGGATGCAATCAGAACGTTTCAATCAACAGTCGCTCGCTTTGCCGACAAGGGTGAGAGGGTGGCTAAGGGGGGTAGTAGTCGAGGGGGTGTACGTGGCGGCCTAAAATCGGTCTCTACCAACGTGTAAGGGGTGGATCGGCCCTGGCGATTACTCTGATAACCAACGGGCATTAAATCTTGGACCGAAGAGGGCGGAAACCCCTTCTGCTCTTTGTCACAGAGTGGTTTTAAGGTGGTGAGTCACCGGGAGGCTTTAAAGTGGATGTAAGATCGAAGATTAGGGGTCGCCCGTCGGGGGGGGAGATGAAATGACGAAGATCGAAATCAAAAGAGAGACGGGCAAATGCTAAAATTATTGCGTAACGAAGACGTGAAAATTTTGATAAGGGGTTTCGATGAGTTATCATTGGACATCGAAAAAACAAAATTTATAAAAATTGTCAAACAGCACGAACTGCCACGAGCCAGTGAAAAACCTCTTATCTCTTATCAATCTGGAGGGGGTGTAAAAAAAATCAAAAATTGCTATACGAAAGGTTTCGCGCTCGGATTGAAAAACTCCGGGGAGAGGGAGGGAGGGGGGTATAAAAAATCTTTAGGCAATTTCTCGCACCCTTTTTCGTGGTACGGTCGCGATAAAGCGACGTCGCGACGGCATTGCGTCTCGAGGAGGAAAACCGGCTGTAGGATGATGGTGCTGGGAGATGGTGAAGCGCGCCAATAAGGGGTGTATCTGTAGATACAGCATCCCTTGGATAGATGTAGGTACTCCTCCTGGTATACGTAACCCTGCTCTCGGTGTTGGTACATCGTTGGATGCTGGAGGATGGTCTATCAGCATATTTCAAAGATAAGCCTTCCCCTACCCTTCCTTCTTCCCCTATAGGAGCTCCTGCCGGGCCATCAGCCATAATAACAATCCGATATGATTACGCCATAATCGTAACGCAGCCAGCGGGTGGGAAGCGAGTCCGGGTAAAATTACGTCGGGGAATTGAGATACCGTGTTTACGTCTTATAAAGCGCCGCGTATAAACAAAATTAAACAGACCCATAGTCCGAGGGTTAACGCAGTGCGGGAAAGGGGTGGGACGCCAGTCGAGTCCAATGACTCTGGCTTAATTAACGAATCCCCGGCACGTATAGATAAAGCGTTTTACAAGCGTCGGCTGATCCTGAAACAATGAAGAGCGACATACACGGCCGAAGGAAGATTCACTTCCGCGAAGTCCTTATCGAAGTCAAGGGTGAGAAAAAATTTTTAAAAATTTCTTATCAACGACGTATCCTGAATATCGCGATCGGATGATTCGGTCTACCTGGACCACGTTGATAAGAAACGTGGCTCCGTACCAGATTGTAGGATTTTAGTTTCGAACGTTACTCGACGAAGTATCACGGAGCCCTTCGAAGGTCGCTATGGTATTAGTAGGCGAGAAGGGTTTCCCCGAGGAGATTGAAGAGGACGAGGAGGAGCTCATAGCAGAAGGAGGAGACTGGAGGAGGAGGAGGTGGTGGAAGGTGGTGGAAGGTGGTGGAAGGTGGTGGAAGGTGGTAGAAGGTATAGGTGCTGTGTGCCACGAAGGTATATTGTCGGTTCGAAGCCCGGACAATGCGACCCTCGACGTCACTCTCAATGCTTCAGAAGCAGAGGGTAGGACGAGGGACTTAGAATCTGGATAGGAGGCTGCGAGAGGACCGGGAGAAATAAGAGGAGACGGAGACGCGACGCATGAGACTCCTAGTGGATGGAAAGAGAACCGATTAACAGTCAGCTGACGAGGAACGAATAATGCCGACGAGGAGAGACTCTCACTTTCCTGCCGGTATAGGACCCGCTCCGGATGCTGGATGGAATGCTAAACGACCCAGAATCGTTCAATCGGTATTGAGCTCTCTCTCTCTCTCTCTCTCTCTCTCGCTCTCTCTGGACCACCTTGCTCGATCTGACTCCCATAATTTTCAACCCCAAAACGCACCCCTTTCGACCCACCCTCCCCCCACCCCCACCGAGATACTCGCAATTCTGATCCCCATTGTTCCCTATGAACCTCATCAGGTCGACGACAGTGTCACACTGAGCAAGCTCATCCGACCCGATCCCATGGTCCAGGTCGATGATCAATCGCCATCGATTTTTAGACCCCTTCGAAGATGGTCTCTACCCGTGTCATCCTAGGCACAGACATTACGTCCATGAGAAAAATGAGCCGACACGTGTATCCTGGTCACGTTGGGGTCTCCGTCTGAACTGGGTACCGGCAGCGGATGGACCTAGGTACTATACCTACCTAGAATACCAGTGCGACCTGGTGAACGACGAAGAGAGCACCGGAACGAGGAACGGCTGCTGGTTCTCGGGGCGTAGCGTATTCCTAGTGTGTGTATTCTGTTCGGTATTATCCGGGCTGCACTATCTGATGACCCGCCCAGGGCTGCGTCTGACAGCCGCCGGGAAATGAGGACTTCTAGGAGCTTCGTCGGGTACTGCTGCTTCTCCCCCACCCCACCACCCTTTGCTCAGGGGCGGCAGCAGTGGCTGGATTCGCGAGGGGCTATCAAGCTGGCTAGTGCTCTGGTATGGGGAGACGAGGTGAGGACAACTACTACCACCCCCTCACCACCACCCCCCTCCCCCCTCCCCCTACCACCACTAAGGGTAGCACGATAGAGGGTGGTAGAGTGTGAGTGAGTGAGGCCAGTCTTCACGTCATGCACTTAAATATGTACCGAGATAATGCCGTCGAGAGAACGTGGGGGCGGCCTTCCAGCTTCTCGAATGGAATGGAGCACCCGGTGTGTTTCAGACAGTTTGTTTACCGGGAGTATCTCTCGTATTCTCAGTCCTACATCCAGTCGCCGACTCTATTTCATCAGGATTGATATCTCCCTGGTTACCGCTTATATGTATATAATACGTGTAAAAGCCAGACCCTAGTATTATCGATATCCATGTACCAATAAACGCGATAACTAATTGCCTTATCAGATACGGTTACAATTAATTCATCGGTACCTTACCGATTTCAATGTAATTATCGCAAGTGATGTATCCTTGTATATGTATTTTTAATATTACGTAATTTTGAAGAAAAAAATATTTTTGTCCGAGTACAGTCCATGGATCGGGCCCCAGTCGTTGGTCGTATCAAGGATTCACTGGTGGATCTGCTGAAGTGGGGAGTAAAGACAGCAGCAGGGTGAAGTGGAGGGAAGCCACCCTGTGTGCGTATGGTAATGCGAGAATAAACGGTTCTATTAGAAGAGCCAACAAACGTCCCACTGGATGAGATGGGATTTGAATATATAAATGCCACCCCCTAGAAGCCCGAGTGGCATAGGGTGGGACCTTTTAATCGAGAAACTGTACGAATCGGGTTATCAGCGTCAAAGTGTCCCGTGGAGAAGAATTTATTTGTCTCGTAGAGAGAGTGTGTGTGTGAGAGAGAGAGAGAGAGAGAGAGAGAGAGAGAGAGAGAGAAGAGAGAATAAAATCTGTCAGATTTCTACTCTCACTATTTTTAATAACAGCTGGACCAGCGCGACGTTCACTCACGCTTCCTTTAGAAATCAGCTGGGACCAGTCTTGTGGGACCATCAGGCCCCGATGTAGTTTGTATCTTTTAACGAACCCGAGTGGTCCAGGATGGTTAATTGCAGCCAATCCGAATGACTCCGAATGGTTCCGAATGGACGAATTCATGAATCACGATCCCGAACTATCATTCGATCCTTAAAAATTCATTGACCCCGGGTGTACCGCATGAGGTCGAGGTAACGATAGAGGAATCTTAAAGGTGCTTTCACAACGTGGTACTGACTTTTTTTTTTTTAATTAACGGATAACAGAAAAACTGTACACTACGTTCTGACAGTAATTATCATAATTTAGATGACATCTCGACCTGTCATCATCCCCATTACCGATTATCCCTTCGCGCACTCACTTTTACCCACTGTCCTCCCGTCTGTCTATCTCCCTGGGGTTCAAGGATCTGCTCCTCGAATATTCAATGACTCGGTCATTGAGCTCTTGTTCCTTTGTTCATTGCTAGTCTGGCTAACTGCTCAGCCGGAACAACCGACTACAAGACTGGAACAATAGGTGTACCCGTAGACAGGTGACAGGATTTATTTTTTATTTTCTTTTTTTTTACTTTGCACAATTTGTGAATATTTTTCTAACCACCCTAATTGGTACCACTTTCGATTCCGGTGAGTTACGCGACTATGGAGGTAGTGGGGGTGGAAAGGGGAATTTTGAAATTTTTTTTTACTTTAATCTTAAGGGTAGTACGATTTAATTACCACGAGGTAATTCCATACAGTCAACCCCTTTTTGACAAGCAAGCTTGTCCGTTTTTTGAGATAGCCTGGGTGCAAAGTCAAAGTTTGTCAATTTCTCTGTAAAAGGGTTAAAGGTTGGGGGGGTGGGGTGGGACCTCTGACACACACAGTATTGACTAAAAAAAAGGGGGATGCTCCATTTCACTGATTTGCCACCGTCAGACAGCTGGATCGTGAATTCCCACTTCTGGCAATTTCAAGCCAGTCGATTCAAAAGTCGTAAGCGTTAACGCTCGAATCGTTTCGTTACTTACGGCCGATCGGATCCCTTATTACGCGTCAAGACTTTTAGCATCTTTCAACCCCTAGCTTCCCCCCCCCCTTCTTGTTATACTTCCTTTCCTCGATATTTTTTTCCACCCTTATCCTCCCCCCCACTCCGCAGCATATACACAAGTCGCGGCAAAGTCTCTCGTCTTCGTCCCTGTAATCGTCTTCTCAAAAGCTCGAATTACCCAGCCAAACTTTTAAACCGTTTCTGATGATTCGGCCGAGTCGTTACCAGGGGCGTATCTCTTGAAATATAAAGTCCCCCCGGGACTGTTCGTATTTTGGGCAAATTTAACGCTGTCCGGTGCGGCAACTAGAGAACAATTGGTCGCCCGTGCGAAGAGACTGAGGTCGGTGACCTGTAGGTGGCAGGACCGAAAATCGAGACTGAGGATAAATGTAAAATTGGAAAAAAAATAAAATTAATAAAAACGAGTACCGAGACGGCGACTGTTATCACGTGACCGAAGCGAGAGAAAGGGGGTCGAAGGGATTTCGCGAATGTTCGTTGGAAATACTGCCTTTAAGTATTGAGGGGTGCGGGGTGGGACGGAGTTCTAAGACGCGTAGGTATACCAGGCAGGAAGGAGAATGTCTGTTTTCTTGGCGGCCAAAAGGAGTTCCGTCCTAGGCACTCGGCTAATGGATGCCAGAGTCTTATGGCAGCGCAGAGAGCGTCGCGACGCCAAACTTTAACTCGTTAATTACCGACGCGGGGGCAACTTCTTGCCGGCGCTCGAATATTTCAAACTATTGTGTTCGTAAACCCCTCGGGCTTGGCTTGGCTCTGCGACCCTACCATATTCTCTCTCTCTCTCTCTCTCACACACACACTCTCCTCTTACTCTCTTCTTGGCTCTCTCGCACTTCTCTACTCCTTACTACCGAATATCCCAGAAACCCTGGCCGGCTCGAATGCCGGAGTGTCGTCGGGGCTAAGAAAGGGTCTGCCGGTGGAGCTTGGCAGAGAATGAGGCAACGAGAAAGAGAGAGAAGGAGAGAGAGAAGGAGAGAGACGGGTGATGAAGGAGGTAGGAAAGTAGGAGACGCAGAGGTGAAAGGGCACAGCATAGGGAAAGGACGTGAAACGTGGGAGAGTTAGTAGCTAAGGATTTCCAAGAAATCATTATCGATAAGACACAATGAGCATTAATTACATTAATTAATCCAATGATCATTCGTACACCGTTACCAACTGCCGAGAAACGTATTACCATTAGATACGAATTAAATTAATTTGCCTGGTGATAAAATCACGTTTTTCAAAGGAGTTCAGTATTATTATTATTATTATTACTAAAAAATATTTATTTACCCTTAAAAAAATCAATCTCCAAATCCCCATTTATAAGATCAAATACATTTTATCATTATTATTGTTCTTGTTGTTATTATTATTCAAACTGTCTGGCCAGCCACTGTACCCTAACCACTGTCTTCCGTGATAAGAGTGCACTTCCTACGGGCTGGCTAATCGTTGCAGTTACAACGATATCATAAGCCCCTTAATTGCAGGAACAATCGACCGCGCAAGTGTTTAATTGCGGCATCTCGAGATACGCGATTAAATTAATCGTTGCCAACGAGGTAATTTTCACATCGAGTATTACGAAGCCTCGCGAAATTTCGTTCTCGTGATATTCTGCTCTTTCGGAAGACTCATGGGATCCGACGGAATGGTTGCGGTGGGGTATTGAATGCGAAAAAAGAAATTAAAAAAATTGGAACAAGACAAAATGGCCGAATCTAAGAGAAACCGGTTCACGGAGTCAGGGTACAGATTTGACCGTGGGTGAGAACGTTTTGGGTGAACAATAAATTGTACCTGTAAATCGGTAAGAAAAAGAAAATTTAACCAGAGCGCGACACTGTGATTCGAAGAAAAGAAGTAGAAAATGAAAATTTTGATGCTCGACAGAGACGGCGAACCGTTTCGCAATGGTCTGCGCGGTGCCGCCCATTTCCTTGGTCCCGTGACCCTTTGTGCGGCCGCTTCAGCGGTACCAACAAAAATTATATTTAATGAGGTACTCTGAAAATAATTATCGGTGCCATGTTGGCTTTCTTTTTCCCTTGGTCTGTCTCTCTTTCTCCTGCTCTCTAGCACGCGTTCCGTTTCTCTCAATCTAGAAATGGGTTTTCGTACAGCCTGATAAGGTGCACTACTGTTTATATGTACATACGAGTGTGTGTGTATATATATATATAAACCCCATAAGAACTATAGAGTCCTTATCGGTCTGCCTAGTCTACAGTGAAAACTAAAGATTTAACCCAGAAGTATCGTAGAATCGATTTTTCACGGAGGACAATGGATATTTATCGTAGCGATGAAATCTTAGGACGAAAAAAAAAAGATTCGAAAAACGCAAGAAAAAGACACACCGGAGTCATTGTTTTAAAGAAAGAGTTTCGATTCCTCGTGCGTGGCTGCCATTTTGTTCTGGATACACCGTACAGCTCTCCTCTTATTACCTAGAAAGTGTCTACTTACAATCCCGCTAACAAGCCCCGGCAATGTCGCGTATTGCCCTCATTGGAAACGCGCCTTCAACCGGCGCGAAAACCGACTGGGATTACAGAAAAGAAAGGAATATAAAAGATGGGATACGATGCGCAGGGCCCATTCAGCTCTGGCACGGTCTGTACGGCCCTGCCCGAAGGAATACAGAGGCGAGGAGTGACGTGTAACGAGAAGGAGTGAGATGGAGATACAGAGAATAAGGAAAATCTAGAAAGAGCGAGAGAGAGAGAGAGAGAGAGAGAGAGAGAGAGAGAGAGAGAGAGAGAGAGAGAGAGAGAGGGAGAGAGCGGAAGAACTGGCTTGTGAGTTTATACATGGACGACCTCATTATCCTGATTCTCGGAGGCACAGGTGACATTTTTATACTAGAATCGCGCCAATGAAAACCACCCGATGCCTCCCATCTTGAGCGACGACGTCATCCTCATCGTCGACTTCCTCGGCGACGAGGCTAATGGACAAAAGCCACGGTCCAGGAAACACGACGACCCTACTGCAGCCCAGTCACGGCTTGCGCCCCCTGAAAGGGTGCAACGAACGATTAACAACAAGTAGTCCGGGGGTGTCGCCGTACCGTTGTCTTACTGCAGTTTTCATGCAACGACCCATGGCACTTATTCACATGACACTTCACGAATCACTGCCGGATACCCTCGCACGGTCTTGGACGTCCCTCCGGCACCCATGTAAATTCACCCTTACGACCCTCCAGTGTATTGAGGATAACCTTTTCTTTTTTCTTTTCTTTCTCTTCCAAGATTAAATCAATTTCGCGCGTCTACCTTTTCTTTTCGTTCCCGATAGCGACGCGATGCTCTTAAGGGTGGGTTCACACTTTGTATCGAGGGGGATGAAAAGCATATGCACATCCCTCTGATGTGTTCGATCGCGGAATCAATAGCGCGTACATATACACGTGGGAGGGTGTCAGGTGAAGGGGGTGGTAGAGCCGTTACACGGCATTTTCGCGTCGGTGTAAGGCGCCCTGAGAAGATGCACGTGGCGTGACGGAGCGTTCTCATTAAACTAAAAACACCATGAATTATGGTTTTAATTTTCAAGCGGCAGGGCCGTACACGCTCGCGGACTACCGTGGCTGCACCCGTCGCGGACGTGTCGGGTTTTCATGAGATCGAGTCGCGAGCGAGGCACTCCTCGTCGTTCCGTTGAAAACAAATAAAACTCAAGGTAGAAGTTAAGTATCAACGCGAGCGTAACTAGCGACCAAAGGCAGTTTCTATGTGTCTACCATACATATATAGAATTGCTACTTCATCATAGGCGCTATGCACACAGCATAGCATAGTGGGTACCTACTTATCTCTCACGCATATCCCTTATGTCATAAGCCGAGTACACATGCGCGCGTTACACACCTTTGCTCTTGTACCATTATGGTTTTTATTTTTAAGGACGCGTCGAGTACACTCGTCCCGGCGACACCGACAAACGTCAGGACGAGCCTTACGTTTGATCCACATTGGTCGACGGAATTTCGCGACGCTTCTCGCACCCCCCGTGCGTTACGTTCTCGTTGACGGCAAACGAGCGGACGACACACAGGCCGTCGCGACGCGCCTCGTCACGCTGAGAAAACCCAAAGTGAACTGTTTGAAAACGCGCCCTTTAAAGGGATCGCACGCTTCCACGTCCGTGCAGTTATTACGGGATTATTACTATGCGGCGAAGGGTGGGCGAGGGGGGAGGGAGGGAGGCGGTTTGTCTTCGTTGGATAATTAGCTCAGGGGCTAATTTACGGCTGATTGTCGGAATCCCATGGCGCCGCCACCCCGTGCAGCCGCCATAGAAACAAGAATTTATTTCGACGGGTAATTCCCGCTGTACCTTTGCTAGGGATAAAAATAAAATTCGCCCGAAGGAATAATAAAGGGCAAAATATTCCTAGGATAAAATTTATAATGTGTATATATATATATACAACTCAAAGAATTCATCACGTGTCATTTTTTAACAATACCCATATATGCACGTAGCTATACCTTTCGAGCGGTCCCATCCAATTACCAGTAACGTATCAACACCTGGTTCACCCACCGTCCCCCCGTACCATCCCTTATTTCACTTCTCTATCCCCATCTCGCAGCAGACTAACCAAATTTCCCATACGTAACTATACGTTCTCCAATGATAATTACGAGAAGTATGCCACTCGAGTATGCGTGTTACGCAAGGCCAAGCATAGGTGCACGTATGTGCACACGTGGCTCCGTCGCCCTTTATTAGTATGTAGAATTAAAAAAAAAAAGAAGGTAAGAGAAAAAAAGGAGTGAGCCCCGGTACCAGAGCGGTTCCGGTTTACACGCGAGTGCGAAGGGCGACACTTCTGCGTCGCGACGCATTTGCCGTGTTCACGACGCCGTGCGTCGGAGTCACGGCCGGGGCCGAGGGGATGCCTGACTGCCGCTACTGAAGTCACCGACGTGGCTAAGGACTCGCATCGGTGGTAGTAATGTAAAATTAAATTGGTAGTGGTGTTTTGTCACTGGGATGCTTAACACGTGTGACGTGTGTGTCGCTGAACACACTTGGTGAAATATAAGTGCGAATTGCAACACTCCCCTAGTCCTGGTTTACGGAGGGGGGGAAGAGGGGGGGGGGAGGGAGGAGGTGTCACGTAGCGTGCGGAACCGTACGTGCGGACGCGCATACTAATTACGGCGTTTCCATTTTGCCATCCGCGTCCCTTTCGCCGACGCGCTTCCCGTACTCTCGACAGTGCCGTAAGCATAGGGGGCGCCTTATTAAGTTTTCCAAGGAGAGTTGCACACAAGGGATATTGAATGTTGACAATAAGAAATAATCGAGTAAAAAGAAATTCGCGAGGTAAATTTAAACGTCACGGGTCCGATGAGCGAAGATCATCGAAATTGATGCACTTTTGAAAAGGGTAGAAAAAATAATTTTTGTCAGTGTCTTGGGGATTTTTCAAAATTTTTTAACGGGACTACGGTTACGCAACTCGTTAGACAAATGGACGGTCAGGCAGTTTGTAGTTGAAAATGACGTGGCTAAGGGGGGGTAGTGGGAGATTTTACCTTGGGCGACTGTACCGTGAGAAATGGCGTCCGGGTCTCCCTGAATATCTCGTTTCCAGGGAACGTCGTTCGGGAAGGGTAGGACAACGGGATAGCAGTAGAACGAGAGACAGGAAGGGTCTTCTCTTGGTTGTCACTCTCTTTTTCTCTTTTTTTTTCTTTTTTAACTCTCGTCGAGCCGTTAATTAGCATTTCGATTCTTGGAAGAGTCGTTTGTGTCTGGGAAAAGCGCGTGGCGCGGGACCAGATGCCGCCTAGGCGTCGTTGGGCGTCGTTAGGCGTCGTCGACGTTAGCATCCTCCTGCCGTGGTGTCTCTTGCCTTTACACGGGAGTCTCTCTCTCTCTCTCTCTCTCTCTCTCGCTCTCTCTCTCTCTCTCTCTCTCTCTCTCTCTCTCTCTCTCTCTCTCT
>JARQTI010000117.1:184170-220567 GCA_030142655.1 Trachelus tabidus
CTACCGCCCCCCTCCCCCCCCCCCCCCCCCCCCGCCACACAATTCCGGACACCACGCACTCGACTCACCGTTCCTATCAATAGATAGATAGTCCTGTCGAACTACAAGCTCTCACCCCGCCCCCCCTTAGATCGATATTTCGTGGGGGGTGGGAGTGGGGAGGGATGGAGGGACTACAGGGAACGATCGATTAATCCTTGAAAAAAAAAAAGTCTCCGAACTTTTCGATGGTTACCGGGTAAAGAAAGACATTTTTGAATTTCATAATTAAATATAAATAATAAGTGTACCAGGAACCCCACGGCCACCCGGTAGATTTTTCGAGCCAAGGATTCTGTCTACAGGGTGCAGAATGGATCTGTAACTAAAGTTTTCGATGGGCATTTAGTCGCGTGTCGAAATCCTTTGTGCCGAAAGGGTTGACTGTGGTAGGGGGTGGTAGGGTTAAAATTTGAAAAAGTATCCCAGTTACCATTATTGTCGTAAGGGAGGTTTTACCGGCCTCGAAGAAGATGGCCTCTTCTTAGGCACAGGGATTCTCTTTGCGCCTAAGTCCCGGATATCTGTCAATGGTCGTACACAGAGGGTGAGAAGACGAAGAAAGAGGAACAGGGTAGGACACCTGCTCGTAACTCCCTCGCGGACCATTAATACCTTGAAATATGAAGGTCCCTGGGGGATAACCTGGGGTAGGACACCTGGATTTGCCGTTCTCAATGGGGAACAGTGTACCGTGGCACCCGTAGGATACGACTTTTCCTGACCCACAACCGTGGAGAGGGCATTTTCAAGAAAGAGGAAAAGCCACTAATGCCCGAGAGGTCCTGGACGAAGATTTTGGCGAAGGGAAATGCTTCCTGGAGGTTCTCGTGACGATTAACTTGAAATTACGCAACTTCCTGGATATTAGCATATACAGGCTACAGGGACTGTAGTTTATTAGGGGTCTCCTTCAAGATCACCTTTGGGTACACCGTCATCCTCACTGAGCTTGCTGATCGGACCTGGGTCCGATAAGGAAGCGAGTCCCTGAAGTCTTCACGCGACTTGGTCGCCTAACCAACCACGAAAGAGGCCGAAGACCAGCGCTGTTGGCTCGACTGGCTGCGCACAATGACAGTCCGACTCCTTTGATGGTGGCGAGCGAAGCAAAGTAAAGTAACGTAAAGTAAAGATTGAGAGAGGAAACGCACGGCGTCATCCCGTAGGCACAATGGGGCATCGACAGACGCATGATACTTTAATAAGTCTACAGAGGGTTCAGGCACGCGGAAAATATGCCGGTTAACCGAGGAGAAGTATGGCAACTCCGCGAAGTCACCCCTGCGGTATACGATGCGGGTAGAAGATTCGGTGTAAAAAGAATTGAAGGAATACGGAATATTGGACAACGTGGGATTTAAGGGTAGTTTGGGAAATTTTTTTTGTAATGGGGGTGACGAGGGAGAATAAATAAAAGGGGTGTACTCAATTCGAAAATTTCGTCCCCTAGTCTTCTTGGGGCTGGTACCGATCTTGCCTTGGTTCTGGGTACAGATCGAGGATCGGTGGACCAGGATGCTGCTCATCAATAAAAATCATCCTGGATTAGCCGAGGGGATGATTGCTCGGATCTTCCTCGGGGGCTGGTGGGTTGTTTATTTTTGGGGGATTCCGGAGATACGTTCACTCCGGCTGCCTGTGTCGGCGTCGTTGGTGATCAGGGTGAGGGTGAGAGAGACCGAGGGTCGAAAGGTCCCCGAAGAACCAGGTGTCACTCGCTGACGGTACAAAGAGGTGATGGATGTCTAGCTACCCTCATAACATGGCACGACCTCGACACCTCAGGTGTCACACGAGGTCCACGCCTCGTTATCTTTGGGGCGGCCAAAAAAGAGGCATTTTTTTTTACAGAATCCCTGCTCAATCTTTCTACGTCCACACACTTGGGTGCAGTGTCACGTTATATAGAGAGTCCTGCACGCGTTAACGGAGGCAATTAAGATTGGTCGAGTGACATTTTTTTTTTCTAAATTCAGCTTAATAGGAATTTTGAAAATTTCTTTCACTTTGTTCAAAGAGATTTTGGTGGTATGGATTTCAGATGCCAATGGGATAAGTGTATCGGACTGAAGGCCTAAACACTGCTAGGCCGACTTTTGGGTTTGAAAAAGAAATCGCACTAAAAATACAAAATCCTGAATCCTCCTGTGGTCTGGTGACTTCATAGTGCATTTTTCGGCTATGCGGCTGCCGGATGCGGCTGGTGACACTGGAGCCACGGGAGGTCGGGAAGGTGCGAAAGATTTTAAACGCGCTTTTCTCTGTAGTCGTTACTTTTTTTTTTCTTTCTCCACAGACCAAACCCACCCTCTGCGAGAGGGTGCTCGCCTGAATGAGAGGTAAATTGCAGGTAGGATTGCAGATTTATATTTCCCCCAGTAACAAAGTGCAACAAGGAGTCGACTAAAATGGAAAAAGCGAAAAAATTTGGAAATAAAAAATAAAAATCCAAAATGACCCCTCCTATCGAGATGGCTAATTTTAAATTGACCGAGTCCCGTGGAAGAAAAACAATAATAATAATCCGCAGACCGAAATCCCCCAAATCTCACCAGAATAAATCGTCAAGATGGCAATCGGGTCTGTCGATGAAAAATCGGCAAAACGATCCTCGCGCTGGGTAGCCAATAGGTAAGAACCATTAGGTGGGAGGAGGTTAGAGAATTTCCTCGAAAAAGGGATTCTGGATACAGGACTCCTGACAGGCAGGAAGCGCGAAGGACGACCTGGGTCCCACACCTGGAGCATAGAGCCGAGGGTCATTTAAATCGTAGGCGGCAAAGAGTCTGAATGGGAACCTGGCGGAGTCCTAGAGAAAAGGCCTAGGTGCACCGTGGAAGGAAAGGGCAGCCGCGTAACTCCTGGATGTCCTGGGGTCCAGCAGAGGGAAAGAGGGAGAGTCGGATGAAGAAGTGGAGGATCCTTTCGGAACGAACGCAGGGAGGTCGTTGCGCGTGTCGAACACCTGGCGAATCTACGTTGAACGTCACTACGTGAAAATAGCATTGTCCAGGGGCGATTTTTCTTGGTTCCATTGTCCATAAGGGAAATATGGCCACGCGACTACGCCAGTCGATAATAAAATGCTTAATTTATTGATTATCTGATTTTCTTCGGTAGCTTCAAGGTATTCGTAGAGTCTCCTTGAGATAGGATCGCTATTCGAATGAGCAAAATAGTACGTGAGGGTGTAAAAAAAAATAATTTTTTATACAAGACCATCCTTTCTGAAATTCTGGTAATTTCACTTAGGGAATTTTTATGGAAATTCAAAATAGATATTACATTTTTTTTCTCGGGCCAACAACCTGGTCTAGGTACTTTTCCAGATTATGCATGGTAGCTAGATTCAGGTGACTCTTATACGTGCTAACCCGTAAGGAAGTGGCACCTGAATATCTATTACATGCATGTAATGTAGAATTCAAAGATGTTCCTGAAGTGCGTCGGATGGTCCACGTGGATCACGAAGGACGACAAACCCAGGAGCAACATCAGCTAACGTCAAATCAAAGATCGTCTGAGTAAAAGATCCAGCAAGTATTTGGATCCTTTGAAGGTCTCGGACTGGGTCATGTCGGGGCCACCTCATTTCCTTTTGGCGAGTCTGGGGCAGTCTGTTACAGCCCCGTATCATCCATTGAGTCTAAGCCGACAATAGAGTCCCACGCAGGAAGCCGAGAACGCGTATCTGAAAATGCCATTCATACAGGACCACCATTCAGGATCCAGTCAGAGAGTTAGAGGAGAGAGAGAGAGAGAGAGAGAGAGAGAAGACCCAAACTCCTAGGTTCCCTGACTAGTTCCTTATCAATTACCCACAAAAGGCAATTGGGCCTTAAAAAAGCAGCTGATAAGAAAAATCCTTATAAGTACCCTATTTTCCAATAGACTATTAAAGAAAAATCTATAAGAGAGGTGCATGAAAAATTTAACTAAAGATATAATTTTTAATTAACATGGTCACAAAATGGACGCGATAAAAAGACTAAAATTTTCAAAATTATTCTCAGAATATATGCAACGGGTGTTGACTAAGATTTTACTTACCCGCTTACAAGTCATCCAAACAGGTATAGTACACTGTGACGATCGATAGACAATAAAGAGAGAATCGATAGAAATTGATCGTCGGCCAATTCACACCGTTAGAACAAGTGACGTACCGAAAGGAATTAGAAACAATGCAGAGCCGGGTCGTCAGGCGTTGAATTCGAAGGGGATGAAAACGGACGACAGGCGCACCAGGAACCCCGAGAAAGAGTGAATGAGTGACCTTGACAAAACGGTGGCAGCGCGACGACGAACGAAGCCGTTCAGTCGCGAGAACAAAGAGGTTCTGTCGCTCTTTGTGGACGAGCCCACTCTCTGCCCTCTCTGGTACCTCTCTTACTTTGCTCTCTGCTGTTACAGATCTCTGCCTCTCTCTCCCTCCCTCCAGCTCGACAAAATAAAAAATCTATCATAAAATTCACCAGATTCCATACCCAGGAGTGACAATTCCCCACCAAAAAAATGATTAAACAACTCAAAAAAAAAATCTCCGTTATAATGACTAATGAAATTAGCCCATGATCCCTGATAAAGTTCACGGGGTTCGCGCAAGGGTAGTTTTCGAACGGATACTAAAAGGAGGTCGAGGAAGATTTGACATTAAAGTCAATCAGCGTCCGGTCGTCACGTGGGACCAAATGACCTTTCGCTGCCCCAGCTTGCAGAGGGGAGGTAAAAAAATTCCCTAGACTCAAAAAAAATCCTTATAATTCAATAAGGATCGATCGGTACCCATGTACTCGTTTCCGTATCTTGATCTTTCTGCGTATGACGTCATCCTCGCTAACATCGATCCACCCGTGGGACCTGAGTCCGGCACTTCAGAAAGTTTGAGGATCCTATAGGCGGATAAGCTGCCGCTGGCAGAAGGTGCAAGGAACAAGCTGAGGTCGAGTATCCCAGGAACTCTGACTGAGTCAAGTAAATGATGTTTGCTGTATATAAGGAAAGAACGAGTCTAGTGTACCGGGGTGGGAGGGGGGTGGGGGTGAGGGGGGGAAGGAAGAATTTGTGAAAACACTTAGGCATCCCCTAATGCTTTTAGCACCCCTTTTGATTTCCCCTGCCGAGACTTCGGTACAAATCAAGGCATTTGTCCCTGCGGTAAATACGTTTCCCATCTCTGCCACGTAACCTAAA
The DNA here is from genome assembly GCA_030142655.1 of Trachelus tabidus. Taxonomy (NCBI): domain Eukaryota; kingdom Metazoa; phylum Arthropoda; class Insecta; order Hymenoptera; family Cephidae; genus Trachelus; species Trachelus tabidus. Next base: position 189,406 of record JARQTI010000117.1, read on the forward strand.
CCAGTCGGTGTGCGAGACCCTTTATGAAATAATGGGATGCGCGTGCACGCGGTTCCGAGAGGGCAGCACTTGTGCACGCGCGACAACGAGCGTCTACCGTGGAGCGTCGTACCACGATTTTACAACGACATATGTAGACTAGATCACGAAAAAAAAAATTGAAAAAAATTCCGAACGCCTCCATCGAATATACGATTATCCGCTAAACTGATCATCGGCCATTTTTTATCATACTTCCTATACAGTCTCGAGTACTAACGCAATATGAAATATTCTCGGGGGACCAGTAGACTCCGAGATGAAAGGAGAGAGAGCTGAATATTCTCTGGGGACGTCATTAGGGGAAAAACAAAATGTATAAATATTATTTAACGCAAATAACGTTTAACAATTAATATCTCAATGATTCCGAAAGCATAATTCTTATCGAGAATACGTATTCGCATGGGTGAATAGTATCGGTGCGAAATCGAATTTTTCATCCGTAGTTCCAAGGCGCTCCGTGGTGGCAGCACCTACCGTTCTCTATACGACGTACGTATACCTATAGGACGTGGCAGGTAGCCTGGTGTGTTCCCGTGGAAGGTGTATGGGTGGAGGCAGGAATAGCTGGAGATTGTGGTCGGAGAAGGTAGAAAAGGTAGAGAGAAAGTGGAGGAGGTAGAAGAGGGTAGAGAGAGGCTCTCCATCGCAGCCCGTCGCCTCCTGGGGAGTGGGAGGAAGAAGAGGGTTTGGTTTTTTTCACGGGGTTAACGTTGGCGCAGGCGCCGAGGAAAACCACCCCCGCCGCGCATATCCCGAGGAGCAACCCCGCGCTCGCTTAGTCCTCTCGCGTGCCACCCCTCTATTGATTTTGTTACATCCCAGCCCCAACCGCCCAGCTCGCGCACTCCTCTTCGGCAACCCCTCGTGGAACGGGGAGGCCGAGGTGATACGCGCCTACGCGTGTGTATATCTATATATATGTCTAATATTGTCCACCTCTTAAAGCTAAGCCCTCCTGGACCTTCATCCCCTAAGATTTTTCTTTAACGTACCCCCTACAGTCAAAAACTACCCTGGTTCAAGTTTCATCGAAATTTCGGATGTAAGCAAAAAAAAATAATTCCAATTTTTTCATCCGATCGTCTAAACGTCGCTAATTAACATTCAATAATAATAACAATCTAGGCTATTTATAGCACAAAGATCGTACGGGGGTCGCCAAGGACTTCATCCAGCTATAACTCTACACTTTTACGTGCAACGGTCAGAGTACTCTTTCTTTTTTTTTTTTTTATTCCCTTCTGACCTGACTCACCCCCGACGCGTAACAACCCTCCTAAAGTCTGAGCAGAGCAGAACCAGGCAACCAAGCCCGACCGAGCCACTCGGTGGTCCCCAACTAGTTCAAGTACCACGTGCTTGCTCTGCCCTTGCGCTCACGTCCGACCAAGAAGTACTTGAGAGCATTTGCGGTGGATTTGGCGGTGCTACGCGCGCCAGGGACCCCACTTCGACGGTAACCATGGGGTTCTCGAGAGGCCCCATATGATACCCCGTGATAATCCCAGCCTACCTCCCTCAATCGTTCAGGGGTTCCCGACCAGGCGGATCGGAGCGATTTTTTTTCACGACTCTCTCCCCCCTCCCACCGTTTTTTACAAATTTTCCATAATTAATTTTGGAACGTCCAAAGTCACCCCCTCGTCATATTTGAAACAATAAATTTTTTTCGTCGATCCTAAATAATCCGAAAAAGGGGGGGGAGGGGGGAACCGTCAACAAATTTTTAATTTTCTCATCCAACCCCGACGCAAGATTAAAAAAAAAGAAATCCAAGAGACGCCCAGCATCCCGCCGGTGCAGAGCGGCGTAAAATATTCAGATCGACATCTGGTGGCTTCGTTTGTACAAACCCAAGTCCGTTAAGCCGGCTCCGGCGTAAGTCATGCGTGCCGATATTGAAGAGCCTTGTTTCGTGGGATTGCCAAGGATCGGCCGCATGCGGCCATTCCGCGCGTATACTGTCTCCTGGCAGTTTCGATCCAATTTGCAACTATACCTACCCAGAGTGCAACGATCCACCGGGTGTCCCGTTAATACAGTCTAGGAGCGTCGATCCATGCACTCCATCATCCCTGGTGGTCCAGCCCACTCCGGTTCGCCGGTCGTACAGTACACATACTCCCAACCCAAAGGAATATCGAAGACACAAAATACAGCGAAGGGACCAAAGTGGGTTAATAAAGCGATATTAAAGCCACGGGGTTTCCACGAAGATCCCCAGTGTCCACCCTGGGCAGGACTTGGGTCACCGGTAGGGAATTACCAGGACCCACCCCCCGACGATCCACCATGGCCGTTTCATTATCGCTCACCCTATATATGTGTCTAACCACCTCGGACGACCTTAGGTACCTCCTGAAAGAGGATACTGCGCATGCGCAGGGATCTACTTGCTACGGTGATCTGCGATGCACGTACACGTACTGGCAGCATATGTGGCTGGATGTACCCATACGGTGTCAGAGCCAGGTTATTATCCAGTAATCCTGGTGTTTTACATGTTGAGAGGAGGCAAGATCGCCTGTTACCTACGACCTTCAATCTTACGTTATTACATACGTGTACTCGGACCACACATGACCAACTCGTATATTAATATGACGTGCGAGTGTGTACTGCGAGCACCGGGTGGACGAACCTTCGATGAACCAACGCTTATCACGTGTGTAAGCTTCAAAATTTCTATCGATCCTCGCAGCATCCCTCACGTCATTATTTATCTCAGATTATTTGGTCCCTTGAGCGTAATCGTTACCGAGGAACGGATTTGCCGATGGAATCGAGCATAAACGCAAAGGGTGGTTCACCTCGCGTGTGACCCGTCACGCGTGTTTTGACATGGAACTCCGCCCACGCACGTTCTCACGCACGGCAACTCGCTATTAAGTGCATTAGCGGCCGTTTAGGGTCGAGCGTGTTTCCTCCGACCCCCCCCGGCCCCACCCGTTTCCTGATTCCTTCTTCCCTTCGCTTTACGCACCACACACGTGCCGATCACGAGTCCTAATAAAGTATAAGGGTGATTCTCTTTTTTTTTTCTTTTTTTCATTAGCCACTTCAGTGGAGGGACCCCTACCAGTGCGAAGATGAGTTCTTCGGACGATGCAAAAATTATTGATTAACCCTTTCGATGATAAAATTTGTGTTGAAATCCATTTTTTTGAGGTAGAGGGCGCTGTGGTACTTCAAAAATGAATTTTTTAGCGAATCTTATAAGTGGGACATGACTGTCACGCTTGAAAATGATTTTCGCTTCGAGGTGGTCCAGGGGATGATATCCTTTTTATAGTTTCTCTCTTTCTCTCTCGCGTGCAGTGTACGACTCTCTCTCTCTCTCTTTTTCTCGACGCTCACGGTCAATTAATAGTAGCCATTTATAAGGACAAACCGGGGAATCTGGGAATCCGCAATCCGCCGTGGGGCAATAAATCTCAAGTCGCTGTCCCGGGGATGGAAGCAGGAACCCCTCTTGTAAGCTGGTTGTATTGTAGCTATTACCAAGCCATGCATCACTAGGTAACAACCACCCGGTCCCTCGTTCCCTGAATCCAGCCGTTCCCTCGTCCTCCGTTCCGCGTTCCCTCTTCCATTCTCAACGAGCTACACTAGGTACTCCTTCTTCACCCTCTATCACTCTTTCCCTCGCCACCTAACCTGTCCGCGGACCCCCGAAGATACCCCAGCGTCCGCTGGGGAGACCTCTGGGAAGATTCGCAGCTGATGGGATAGCGTGCGTGGACCAGGACCACCCAGGTGATTCCAAGAGCAGAGTCCGAGGGATGAATTCACCCCAATTCACTAATTCCCGCGAACATTACCAAATGACATCATAGGCAATATCGAAGAATCATTTGGAAGACAATGACCCCGTACCCAGAGTGGGTGGCTGGCGTTGGGCGGTTCACCACCCCCCGAGGAGGAGGTCATTCCAGATCCTGGCGGAACGGACGGGATCAAAGCCTGGTCGAACGTCGACAGGAAGAGCTGCTCCTTGGCTCGGAGGGACCAGAGCCAAATCGATAGAGCCAAGAACCCTCCGAAGGGGGGTTTCTTGAGAGGGAGGGGGGAGACAGGAGGAGGAATTCGTGTGCCAAGTAAAATTTTTTGCCAATTCGATAAGACGAATCCAAAGGGGGGTTGTTGTGGATGAGATAAAAAATCAAGGCTTGCAGGGGGTGTAGGGGGTGGTGAGAATGTTGAATAAAAAGAAAACACGATGCAATGGACTCCCAACTCCGTTAAATTGTAATATTTCAGTGTTCAACCCCCCCCCCATGCAACCCCCCTCTGACCCCCCAAGAACCGTAACGTTCCACTGGCAATCTTCCGTGACCGCGCACCAGTGTGAACTGTTCCTGCGCGCGCTCCTTCCTTTAATCAAATTAACAGAGTGTGACTAGGCCGAGTGTGGGCCAAGTTCCCCGCGTGCGGAACAAACGCAGCTACCCCGTCAAAACAAACCGATTCGCGTGATGTATGGTACCGCGACACGCTATATGGCTATCGCTTACACTTCCGGATTAAACATTGACGAGGGAATTCCGACGGCACGGTACCGGAAGTTTGACACGGTATAACGGGTCGTCAATGGGCGGACTGGCAACGGCATCGGAGTCTCGTTTTACACGGAGTTACTTGTAAACGAAGTGAGAGCTTGGACAAGTCTCTCTGTGGGAGGATATAAGGGTAGAAAGGATATTAAAATTAATGTTGCGTATGCGATGTTGCAAGTTCGTGAAATTCTTTTAGAAGGATGAAAAATTGGGATGTCACCGAAAGTTGAGTGTCAGTGACGTAGGGGGACGGGCGAATTGGCCGAGGAGACTTTTGGCATAACTGGACGTGTCGTAGGGGCGCTGATTCTCGAAAATTTTCGAAAACCCGGAAGAGAGTCTACGCGATGCCGACACGTTGAGCGGCGTCGGCGATGCCGAAGGGATGGTGGATCGTATAGGGATGGTTGGGCGCCGGAGGATGGAAGTTGAGAGTAGTTGGGGGTTGATTGGGCGTCGTTGGGGTGGCGTCGGGGCTACCGGCCTCCTCGCGCCCTCGCCGGCGCTATAGTAACAACACGGGGAAACATAGGGAAATCAATATGGCTTCCGTTCAACCCCTCTATCCTCCCTCGTCTCTTGCACCCTCAGCCACTCTCTCTCTCTCTCTCTCCTCGCTAACCCTCCCTCACCCTCTCGGTTCCTCGCTCGGACGGGTGAACCCATTATAAGGGGGTGTTACTCCGGGCCAATCCTCAACCACCCCCCTAGGCCGGCCGCGGAAGAGGGGCGCATGTGCGTTGCTAGGGCTGCCGGATGGGTCGGCGAGGACGCGCGAATCAACCACCCTGCACGTTTCCTGGAGAAAGAGGGGTAAAAAGAGAGAAAGAAATCGCCGGGAAAAAAAGGTAGAGAAAAAAAGAAGTTATCCAACAAGACCCCCTCTCGCCAAGTATACTAGAAAGAAGAGTAAACAGAGTGCAGTTTCCGAAAAGTCGTACAACGAGCGAAGAAAAAACAAATCCGACAACATTCATACGACCAATTACACTGTTCCTTTTAATTCGAAAAATAATAGCCCAAAAGGGTGGTCATAGTCACAGCTACAGTCGTGGGGGAGTAAGGTGTTAAGGAATCATTCCCCCGAACTCGTCCGTCTGCGAAGACACGCGACTCTTTGCAAGCAAGCCAACGTCAGGGAAGATCCGTCGGTCCCGATTATCAGGCACTTCTGGAGTCAACAATCCGACCGACTTTCCTTCAATCGTGCCAGGATTCCGGTTTTCTTCTTGCGAGAGAGAGAGAGAGACGACAGTTTTCCTCATTTGTTCTTTCTTTCTGGTTATCAAACTTTCTTCACGTGGCGGCAGCGGCGGGGATTCATCGGACTTGACAAACCATCGTGCGAACCAAGTCTACGGAGACATAGGCAAAGGACCTTAAAGACCATCCGGCGGGCAAAGCGGTAATTTGGTTTGTCCCTTCCTCCTTTTGCTCCTTCGAACGACAAAGTTTTTCCCTCCCAATCGTCAAGGCATGTATCTGGACCAACCACTGGTTTGGGCCGGGAGCGCATCAGCAGCAGCATCACAGCAGTTGTCTTCGGAGCGCTTGACGGAGATGCACGACGGTAGACGACACAAGAGAACCCTCCCCCCTTGTACCCTGCGACGCCTTGTTTGATTTTAACCGAGAACTTTGCGGGACCGTGTAGATAGACCAAACTCTGCTGCACCGGGAGAACCCTGGGCTTCGGCGATGAAGGATTCTGTAGCCTCGAGCTGAGGCGAGAAGAGACGGCGGTAGACTAGAAGTGGACTCTGGTGGAACACCGCTTGTTTCACTCCCCTTCCGATGGCTGCATTCATCAACGATGCCAACGCAGACGGACGGCGACAATTCCTGAGCTGTATCGGACCACCCCTCTTATATAAGAGAATTTCATACTTATATAGTACTCGACGGTGGCTAACGTAGCTTGCGAGAAAGTAAAGAACTACGGACTGCCCTAATTTTACGTTGAGAGTACTTCGATTTTGCATCTGTCAAGTTTTAACGCTTACGTCATACTTCTTACGTACCGCGATCGTTCGGTAAGGAGACTATTAACAGTCTACGATACTGTGTAACATTGATATTAACGTTCAACATACTTTCACGCTTCGAGTCGGCCGTACCCTTGCGGCGCATACGGGAACTAGTGTGCTGAACGAATCCATAATGATGGCTAATAAATGCGATTAGATTTTTGTCGAAATATAATCAGTGTCGTGAACCGTTCATAGACACGGCGATAATGTCTAAACAACAATTAACAAAGTATGGATTAATTGTTGTACACCGTGAGAGTTTTCGGCAGATACATTACTAATCGCAGGACGTAACGTTGATTGGTACGGAAGGACTAGGCACGGCGAACGATGGTACTTGCAGGACTGGCTGCCTCTGTCGGTAACTTGCCCACGACTGTAATGCCGGTAAATCTGCAAAGCGTCGTGTACCGGCAAAGGACGTTACCTACGGAATGGGCAAGACTGTCGCACCCGGTCGGTAAGTCGTATCTGTCTTAGCAACAATATATCGGAACTCTTGAATACCGACAATAAGGACAATCGTATATTTCGTCGACGATAACAAATGAAACGTAACGACGGTAGTTTTGAAGTCGAATGTAAAGATTTAGGGGCTGTTTCCGTAACGGCGCCCCGACGACTGCGATACCAAAAACACATTTCATCGCTTCTCTGCTATAGGACACTCTTCTCGCGTGTCAACCCCACGAAAACCGTTCTTCTTAACGTCGCACTCAATTCTAAAAATCTTATACACAACAGTTGGGGCAAAATCTTGAGAGTACTTACACGAGCAATTTGATACGCTGTTATCTCTACAGAAAAATTACCCTTATTTTCTATCTCTTCGATCTAATAACGCTGTACAGGGTCATTCAAATTATACCAGGAAAATTGTAAAATAGCTACGTGCATCTCATCCACGTGATTTTCATATAACGACCCATATATTATCTAAAAAGGTCAAAACTGACCCAGTTACCGATAACGATCAGACCGACTGACCCTAGCTGTAACTAAGCTTATCAGTAGACGCATACATAATATCAAAAAGTGTTTACATACTCTAACGTTTCCTTCTGGGTACCTTTGACGTAATCGTAAACACTTCAGCACCCTCAACCCCATTTCCACCCTTAAAAGGAAATGCACTTCACACCGTCCATTAACGAGACTGAGTATGCTGCATACACAATAATAAAAAGTGTATACAAAATCCAGCATAAATGTGTAAAAAGAAACTAACATGACGTCACTATAAAATTCAAATCTGATCAAACTAAGATTAATTATAAAAATTCCCAAGGTCTTCCCCTCTTTAATCAACGTTGATTCTCGATTTGTAACGTGAGTACGATTTTTTTAATGACACGAAAAAATTTTTTCAGTTGATCATATCTATAGTGACCTACTCTGACGCATTGACGCCCAGTATCACGATTTCTGGCGGTTATCGATAATGCCTCATCGTAAGCGTTTACAAATCAGGACACAGGGCGCGAATCGAGTATATACAAAGGTGCGATTACCAACGTGGTAGGGATTACAGAGTTTGCCAGGAGAATTGGCAATAACATTACTAGTCTGTCGGTTGACACTGTGATATACAAAACGGCCTAACAAAACGTTCCCGAGACAGAAGCCGCGTCTTCGATCCTAACAAAAATTTATATCCAACCGTTCCCCTACGTAAGTACGTTAATCATACGGTGAAACGGGGTCATAGTTCACGATTTCGCGAAATACGATTATCAGTGCAAAATACGAGGAACTTTTTTTTAAGGCAGGATCCTATCGACGGACAAGTTTGAATTTCCTTTTCTTTCTTCTTTTCACTCAACCTGCCTTCCTGTCCCTAGTAAATAATCAAAGTGACTGATTATCTACAGGGTGTCGCGAAAGTCTCTGGCATCCTTCTTGCGTATAGATCCAATAACGAGTTGCGAGTTGAAAATTAAATTAAACGAGAAAGCACACTTCTGTATCGAGTGACCTTGTTATCTTTTTTTTTAAGAAAAGTGAAGTTATCAAAATTTGGAAATTTGGGTAATAAATTAAGACAAGAATCCTATCGTACGACCTATTGACCCTTTTCTACCTCCAAGTAGACGCACAGCTTCCGCAGGTGTTGTTAAATGAAATTTGAATCTCGTCCACGAAAATTCTAACTGATAAGTCAATATTATTATGTACAGGTAAAATCATCTGTCAGATATTCGGAAGCCACTGCTACCAACTAAAGAAAAAAATGGCACTGACAATCGCGTTACCGCTGTCAGGAATAGAGCCGGAGCATTTCTACGCTCTGGGGGTTCGTCTACTGTACGATCAGGGTGTGAGGACCCTGGGAGGACAAGGACCAGCGTCACCGAGTACCGGAAGTGAGTCAAGCGGTTTCAGTAGCTGCTTCGCACCTTCCGTGGATTCAACCACGCCTATAATCACGCCTGGATCATCGAGGCCTGACACACCGAACGAGGATCCAATCAGACCTTCGGGAAAAGTATGAAATTTCGGATGACAGAGATAAGATTTCGAGAAGAGATAGGGTCGACCTTTGACCTTGATATTTTTTTTTTCTTATCGGATAACACAGGCTATCAAGGTGGTATACGGAGAACGGGATATTCTGAATCTCGGTGCCAACATTAGGGAACCGTCCTGGCAATTGAGAAGCCCCATGATGCCATCTTGCAATTTGACGATATTGATGGCCAATAGATCGATTTATTGTAGGCTAGGGAAATACGCCCTTACCGAAGATTATCCGACAGTATGTATTTCTTTTTCTTTTTCAATTTGATTACACGTCTTTTAATTTACTTCACGATACTTTTCACTCTGCGAATGACTTTCCAAAAAGATCCGACAGATGTCGCGTCGGTCGAGCGTTTCAGGATTTCTTTAACTTTTCTTTCTTGGTACCGATTACTTCGCGATTCCTGGATTCCCCGTTGGATATTACGAGGTCGTTCATCTTAAGAAAAATTGGATACGATATCACAGTTCCTATCAGACAGCAGCGAAAGATCCACGAGTGTCGCATGTGATGACCGTATGGGAATTTTGTGATCCTGGCAGTCACGACGCGTTGGAATTTTGTAAAATTTTCACGACTGAACGTTGGCACTCTTGACATTTTATCCGAGAACAATACCCTCAGACTCGACAAAGCGTTAAAGTTCTATGAACGAAAAGATGAAATTTTGTTATAAATTTTGAAAAAGAAAATTTTATATTTTGACGTTACCTCTGGTATCTTGGATCCTAGATCGATCGTCTGAATATCCTTGATCTTACTGTGGACCAGACGATAGCGACTGCCCAAATAATTCTGCAGCGCGTTTCTGTACTCGGAAAAGGAGTAAGAGGGCATTTTCAAAATGCTCTCGCAGCCCAAAGAGAAAAAAAAGCTAAATACTCCCGAATCTCGAAGAAAGACGTCGAGCAATTAAAATCAGCTGTCGCGTAAAAATCTACACTTTCTTCCAATCGTTTATCACTGATCGACCATGTTGAAAATAAATGATATCACACGTCGAGGTGACAAAACGCTATCGCACTGAAAACGAGTGTTCGGCGTTGCCTGAAATCGAAAAAAAAAAATTTTCAAGCAATTTTTTTTTCCAGAGAATCTGCAAAGACTGCGGCTTCAGGGAACCGTCTCCGTATCTCTTCTGACGACATAAATTGAGAAGTGACGTCATCGACAACCCATCAAATTTACAAGACAAAGCGGCAGCCGGCTCATATTGAAAATTATTTTCAAAAAAGAAAAAGGAATCCAAAGAAATTAAAAAAGGATATTATCTCAAAGAGACAAAGGACACTGAGAGGACTCCGTTGCGTATAGTCCTTAATATTTTTAAAATAAAATAAAAAAACGAAACAACAATCGACAAGCTTTACCAAATGTGTACAAGTTCGCAGCAAGTATATACTGACAAAAAACGATGATTCCAAAAGAAGCCGGTTACGAGCTGCAAAAAATGAGTGATCGGAAAAAAATTTTTTTTACCAAGAGATACCCTAGTAAGACTCAATATAAATAAATTAATAAAGAGAGAGAGAGAGAAAAACTCGAGACAACGCAAATGTTCACGAAACACGTTCGTTATCAATAATTTATTGAAAGATGAATTTAAAAAAAATTTTATCATCAAAACCTCGTCGTACCTGTTCTACGCGTGTATCTTCATTATATCTCTGTGTAATTTTCAATTGAAATCACATTCAAAGCATCGTTATCCATTATACAGTAAGGACCGTTGTTTATGTCCAAATAAACAATTTATTTTTATAAAATTTACAACCAGCAAATGAAAATCGTACCAGCACACGCAATCCCTCATTTCCTCCCCGCCACAACGCACGACACACGCAATTTCCAATTACATACTCGAGCGTTGATAAAAATAATTTTCACCGCCTCCAATTTTCCAAATTTCTCTTCCTTATCCCGCGATAGCGTCGTAAACTCATCAACCCCAAAATGCATTAGGACTCGATCGTTCGAGCTCACGCAACAGCATTGTTTTAGTTTCCGCGTGACGCCGCGCGTGGCGCTGCGGTCGGACCCATCCGCAATTCCATACAAACGACTGTCTCTTTGCATCTCCCCCCCACCCACCCACACCAATACACCGTACACTCTTTCCCGAGCCTCGGTGTGGACGCACCTTTACGATCTCTCTCGGCCGCGAGTGGTACAGGGGGTAAATCCCGTGAATGGACCTGCATATCCCACATACGCAAGGCGCACGCACACGGCAGAGCGATTCGCGCGCGTGTGAACGTGCGTGAGATGTGCGCGACTATTCAGATATTGTTGTTATTGTTGAGGGAACAATCGGCCGTCAATAGGCTGCCCCGGCACAATGTATCTATTCAGGTGCGGTCAGGGGTGCTCAATCGATTGGTAGAAGTTGCCAATTTTTTCGTACCCCCTCGCCCCTTTTCGTCCGATTCAGCCACCAATCGAAAAGCAATTATTCGACGATAGATTTCACAAAAACTTGATCCGATCGACTCGGGATCGATAAGATTATTTTTCTGATGATCGACAGTTCTCAAATAGGGTACCCAAAGTGTGTATCGGATCGCATAATTGAATACCGATAGCAAAAGATCGGTTCGTGTCTCAGGATTCGTTACTCCGTATCGAGCTTGTTTCCAGGCCCCTTTGAGAACCCCTGCAGACAGCGCACTAGGCGTCGTCCCTGGCGATGATTTCGTATGCGAGGAATCATTGTCGAGCAATACCGCGATGCACACGCAAAGACCAAAAATCGTCGAAATCAGTCGAGTTCGACATCAACATTGTGCCTGGTCCATTGTCTCTATACTTGTCTATACTTAGTGCGTTTTGCACGTGTGCACGCAGCCTCCCGACAGATCCCTGCGGGCGCATCGTTGCCCGCAAGTATCGCGCACCATTTATCCTGGGAAATCCCGAGAATTCGAGGCTCTGTCCTCGCCGGTGCGTAGGAAGATCCGCGTATCGGTCAGATGCGACAAGCCAGTAGCAGATTTGGTCGAAGATATCGATAAAGGAGTAGAGAGTGAGGGGAGGTGGTACATAGTAAAACGTGGCGGCGAAGGAGGCTCGAGGGTGGGAGAGGGCATAGAGCAGCTGAATAGGAAGCGACACAATGGACCAGGGTGGCTGTGGAGGCGTGTTATCAAATGGGTTCCTCATTCACATACTGCGGCCTGAGCTACTTGTGTCTGTCTCTGTTATACTTATTCATGGCGCCCATTGTGTCTCCACTGTTGAGTCGAGTTCAGTTCAGTTGAGAACGCGATGGAACGTGCCACAATGCACGAATATGGGCTGGCGCGGCCCTCCGTGCCATTTGCCTCCCCTCCCCCGCCCCACCGCGCTTCGCGCTATGGATTCGCGGAAGGACCGGCCGAGCGAGAAAAAAAAATTCTCTCGTGGAAAAATTCTAGCAGGATGAAACGGTTGTGGGTAGGAGACGACAGAGGGGGTGGGGAGGGTACAGAGGGATCTACCAAAAAATTAAGAAAAAACGTAGATAAAGAAAAAGCAAGAGCTTTAGAAAATTTCAGCCGCTCCTGGAGTGCGCCATTGACGTGGGGGTCGGATGAAAAAAAATTTTTGATAATCCCCCCTGAGTTTTCCTTAAAAGAAAATTAACATTTCACCATCGAGTTCGAAGGACATACAGGGTGTCCCGTTAACGACAGAAGCGACGTGTCCGGTACCCCGGTACAGGTGACGGAGGAATTGCGTCATCCCCCAGTATGTCAGGGGCACTGAGAATGACAGCTACGGGGGTGGCTGCAGGTATTAGAATTTCTTTAATTTGCCGCCAGTGAGTACCCAAAGGTATTAAATATTTTTAAAAATATTTTTCGTATCCCATTTACTCAAATCATATTTGAAAAGGTAATCGACGCTGGCTCACGTATCTTACGCCAGGGAAGAGGATCCCCGGTGGACTGATAACGAGAATAATCGACCGTGTGATTGCGTCAGAATAAATATAACGAGTCAAGAGGCAACGAGAGTCAACGTGACGCTAAGACATTTTTTTGGGATTTTCACCGAACGGCGAACGGACGGACAAGCAGGGTTTTCATGGATGCAGGGATAGACACGACGTACTCATGAGACGACGAGAGCAGCGGGAGAGGTACGCAATGCCGGCATACAAAACTCGACTCAATACGTCATTCAGCCGAAGAATACGGCTCGTTCTCGCCATTTTGCTCGCGGAATGAGAGTTTCAAAGGGAATTAAGGATTCAAAGGCATCTTTGCGCGCGACGCACAAAACGGCCGACTCGACTCGAGACGTATTCGAAATGGCGCACGCGGGCACACTGCCGCGCAGTAGGACGGTGGATATACGCGTGGATATATATATATATATACACACACGCAAGGTGTATCGCGAAGGAAGGACAAGAGGGGAGAGCAGAAGGGTTAGTAAGAATGAAATAAAAGGGGTGGGGGTATTGGTATGCGTTACATACAATACACGTATACACATATATACATATATATATATATTTGCCCAAAAGAAGCGAAACTCTACTGAATGGCTACTGAATGAGATAACGAACCAGAGTGGTTATTCGGGATCAGGATGGCTCTTCGCGTTATTTAACAAAATTACGAAAGGATCCCGTTAATTTGGACGTCACGACGGCGACGTCGGGCCTGATCGTAGCCAGCGTGTATTACCGCGGACCTCCGATGTCTGGCATCGTCCTGCGCTTCGTCGGCCGTTCTCACAGTGGCAGCAGTGGGTTAATTAGCAGGGCGCCCAATAGGCCTCTGGTATCAAAGTGTCAAATGAAAGTGGTTAAGCGATAGTGCGTCGCGAAGTTAATTGAACCTGCGATAAACAAAGACGCGTGAACGTTCAAAGAACAAAAGTACATTAGACGTATATATACATATATATCACAATCCGTCAAACCGTGAAAATGATAAAAAGAAAATTTCAATCTGTTTCGCTATACGGGGCAGTTGTGCCAATCTGGGAGGAAAAAAAAATTCATCGAACCCCCTAACAAAAAAAATCGACCACATTTCCCCTATTCGTATTTCGCGGGACTCTTCGTAGTAAAATTCCGTGCACCCTCGGTATGCGGATCCTTGTCTTTCTTTTTTTGTCACCCACTCCCTCCCTCTCTCTCTCTCTCACTCTCTCTCTCTCTCTCTCTCTCTCTCTCTCTCTCTCTCTCGGCCCTTCTTCACGGCCACCAGGCAAAGCCGGAACAAATTCGAGTAGCAATTTCTGTTTGCCCCTGTCGGCCGTTGCGGACGCGCCGCAAGCTCGGAGAGGGTGAATTTTCTATAGTCAACGTAAAAATTCCGACCGATCGTAAAGACGAAGATAATGGCGACGCGTATCGCGGGGCACTCGCGATTGTTATTCATATTTTATGGGGTCGCGATCCACGATTCTCCGTAGGGGTACACGTGCGGTATCGACAGGGGTGGGTCATCCCCCCCACCCCCTACCCCCCATGGCGAAACTTTTTTTTTCTGTCTCTATTTATCGCGTTCGACCCTCCAGCTCCAACCACCCCACCCCCCCCTCTCGCCCCCCCCATCCCATTATCACTCCCGCCCCTCTCCCCACTCTCATCCCTCTCGCCAGCTCCTCCAGGCGCCCCTAGTATAAACGCTTCCTCACCCCTACCGACACGGACCACCACCATTTACCATAAAAAGTACCAAAAGACCACTTACCCCTCGCACCGCCCGCACCACCTGAAACAGAGATTCGCATCCTAATTAGCCGTGTAATTGAATCCAAAATACATATATTCAAAGTTTCGAACATGACTGAGGTAAAGTTTGATCCGAGTATGTGTATGTGTATAGAGTAATAGCCATCGGCGTTACGAACGTTTCAGGGCTATACAGGTAAAGCTGAACGCCACTCGGCAGGTATAATTTTATTAATTTCAATATACCTGCAGGTTAATGGTTATTATCCGAAATATCCGTGGGGAAAATAAATTCCAGTGATAAATTTGAGCCGTGCCACCTTAAGTGCATTTAAATTGTGCCGATTTGATCGGGAACGAATTTTTCGAGCGGTGCGATAACGCACAGGCAGAGTATCACCGATCTTGAATCGTTTAGCGAGATAAGCCGAAGAAGCTGTCGAACTGACAATCTCAAAAGGTCCATGGGTCCATCTCTTGTCGAAGTTTTGAGTTCGATTTCGAATGAAAAAAAAAGTCAAAAAGAAAACAGAAAATTAAATCCTGCCAGAGAGGGGCGAAAGGGGGGGGTTGAAAAATGAAAATCTCAAGGCTGGTGGTATGGCTGGCCAGTGTGCAAGTCGTATATATTATTTCTTTTGTATATATTATATATATTCGCGTCTTTATATATATATATATATAGAGCAAAAGCTTTGGTGCGGCCTTATCGGCAGTTATCGGGCCGTGATGTCACACAATGGGGCAGACAATGCGCGGGACAATACATCCCTGGTTCTAACCCCTTGGCCCAGCCCCGTGATGTCGCCCCGACTCCCCCCCGGCAGCCACCCCTGGGCCCTGCCAACTTAATAAACATAATAGCTGACTGCGCCGCCCCGCGGTTACAATGAGATCCGTACCGGGAGATACTGAAGATATGACGACGACGGCCATTGTGCACCCCTACCAAGTTTTAGTTTCGAATGGATTATATTCGGGGGTGCCAATGGCTCTTAATACATAAAGCCAAGTCCTTGCTCCGAACGAAGTGTTACTACGGATAAATAATTTTTTTTTTCATACCCAAAAAATATCTTCGAAAGAGCGACATCAATTATAAAAAAAAAAAATTACCCAAAATTTCTCAATAAATCTCGCCCAAGTATCGAGACGATCGAACCGGCCCTAATAAGAAAATCGAAGTTCGATAACGCAGAGAGAAGAGGGCAAAGGCTAATGAGTGGAAGTCGCATAAAAGTCAATCAGCGAACGAGCGATTTGGGCTTTGTGCAAATGCCGCCAAGCGTGCGTCCCTTAACGGGGAGGCTGGCTGATCGGACCCTTTCGGGTTACTCCTGGTTAAGGGATGACGGAGTTCATGCATCATCAGGTCGACTCCACGCCCTGGATTTCTTCGTGGCAGCAGCCACCCGACCTACCCCCGTAGTCCCACCCCTGGTAGCAGTCAGCCCACCCTTGGCGTACGTTCGAGCGCGATCAACCGGGCCGTGGCGTTATAGCCAACCCCTATAACCAACCCGGACAATATGCTACCCCTGTGTAATCACCCTAAACCACGTGCCAACACAGCGTACGAGTCGACACGAGCTATTGAAAAACGTGGTCAGGCAGCCCCCCCCCTCCGCCCCCCCCCCATTATATCGAGAACTTTTCACTTTGCACGCACCCTACGCCCCCCACCCACCCACCACGCTGTTCGCAGTCCCAATCCCCTCAGGATATTCTAACCCGTACGATTTGCATAGCCAGCTAGATTTTGTAAGCGAAGTGTTGATTTTTTTCAAAATTTGTTATTTAAAAAAATAGTAAAACTGGACAAGAGCCTCACTCGGGTACGGTGCTGCGCGAATAAATTTTTTCATGCGGGACTTTTCGGTACCGGAGCGCCGAGCGAGGGGCGAATAGATCGAGACCAGCGTTAAGGGATGATACGACTGGGGGTTGTTGAATTGCAGCGTATTCCGACAGATGTATCTTCGACGGGAAGATGTAAATCAGAGGAAGCCCGAGTCGAGCGTGACACTTCGAAAGGTCCCGGGTGCGTGCTGGTTATCTTGGTCTGTTTATCGGGATGATTATAAATCATCGACTGAGTCCTCATTGGACTCGCACGTAACAACCCCAATGAAGGGGGTTGATGACTTTATAATACACATCGTGCAGTGTCGCCCCTTCGTCGGGGTGGCCTGGTCCTGCTGCGAACGAGTCATCGTCATCCCGCAGGATGCGCCGTTCGCTTGGCTATACATATATGTATGCGAGTCCTCCGTCTTCCTGCGGGAGACAGCCTAAAGTCTCGTCGAGGGGTCGGGGTCGCCGATTTAACAGGGGTGAAAGGTCGAATCGCGATAAACGAAGTGACCGGAACATTTTATTAAGCTCGTAAAATTCATCCAGTTTTCACGACGTTCAAAAGTTTGCACTTTGTCGATCACTATCGGCTAAATTTTATAGCGGCTGACAGAGGGTGACGATGACACTGGATCATGACACCGGGTAAGAGACAGGCTGATGAGATCAGCTGTCCGACTACCCTAGGGGTAGCTCCCGTACGTCGATTGACCCATCTGGGAATGCGTCTGGTGGTCCGAAAACGTCAGAGCCCGAGGTGCAATTCGGTAGGTAATCCGGAAGACGGGAGTAAAACAGCCCTTGCGCGTCGCAGGGGTGGATTCTCGACGTCGTCGAGGACGCCAGTGGCGGCGTCGGTACCGCCCCCGGCACCGAGACCTCAGCGAATGGAGTGACAATGCTGCCGAGCGATTCACAGTTCCATACCCACCCCCTTTGTCTTTTCCCACCCTCCCCGCAGGTTTTCGCTCCTCGCGACACTTTCGCAACCCCTTGGCAACCCTTCATCCCTCCACCGAGGCAAAGCCCCCCCCCCCACCACCCCTAAGAGGTGCTCGCACACGTGCTCCTCCTCCTCGTGTTAACCTGGTCCCAGCCAAAGATCGAAACCTTGAAACTTAATCGGCATAGATTGTAAACATGAGAAATGGCTTTTCCGAGTCCGCGTTTCACGGGCACCCGGTATACTTTGCAAGCTTCGATGCGGTCGGGTAAAATTTGACAATGGAGAACGACAATTGTGTACAGTCCAAAATGGCGGAGTGCATCGAAAGAGCACAAAGGACAGCGAGCATCGAAAGCCGTCGTGACTGGAGGGTGGAGGAAGATAAAGGGTGGGGGGGGGAGGGGAAACGAATGTCCACGAAGTAGACACAAGGATGGAGTGAGGAGTGGGTGGGAGATCGAGAGGGTAGTTGTTGTGTATCGAACGAATCCGTACAGCCAGGCGAACGGCTCTCCCTAGTTCCGTCGTCGCTATCAGATCGAGTCCCTCTATTTCGCGTCCTCTATTATTTCTTTTATCAATCTGCACGCTTTCAGAGCTTTGAGCCGACTGAAAGCTGCGTGATAAATCATGAAATGTAAGAACCCATACATACATATATAACCTACGGGGTGATTCAATAGGCGGCATTGCCGGAGCGAACGGCATCCATACAGCCGCCAGATGAGGTCTTCTAGCTTCCGTCGAGTCCGCGTGAAAGGATGCCCCAATAATATTCCATTCACCAAACCACCCCCGAGTGCCCTCCCCCCCCCCCCCCCAGGACCCACCGCGTTAACCCTGCGTCCACCGTACGACCGCCACCCCTTAACCCCACCCCTCGGGGAAAGACTCCGGAACCAACCCCCGGGTCCGGTCCCGCGTGCCCGTGTGGCACTGCCATTGATTTTTCATTCGTCGCTTTTCAATAGTTTGTTATGAGCTTTTCTTGGACGACGCTAACCTCACGATCATCCCCCATCCGCGCCGCAACCACCCCTGCGAGAGGGTGGCCAACGACGGGGATGAAAAAAAAAATATAAAGAAACCCGTCGCTCTCACGTCGTACAGAAGACATCGGTAAGATCTGACCATGCCTTTTGGAGACTGTCGACAGTTCCAGTACAGCAACCCCTAATTCGTATCCAGCTATAAAACGGAATCCATAAGGGTTGACAATGGGGGGGTGGGACAACCACTGATCCTAAGCAAAGTCCAAGGAAGGTCCAGGATGATAAATAAACATAGCTCCTCCGGATCAGCTGAACACGGAGTTCCATGGTTAGACCTCCCCCCCCCCCAACCCCCGCCCACAGCATCCCCTTCCGGACCAAAGAAGCAAAGAAAAATTTGCAGGAAGTTCGAAGCTCGAGGAGAGGGCTCGGCAAGGTCTCAATAAGAAAATAGAGCGAAAGTAACCTATAACTTTAATCAGAAGGGAATAAAGGGGCAACCCTTTTCGGAACACCGCTGCGTCAAGGCGAAGAATGGAGATGAGGCTGTAGCCGAGTATCGGCATTGTTTCCAAACAAAGCACGCCTTTCATACCCCCATACCCGGGGTGCGCGCCCAGCGCCTCTCCCGGCAGTCCCGTGCCCCTACGCTACCACTGCGACGACCACCCCCCCCCCTATACCACCCACCCACAATCTCCAACGAACGTGCACACCCCCCCACGGCTTTTCACTCATTTGACACGCAAAGAAGTCAGGCAAGCCAGAGCATTGTGGGTACCGCCACCCTGTCGACCTATTGTTGCCTCACCGATACCATCCCTTAGAAACCTCTTCGATGCTCCTCTCTCTCTCTCTCTCGCGCCCTTACACCGCTCTTCCATGAAGCCACCGATTCCACCCTCCCCCCCTGAACCACCCTAAAATCCCAAGCCGAGAGTCAACTTCACAGCGTCATACTTACCGGCACTGCCGACAGCTTTTTCTACCCCTAACCCGGGGCACCCCTGTTTGTCATTCGCCGATCATCAAAAGAGTAAAAGCCGTCTTATATTTCATTACCATAGTCATCGATAGCTATCGGCCGTTCATCGAGAAACAACCCCTAAACATCGAAACTCCAAATACCAAAGTTCGAACCACCCTCGTACACGAGATTAACCTCACCCCTATCACCAAGATCTTCAAGGGCACCGTAAAATCTCCTCGTATAATCTCACCTTTGATCCGCTTCATCCCCTAATCCCACAACAGAGACAAGATTTTTATTCGCGCGATGCCCGCGAACCACCCACCCCCCGCGCCCAATCACCAACCCCTGTGTTCTCGGCAAGGTACGCCAGGCTGCTTCCCGCATTCGTCGCTCCTGTTTCCGTATGACGAATTTCCTGAATGTAAACCGCGACGAATGGAAAATGACGAGCAGCGCCAAACGGAATTGCACGTCAGTGACGTGCCGATGCTTTGGGTACCCGGCGCTTGTAGGTTTTCATCTGCTGTTTATACGTACATAATACGCGTATATAGCGCACAGTACATATATCTAATTTTCCCGGTTATTATCATACGCGGTGCCTTTATTGCACTCGGGATACGAGAACTGCCACATGCATCCCCCATTGTGCCCACCCGTGCCATAGGTGCCCGCGTTAAGGGTAGACCCAGGGGTTGCTGTTCTACCTACACCCAATAGCACGCAGCAGCCCATCCAGTGTCTAGTAGCTGGAGCGTGACGAAGCAGCCGATAACGGGTATCAGTGGAAATGGATGCGAATGGAGAACGTTTAGCGGCGTAGAAATTATCCGAGAGGGATAAGCGTGAAAATTAGCCCGAGAATGAAAACAACCCTTAAATCGATTTTTACATACAAAATTATGTCTGTGACGTCAATTTTCAGGGACCGTTATTGTAACATAAAGGGTTGGTAAAGCAGACGAAAGAGAGATTGATAACGAGGATGAGTATATGTGTGTGTGTGTCGGTAACAGAGGAACCTGTTAAAAGTTCGAAACTGTCCTAACAGAATGAAACGCAGTGAAGTGACGGCCTGGGAGGGGTTGCTCTCGCATACGGTGCAAGGGATGAGGTTAGTGGAATTGTCAGTGGATATATAAGGGAGTCTGTGGAAAATGAGGGGTAGGTGTAGAGACAGCAGATAACATAAAGGGTGCTCGAGAGAATCTCGCGCGCGATATCCAGACGATTCCGCGTACGGACTATAGGACGACGATGATTTCGGTGCCCGGTCGGTCATCAGCGCCAATGCCAGTGGCAGTAAAAGTGGCGGTAGACCGTACCAGCGCCGCGTAGCCACCATACGGAATATGTTATACGGCAATGCTCTTACGTTCCGTAACCACCGAGTAGAATAGACGAATTGTTCGGTAGCGAGGGCTTTTGTCTATTTTACGAAGTTCCAAGGGCTTCCATTCAAAGTCGCTCTGAAATATATTCTCAACTGAATGTTGTACGGATTCGTGCACCGCCATTCCTAATTATTGTTTCCAACGTTCCGTCTCCTCCTGCGCCCCCCCCCCTCCCCCCTGCCCGCTGCCGACCCCATCCCCTCTTTTCACCCCGTCGCCAACATGCGCCAGTCAGCCATCCAGGCAACCCGCGCCATCCGACCTGCCTAGTAGAAATGCCACCCTTATTCGTCACTCCCGATCCATTCGCCACCTACCACCCTCTCACTCCCCCCCCCCCACCTCCACCCTTCACCGTACTCCGGGACTTCAGCTCGTTTCAAAAGTTTCTTCTTTTTCAACCGCGTTGCAATTCCGGCACGAATTCTCCTTTCTAGCCCGACCCTACCTGCCCGCCATCCCCTAACTGTGTGTATATATATGTATATATAGCGGTCGCTACTGTTCTTCCGTAAGGGTCGCGTGAAATAGCACCCTTAGGATTTTATGCAGCATGTAAAAATTAAAAAATTCAACCGGACGAGCAATGTGTACCCAGGGAGGGTGACGTGGTGTAAGATATTTATCGAGAGAGCAAGGAGGTCTGGAATTGGTGAAAAATGGCAGGAGAAACGGTAAGACGGAATGGCAGGGACGAACAGAGAGGGGGTTCCGAGGGTGTACGGGGGCGTATCGGTTAAGTGGGAGAAATTGCAAAACAATGAGAGAACGGAGAGGCAGGGGAGGTAACAATGTGAGGGACAATAGGCCTGATAATGTGCCAGAGAATGGACGCCTAGACAAAAGAGTCGAATAAGGGCGTGCACACCTATACGTACGCTCCTGCATTACCCGCGTCGACTGATTCCCAGCAGCACGCGATACGTGTGCAGTAGCAGCGCCCACCGTCACTTTCGAACGCCAGCACAACGAACAGCCCCCCAATTCTAATGTTGTGGACGTGTACCAATACCAACCCCCCCAAACTCCCACCCACTCAGCCATCCCTCATCCCGAAAAACAACGGGTATAATAATTACGCGATAATTTAATCAACTGTCGAAAACGATTCACCCCCACCCCCCCCCGAATTAAAACTACCCTTAAGGATGGTCAAAAATAATTTCTTCGTTGTCTTCATCGTCATCCGTCCACTTACCAACGCCTACGGCCACAAACCCATAGCCCGTCTCTCCCTTCTCTCCTCCAAGTAGATTAGGAACGTGATACACAGACATCGGTAACGTTCTCGTATTAGGGCTCTGGCTAAAGCCGAGGATCAAACCGGAGATCAGGTCTGCCGTTCGTCTTTGAGGGAACGGGCCGCGGGGTAGGAACCTACCGCAATGGTTAGATATCGCGACCCCTAGCCAAACCGGTGAGTCTCGAGGGAGAAGGAGGAGGAGGGAGAGCGGAGAGGGGAGAGGGGACGGAAATGGAATAAAGTCAAAAGGGCGAACGACAAATATAAAGCGGGGGGGGGAGGGGGGAGAGAGGTTGAGAAGGGTGAGGATTTAAGTGCCACGCGATTTGTCTGGCCATACACCTGTTGTTTCCACTTGGCCCGATTTACGAGTCACAGACCCCCACCGTCGCACGACTCCTTCTCGAGTGCCGATACACCTGCTGTCGTACCCAATACGACAATAGACATACGTCCAACCAACGAGCTGCTTTCTCTACTCGTTCATACCCACGAGAGGTCTGACCCATGACACACCGTACCCACTAGCAGCCCTGCGACGAAACAAACTTCTTCGGAAGCTCGTATACTAATTATAAGTAGTGAGGTACGCTAGTCGTCAGACGAGCCAGCTGAGCCAAAGAAAAAGGTAACGTCACCTAGACGTGCCGGAGCTCCGGGCTGTGGGTAGGTCGTGAAACCGGACGTCCGTAACGCCACGGAAAGACTTTCCGAGTGAAGGACATATATATATGCAACATATATATAAAAAAAGGAAACAGGCACAAAGGACGAAAAATGACGACGAAGACGAGCAGAGCCTAGAAGTGGCCATAGAAGACAGAGCGACACAAACAGTCCCATAGAATCTTTCCCCTCGCAGAATGCAGCACTTGTGTGCGCTGTTATTTAAGCTCCACATAATGCCGACTCTTTTATGCTTCTTGTGTCTTACATCTGAGACTGTGACGCTCCGTAGGGCGCATTCATCCCGGTGAATGCCACGCGAGCGTACAATGCTTTCTATGGCGCCTGCAGGAGGAGGCCAACGTCTCGAAATGCAACGTTAAGGATACGGTCGGCCTCGGTTTTGAGGTTAGCTAACGCCAAGCGAAAATACCCCGTGAAGCCCGAGTCCCGGTGCAGGCGGAAATGACGTTTCTCGAGGGAACCAAAGTCACGGCGAACGTCGAACCCAGTGACGAAGGGACAGTCGATCGGTTTCGATGGTCGGCGAACCAAAAGATGAGACTGACGGAGTCCAGTAAACACGAGGCGGAACCCGTTGGACTCGCTGCGGCAGCGTTACCTCGGCCACAAAACAGTCCGGGCGAGACAATAACCAAGGCGCAACAATGCCGGCGACAATGCACCAGCCCACCAACACGCGAGCCCGAATCCCATTGTCTGTGTTTTCTCTTGTTCTCCTTTCATCCCCCTTTGCACTTGGTGGACGAGCGAGGTTAAGGGGCAGGGGGCGGGGGGGGATGTCGCGACCTCGCAGCACCGACTTTGTTTAATTGCGTCGACTCGATTAAACAGACGTTCACCTCCACGTGGATTCTGTGTATGTGACCCCTCCTCCCCCTCCACCCCCTACGCCCCCACTCCAGTCCCTCATTCGCCCAGGACTTTTTTTTTTCTTTCCCTCGGACGCGGCTATCACGAGTAACGGCTCTGGTACATCTATACGTGAGGAGCGATCGTGACTGGACGGAAAAAGGTAAAGGCGTTCACGCATTACGAAATACGGTTGGTTCTTACGGTGGGATCGGTGCACCTGCGCTCTTCGGGGCGATCCTTGCTGTGACTATCAGGATGATCAATGTCCCACGAATGGTGTTACGTGAAAATTTGTTTGCGATCGTCCGCGTTAAGTCGTCATGTCGCAAAGGGGGACCAGGTGGACGGAGTAGGCGTGGGTCATTGATTAGTTCACGTAAGTCACGGAGGTCCGTGAGGGGGTGAGGGGGGGGCGGTTGACTCGATAAAAAATATAACAGAGAGAGAGAGAGAGGGAACGAAGGTAAAGGAGTGTAGCCGACGTGCAAGCGTATAAAGACGCGTGAAGAGTGCATTTTGTGAAGTGTAAAAAACAGCAGGAGAGAGAGAGAGAGAGAGAGAGAGAAAGAGAGGCAGAGGCAGTAGAAAAAAATAAATAAAGATTACAAGAGGAGAGAGCAAAGATTTTCTCTCTCTCTCTCTCTCTCATACACACAGCCACGTTCACACAACCAAAGACCGATTCGGCCGCTCCACTCATCCTCCCGTCCGTCTCATTGTGTCGGACGATTGTCTTAGAATAATGGCGGAGACTCACAATAGTGACTACAATGCTCGCTCGTCCTAACAATGCGATGACGTCACGTCCCCGGCATGTATGTGAATGTGCCGCCACGAAGGGTTTGCCTCGTGTGCGTCTTTCTCCCCCGTATCCCCCATCCCTCCCCACCGCGCCCCCTCCCCGCCGTACGGTCATTTCATCCCAGCCACTCGCGAACAGGTCCCTCTTAGCGATTCCCTCGATTCGTCACCCGCGTGGGCCAGTCGATCGCACCAAAGTGCCCCGCGAGGTCCATCATCCAAGCTCTCGCGTATCCGCGCGACCTAACCCTTTTATTTTATGGGTCAAGCCGGCTGCTGATCCCGCCCTCCCCCGCCCCCAGTCAGTGCGAGATGCCCAAACGAGATCCTTACGAATCCACCGAATCCACCGTGTGGGCGAGCAAGCTCAGGAAGATGCTGCGACGACGCACCGAAAACTATGTAATTTCTTCACGATATATATATATATATATCTAAAGAAACTTTGATAGATAGAGAAATCCCCCCCCCCCCCACCCACCCACCGCTCCCGTTAAATACGAAATGATCGATTCCTCGTGGCATTATTCGCAATCCCAAAGTTATACGACTCCTGTTTCCCTATAGTCATTCTACGAATTCCACCGTCCGGTACGTCTATTCTCTGTTCACACACCCGAGGGGGATGAAACGTAGAGACGGACAAAGCTCAACCCACCGTCCCCTATCGCGCGTCTAGCTGAAGCATCTATCTCCTTCTATCCTCAACAACGGGTCCGCGAAATCGCCGGCGGAACAGACCCTTTGACCTTTAACCTACCGCCCCATCGCTGTCCTTGTTCAGGGACTGAAGTCATCCCCTGGGTAAGGCATCCCCTCGCAACACCATAGACAACCCGTTTCCCCCCCTCGTCCAAGGGTCAAACTTATTGAGGTAGATGATAAGCGCGATTCTCGCTACTTTTCATTGCGTAACGCTTTCTTCTTTTACCTACTGTCTCTTCTACCCTGGACCGGCAGAGAGGCTGCCTTGCTGCTCGTAAAACGTGAATTGGGCTTTTAGAGCGCGCAGACGCGACCGTATGAGAAGAAAAGAAAAGAAAAGAAAAAAAAAAGAGGCTGCGCGCCCAATGTATTCCAAGGAGCCCGCAGATAAGAATAAACCGAGGACGTCGCGGCTGAATGCCGTCTGTTAATTAATGCCGGCATTCAGTACGCATTAAATTACACGGATTGTGCGAGTTTCCAAAGGCTGGTGTCCTGAAAAGGATCTTATTGGCAAAATAGCACGTTGCCGGCGCGAGCGTCGCGACGCTAGGCGTACCTCAGTCGTGGAGAGCTGTAGAGACCGATAGAAGCATAGGGAGAGACGCGAGGATGGATACCCGAAGAAGAAGCTGGGAGGCTTTCTAAAGAAAAAAATTAAATACGTAGAAACGGTACCGTGATAAAAAAAATTTTCGTAAAATATTTTTCACGTCTAATCCGACGGGATGCTACCTAAGGGTTCGTTCACAACGTTGCTCAACAAGCGCGGAATCGCATAACCGATTGTCCCGCTGTTCGATGCGTTCTGTGGGGATACGGCTTTCTATCCCGACTTCTAGCCAATCCAGAGAGATTTCTTTTATCTCGCTCTCGGCAGAAATTAAAAAAATTGATTAATCAAAGTCTCCCACCGTGCCGAAGATTCTTCGAGGATCGTCGTTATGCTCGATCGACAAGACTTACGCGTAAGCATTGCGTATACCGGGTGACCGAGAAATTAAGAGCGGTCGATAATAACGACCGTCAGCTTTACAGTGTGCTGTGTTGTCAAATATAATTTTTTTTTCACGTAAAAATAACTTTTTTCCACTCATTTCGTGAACGGTCCGATACCATTTCTCTCATTTTTTATCACTAATGAGATCGCAGCTGATTGCGATAAGGATCCTTACGATCACGGGTTATATTTTTGGTGCGGCTTACTTTCTCGCTCTATTGTTCGTTTCCCCGTGTGTTTCATGTACGCGGTGTCCGATATGTCGTGTCGATACAGATTTTATCTGGAATCTAACGTCGGTTGCGCCTGAGCCCAAATAAAAGGGGTGTCTAGAATTAACCCGGAAAAAAAAATATATTCTACCGGAAGTCATTCCTATGTTAGCGAGGGCACCAGTTTTCCTATTTCCTTCATTGACTATCGCCACGTTTTATCGGGGCACCCTATGCACACCCGTTAGATAAACGTGGCTATGCTGTACGCTCAGTTACGATGCGTATCATTATATTTTGACTGAGATATATGAATCACAATAAGATCCAAGATCCGGCATACAAATCTAATGCGAAAGTCCCGTCAAATTCTAACCACCTGTTATTACACCTGCGTATCCTGATCCTGCGTATCAATAATCCTTGTGCTACTTGATAGCAAAAAAAATGAACAAACCTCTCAAAAGTTAAAAAACGTCACGCAATTATCCCCCTCCTCCTCCCCACCCCCAAAAAACAGCCTCAAGCCAATTGGTCCATTGTCACTCCAGCAGCATCACATCTGACTAAAATAAACATCCTTCCGTCAATAACCGCAAAACTAGTGTCCAGTGTCAAAAAAAAAATCCGCAATTCTCAAAAAATAAAAGAATAACCAAAAACTTTTTTTCAAACACTCGCGACAGTCACTTAAAAGCAAAAACGCGCTAGAGAAAGTGATAGAGAGAAAATCGAAAAAAAAAAAAGAATAAGAAAGTGCCAAGGAAAATGGAGTCGCGGTAATGGCGGAGGAGAAGAGTCCCCCCTGCCCGCTTCTCCCCTCCTCCTCCTCCTCCTCCACCCTCCCATACTAACGCGTAGTCTGAGGAACGCGTCGCGGCGTCGCATTGTGTCGGGACCGTTGGATACTTTATTCCGTATAAAAGAACGACGGGAACAATGGGCAAGAATATGGAAGAATGGAATGGAATGGAATGGGACCGAGGGATACACAGAGAGACGCACTAGCTAGTGTGAAGACTCATCACTCTGTAAACAATGCGCTTCGCGAGAGTGACTCAAAGAGTAGTGGTGGGGGGAGGGGGAGGGGCGAGAGGGGGAGAGGGAGGAGGCCGTTGAAGTCCCATCCGCTGGATACCCACACGGAAGCTGAAGTGGGAAGAGTTGGGGAAGCGGGAAATGGAAGGACTTGAAAGGGTCCAGCAGCATCTTCCATGCCCCCCCCCGCCCAGTCGCCGCCCCCACCCCAGCACGTGCTCATCCACTTAGGGACGAGAGAGAAGACGAAATTCACTATAGCCTGACGAGTCTCGCTCAAGCATGAAAAGTGGTCAAGGATCGTGTCGCGGGTGGTCCGAAGCAGCATCCCCATGTAACGACGCGATTTTGAAATATCCGTAGGGATAATTGAGGAGATGAGAAGGACGAACTTTATTCCGAAATTCCCTACGCGATCCCATTCGTTCGTATACAGGGTCCTTTCACGGATGCCAGGACAAACGAGGCCGACTAGGCGGATCTTTGAGAAGTCAAGAAGAAGGGATGATCCAGAGTATATCCGTCTGTCCTATCTGAAGGGGGGCGGGGTACAAGGATCAAGAGAGGGAGGAAGGAAGGTAGTAGTAAGGGTTGTCCAGGGGGGAGGGTCGAGGGGGACGAAGTAGAGTAGGTATTGTCAGCACAGGGAAGGCAAAGCAAGGAGGAGCGCCCGGCGCTTGCGGATTATTAAGAAAGTTCGGAGCAAAGCTCCATTGTCGCAGGGACTTTATCATCCGTGATGGATCCTGCTCGTATCTTTTCTACAGCATCCCCAAGCCGGCATCCCGAGCAGAGTCTCTTCCTCGTGGATCATCCGTATCCTGGGACCTGGTCCCGTTCCGTTCAGGATTCACTGGGCTCGGTGGCAATTTGATTTCGAGCACTAAAACCAGCCCTTGGGGTGTGTCCGCGCGATGCACTTTCTCCCTGCCGTGAGAGATACAGGATATCAGTGCCACCCGGTATACGTGCGTGGCGGTCTCTATTGTCACGATTTCGGCACTGAAGAACCCTCTGATAGAAACTAATGTCTCCTTTCGGAAACGCATTAAAGCTAATCGAACGTATGTATCATACGGTGCGATGAGGCCTGTTCCCTTTCGTTAGCCCTGTTTCCACCCTGTACGCGCGACCCCTCTATCAGATAACTAACGATCTTGACAGAGAAAGTATTGCTTTTGTGTATACATGTATATTATAGGCGAATATATATATATAGGAATTCTGTGGAAATTCGCACGATGGATTCGGAGAACGAACGAAAGAGTTGAGTCAGGTGGAGTCAAAGTGCGTAGGTCGACCCAAAAGAGATTCCTGGTCAGAAGGCGAACTGGATGGCGAACACGATGGTCCAGCCGGATGAGATTAATGTGGGACATTAGCGATATCGTCATTGGCCGCTACCGAGGTTGGCCGATTATTTCGGCGTTCGTCGCAGCATCCCGGATAGGAATATCCTTCGCGATCCCTGTCGGTGGTCCATTCACGCAGAATTCGCCGTGGTTAACGTCGACAAGGCTATCAGGACGGCCGACGTTACTGTCGCCGAAGATACAGGATTCCCTTGATTGTGTCCGGGAGCGCGAAATCGTCGGAAGAGCCTGGTCCCGCTTTCCATAACGCGTTATCTCGTGGAGATCGGCGCGGAGAGCGGGTCGAGGAAATAAAAAAACACCAGGGAAAAAAGGACTGTGAATAAAAGAAGACGAGTGGAAACAGATAGAAGAGGATCGAGGAGTCTGAGGCTGGACCAAGTGAGCGGCTGGAGGAGTGATCGAACGAAATAGAAGAGAGTACGTTTTGATCAGAGATGAATCACCAGGCAACTACAAAAAAAATTTAATTTTCACCAACATACGTGGATCTTTTCCGTGCCAAATTTAAATGGCAACTTTTCGAAATTACCGAGAGTCAAACTTTCATTCGTCCACCCCCCCGTGGATCAAATTTGCACATTATTTTCATTTTGAAAAATCATTATCAGTGACATTGCGAGATCTCAATTTTGCTACTGCATACCTTTTTTTTATCACTACCTCCTCCGACGAAATAACACTTACGGACACGCCATAGAAAAATGAATCTACGCCTGTAGGGGTGTCTCTTTTTTGGGGGCGAGTTTCAATAATACAGAAGGGTGACAAAAAAGTGGATGCTGCACGAGAGATAAAAAGTGGGCGGCGGCGGAGAAGGGCGGGAGGACAAAACCCAGTGGATTTAAAGATTTGTCCGTAACAGGTCGTGGGGTGAAATCCGTACATAAAAATGCCATCCTGAGTGGCTTGAATGCCTTGGCGCGAGTAAGAGGTGACGAGGGATGGTTGTTCCACGTAGGAATAGGGGTTAGGGATATATATATATAGTATCCACAGCGAAGAACCAACAGAGAGCAAGCAACAAAAAGGATCCAAGGTATATTGTATAAGATGGGGAGACGGGGGGGAGGGGGGGAGGGGAGGCGGTGTACGAAGGTTGGTAGCTGGAGGTTGGTCCCTGAGAACTTAGAAGCATACGGAGGGGGAGAGGGGTTGAAAATATTTAGACATCCGCGAAGGGATGAATAAGACTAAATTGTATCCACAATGCTGTCTCAGAGACGCGTTCTGAATAGCCTTAATAAACTCGCTGAATCCTCGGAAATATTTCAAGCCGTAGGACCGAATGCGGCGAAAACTCTTCCATCCCCCCCCCCCCCCTCCAATCCCTATCCAGTTTCTCCTGCCCCCCACCACTCCCCTCTAGAAAAGCCCTGCTATCCGCCAAAGCATCTTCCCCCCCCCCACCCGCCATCGCCATCTTCCTTCTCAAACAAGTTCCTCGTCCATACCTTATCCACCGAAAATTTATCCTTTGCAAATTTTACGTACCCCTCATATATCCCCCGTGTCACGAATTATTACGATGGCCTATTCTGTGAGATCGCAGTTTCCAAGGCGAAACGGTGTATCCGAAAAGTGCATTTATGACGTATAGTCAAAAAAAAATGTAGAAAAAAGCAAGTCCGTGACCCCCTCGTTAATAGTCCATGGCACGTCCCTGATATTTCCTCGCACCTTGAGACGCAGTTTGTTCGTCCGGGAGATGAAAGAAGAGTCCAAATCATGAAAGACAGGAAAGATTTTACAGCCACCCGCAGCGCGATGCTTTGCCCTGCATTAGGTAAAAAGCATTCGCTCGTTTGGATCACGAGGCAATTTGTTAAGGCTAGTTTACAAGTGACCGTAGCATCGCCACTCGGGACCCTCCCATAATTCGCACGTAGCACTTACGAAAAAAAAAATTCCTATCAATTTTTTTCACCCCACAAATCAGCCTGAGAGTAGTCTGTAAATAATTTAAAAAATAAAAAAAAAGATAACTAAAAAAAGCGTCGCAAAGCGTGAAAAAAAATCGCGCGGCGTCGCGAGCGTCGCAGCGAATCCAGAAAGCTGGGCTTCCGCATGAATCGCTAGTTACTGAATAAAGTCCCTTTTGCCGAGCGAGCTGGCTGGTTGCTCGATGGATGGTTGGGTTGGTTGCCTGGGCGGCTGACTTACTTTATTATATGTATATTCTCGCTCGACGGATGAGAGAGAGAGAGAGAGAGAGAGAGAGAGAGAGAGAGAGAGAGAGAGAGAGAGAGAGAGAGAGAGAGAGAGA
>JARQTI010000117.1:220667-250045 GCA_030142655.1 Trachelus tabidus
GAGAGAGAGAGAGAGAGAGAGAGAGAGAGAGAGAGAGAGAGAGAGAGAGAGAGAGGGTAGTGTCAACGAGGTGGCACGAGAAGAGTAGGAGAAGAGGAGGTGGAGATGGAGGAGGCGGAGAACGGATGGAGCGTCATTCAAACGCGCGCGGTTCTATGAAATCAAAGGCCACATTGTCACCGGAATTACCTCCATTCGGAAACGACGTATTCAAAGGGCCGCGCACGCGGAATTAACCCTATTTGTTTGCCGACTTGGAGTGCTCGCGTGTAATAAAGCTACTATTTATTTGACGGCCGATCGGGAATTCGTAAAGTTTCGCGCGATGGCCGAGCAAGCACGACAGACGTACGAATATACAACGAGAGACGACGAATAGCAAACTATGAATGTGCGCCTTTCGTTAAATTGAGTATACATGTATTTTATTGCAAAAAAATTAACTTCCACATTTTTTTATTTAACAAATAAGACTAGAGATCATATGGGATACTTTATACGAATCGATCGGGCCATCCGGTCGCGCCACAGTTAATAACCGTCTGGTGACTTGAGGCGAATCCACCGATGTTCGGTTATAATTATAAACGTTCCTTGTATCCACATTCAATTAATCGATTAGCCAAGATGTGTCCAATTGGACAAGGTCGTGAAACAGTTCCCGACAATGGGTCAAAAGGGCCCGTCAGCTGTTTACGGTTGTGCCAGCGCGTGCTCCAAATTTCACGGTTCCAGATGCCCTACGAACTCGACACCCCGTAACCCACCCCCACGAGATCCGCCCACCAAACCCACAGCGGACCCTTAGTTTCACTTCCCCCAAAGAGGGATCGGGGACACAACTGTGCATTTACGGTTTTTCCAAATTCCGTATGTTGTGTATACGATTATCGTCACCCACCCTCGTTCGTAATTACTACACACGGGGTATAGCATACAAACACGAAAAGTCTAATTTCTAATAGATTATGTTGACTGAAAATATATTTCACACTGTTTTCACGTATACGATATACCGGGTACACTACGCCAATCGTGTCTACAGTAAATACCTGTAAATACTACAGTAAGATCACTCTCGTTTCACGAACCGCAAGTACTCGGCCGTTTGGTTGGTACGATGTAAGGGGAAATACGAAGAGCATGGTGTGGGGCATCGCTGAAGAGCGTAAAGCGTTTGCCGAAGGGTGTATTATTTCAAAAGCTTTTGGGGAGTCTAACTCGTGCGGCGTCATTGAAGACCGGCCACCTACAATGGCCGATTTTAATATACCTCGCGCGCGCCACGGCACATTCTACATTTGACGTGCGTCGCGCGAACAAAAGTCACTGGAGGCGGAATGAGAGTGTGGCGGTGGAGGTGGAAGAGAAAAGGAGGAAGACGCGAGAAAAGAAATAAAAGAGAAGGAGCTGAACGTTGGAGGAGGCAGGGAGAGGAGGGAAGCATGCAAAAGCGCACGCAAAGAAAAACAAATGAACGCTGCCTGCCCAAAACAATTGAAGCCTGCGTGGAATAGGGGCTTGGCTGGCCTTTTATGTTGCCTACCCTTATTCTCATTCTCTCTCTCTCTCTCACTCATTCTCTTCCCATTACACACTCCTAGCAGCTACCGAATACTTCCATCCCAACCCTCCTCAACGATCCGCCATACTCCAGCTTCAAATGAGGATTCAAGCGATCGCTCTGATGAGGCGCTTTTATGCGTTTCGTGCTTTCAAACGTCCACCGGATAAGGATTTCAATTTCTGGGACGATTATTATCTACGTCGGCATTATGCAACTGACGATTTCAGTATGCCTTTCCCGAATCGAGTCCCTTTGGAAATCTTACGACCCCGGCGCCCTCGCTAGAGAGACTTTTGGCCCTCGCGAACGGCAAAGGAATCTTATAAGCTCTGTGTACCGTGTACATGTGCGTCCCAGAATCGTTTGCCAAACTCATCAAGACTTTTACCTTCTCGTCCACCATTCGCCGGGGACGTTCTTATCCCCGTAGAGATTTTCAATTTCTTTGATAATCATCGGGTCCCCGTCTTAAAGTGGAATTTCGTTGATGGACTGTATGCGGAATTGACCAAGAATTTTTCGACGGGAATTACTCTATTGTTCGATCATAACGACTCGCTGTCAAAGTAACGTACAGTTGGCTCAGTCAAAACAAAAACTTTACTATAGATAATTTACACGCGATACTATGGGTATGGCGTGTGCTTCCACTACTATGAAAAATCTTGCCATATACACGCAAAGATAAATACGACTTGACACAGTAGACATAACAAACGCAGAGAAGCGTCGAAGCATCGACCTTTTTTCCAGGTAAAAATATTTCCACGGAACGGAGGGATTAAGAGTAAGAGATAAGGAAACCTAGCTTACTGTTTCGCTAACGAAACATGCATTTCCATGCCGAGAACGAGACTCTAAAAGACATGTTTGTACAGGCAAAGAGCCGGTGGACGCACGCGTATCTTATAACTATTAATATACGATACGAGTAGGATTACGTGACATTGTGTAATAATCATAAAAAACTTCGACTCACCATAGACAAGGCGGTATGCCCAAATTTGGTCCATAAATTACGTCTCCGGCATATATGGTACTCCAGTCATAACCGCCACTCCGTCAAATCCGAACGTCATTGCAATCCGCGCACTACACATCCAGCAGAAATGTCGCGTCGCGACGCGTCCACGTCACGCAAAATTCAAAACCAAAATTCCGAGCATTGTCCGCGCGTCAGTACGTTGTCATACGCAAACGGGTATATAAAGGCTCGACACCACTATTCTAAATCATCGGTCAGCGGCCACTCGTAATAATGAAAAACACTCCGCGCTCCTCGAGGATCCTCAACTGGGCCACCGGCGATAAACCCCATCATTTTTGGCAGCCATCGATGCTACGAAACGCGCCACTAACGTAATAAGATCATCAACCACCATTTTGATTATGACTTCGTCTCGACGCGAAACACAATTAAGTCAAGCGAGTGCATTAATTGTCAAGATTTTTACGTCACGTAAAAAAGAAAACATCTTTAAGCTAATAAAAATTACGCGCAGCTTGTATTGTTAATAATTATTGCTTGTGAAACCCGCTCAAGCATCGTTTAAATTATATTTTCAACTGTCACTTGTCACACACACACTGTATTCCAATGGCTTAGCACTACTCTTGACTATTTTGAATATGCTTCACGGACGCTTCTCCGAAAATATACTTCGTAGAAAATACTTCGCGTATATTCTTGCTCGATTCTCGATAGTCAACTGTCACTTAAATTCGTTCACAATTTCATACACCACTGACAGAATCCGAGAGAACACAGCGAGCTCGTGCTCGCCCGGCGCTCCGAACCAAACTGATCCGTAGCTTTGCTATCCCGCGACTCCCACCTAACCTAACATAACCTAACAGCGACGCCCCCCTCCCCGTATTGCATGATACGCTTCAGCCGAATATCCTGATACAGTTTTCATTCTCCATTCTAACCCTGCGTACGGTGAATGCGCTATGGAAAATCGTATATGCTTCAATTAAGGGTGTATCGAACACGAATGATTTTAACAAACGCATTATATAACCGAAGACTTATCGAATACCGCTGACGTACTGTATATCAATGCAGACCTAAAAATTCAACAGAAATTCATACCGACCGTTACGAATTAAATTACTAATTAATAACACGTTATTCCAATTGATTAAAAAGAAATCTTATTACGACCCAAATATATATTTAAAGAATGCTCCAGAATCTAATTCAGTTAAATTAATCATTTGCTCCATTACCGAGTACACTCACCAGGTATCTGAAGATCTTTAAAACTGACAATCTCAAGGGTAGTGTCAAGCATCCCCTAGGACACCTAACACGTGCCTCAGGTACGAACTTCTGTATACGGTAGGCAGAGAAAAAGGGATATAAAAAGAAAGTGAAAAAAATGAGCGGAGCGAGAGAAGTTGAGGTCCACCCTAAAACCAACCAAACCACCCATCGAACCGGTCCCGTACTGTGTATATGAGGGAGGGAGGGAGGGGGGGTAGCATTGTTACCACCACCCCCGATATCATCGCCACGTTGTTGATTCATTCAACGTGTTGAAAGGAACCAAACCCCAGACCATCCCCTAACGGAGCTGCTCCACATCGTAGAATCTATTCCTTTGAATGTGTTAGGGGTTGAATGGAGGTGGGTGGGTGGGTGGAGTGGGGCGCCCGTACGCGCTACGTGCGGCCCCGTAATGCGAATAAAAGATTGCGGCATTGGGGCGGCGTTGGTAAATGGGCAGGAGACAGGTTACGTGTGGTGCGTATGAGTGTCATACGTATATAGACTCTTTGGACAGTAGGGGGATGAAAATGACATTTTTTTTCATACAATCAAAAGAATACACTTTTTTTTTCATTGTACGCGTCCAATGCGCGGAATGTGATAAAACGTTTTCAGCATTGTTGCGCATTCCAGGACGACCACCGTGAGTCGGTTTGATCAGGTTTACCGATAAAGATCAATTTTTCACGGCGAGGGTGAGAAATAAAACTAGAATGTAAATCAAAGAAAAAAAAGCTAATAACACCCGAGGTATCATTGAACTGCCAATTTTTGCAAGTAAAAAAAAATGAAGGTCGATTCACACCGCGGTTACGCTTAATTCACGCTCGAGTATACCCATATACGTATCATAATTGCGTCACGAGTGCCAGCATGAAAAAAATATATTGCAAACCCAAAAAAAGGCCAATTATCCAAATCATGTTAAATTTGAATCAACAATAAATGTACCTCACACTATGAATCAATCTTAACGATACTGTACAACATCAATGGTCCAGGTGCAAAAAAATGTTGTTTTAAATCCTACAAAGTCCCGACACATGGTAACGATAATCAGGCAATTCGAAAGAAATCTTGATCCATCCTAATGAATAATGAAGCATGACCAATAAATAATGGCCGCTCGAGCATCTGCGATTCTGTGTACTCACTGGGGAGGGTGGCGAGGGAGGAGGAGGAGGGAGGGGGACCAATCGACAAGCTATTATCCCGTTACGGTAGAAGACGTTACACGTTGCCCATTGCGCAGGCGTCGCAAGGCCCACCGGACGCGGTTATTAAGTTCCCGGCCCATTGTTACCGCCTTAGTCAAACGGAATGCAATTTATAAGTTGAACCGTTCGTCCACGGAGGAAGTCGTCTAATTGGTCTCGTTTCGCTGGGTTCCCCGGATGCAATTATCATTGAATTAAAAGTCAAAATACAGAGCTTGACAAAGTCTTTCGCGGAAGGAATCTGCGATCTGGCAGAAATCGATAAGGTTCGATTAATAAAATGACAGATAATTAGCACTCCTCGTAGCGCCGAAGTCGCCCTCCGAGACCGCTCGAGCATTTATTTATTCATTCGATCGACCGAGCCCGTCTTCCGACTGCGGACGAGTCCTCTTAGCATCGATCAATCAAAAGTTCCCCCAGCGAGAGTATCGAGTTACAGCATCCCATCCGTTCGCTAATTCAACATCGCAATTTGGCCAATACAGACGTCGGAGAAGAAAAGACAGACGACTCGTATGCATTTTCGCACGGTATTGCCAAACGAAGAACACGCCGAGACAACGCACGTGGCACCTGTCAAAAATTTGACGTTTGACTCGAGAGCCCTCGGTATACATATATACACGAGCAATATGTATAAGTATATAGAACGCGTTAAGGGGACAATCGCTACAGAAAGAATAGCTCCGTAAATGTGATAGCTGGATAAAAGAATACGGAATAAGAACGGCGAGTGTAGGACGGTGGTAAGTAAACGTGTATACGTATACAGTTACGATATAGGTATATAGACAGAGAGAAGCAACGAGTGCGAGAGAGTAAAGAAGAGGGTTTACACGTAGCGCAAGAGAAAGAAGCTCGGCGCGGGCACCTATACATTTAAATAAATAGCGTTTCATTATAACTTTTGTGCGCGCGTTACTGTCCGCCTGACAATGCCTGAAACAAAGCGCTTCTCCATTGTTTGCGAAATAAAAGACCGCGCGCCGGTCCCGGTCGACATGGCCGCCCGACGACGCCGACGTCGCCCGGCGCTGCCTCCTTCTTCGAACTCTCCTCGGAGGAGCCTCTTCCCCTCGCCCCGCCGACCGAACGAAAATGCCCGCGACGCCGGCGGCTGTCCTTGGACTTCGGCAGCCGTTCAGAGGGGGATAAACCAGAGGGAAATTATTCCAGAGCCACGTATGAGTACGATGAAAAAAATAAACGTCGAAAGTCTGTTTATCTTTTCACTTTGATTTTAATTTCGCTCGTTAGAGGCCCTACGCCAATAAGCGAACCCACACGCGGGATCCTGACGTAAGATGGCTGCCGTCTTAATATCCCGGGCAGGATTAACCGCGAGATCTGCCTAAGAATGGCCGGGGGATCAGAGCCGAGATTCTAATTAAACGTAAAACAGCTTCATTAACTTACCAACAGCCGCGGGTCGCAGTTCGTCGCGGTTAACTAGCAGGTATTACACGGCGCGTTATATACCGGGTGGGTAAACTGGTATTTTCTAAGTTCAGGATTCTGACGGTTTGGGTATACCTTGAACCGGAGTTTTTGACGAAGTTTGGACTTTGGTATGATCGGCCGCGTCTGGACGCCTGTCGGACGTCGAGGGACGCTGTGGGAAAGGAGTAAAAAAATATTGTATGGGAATTGAACTCGGGACGGCCGGAACTTAATTTTGTTTCTTCACCTTCTCGTGGGTCAAGCGA
Source organism: Trachelus tabidus (assembly GCA_030142655.1). Classification (NCBI taxonomy): domain Eukaryota; kingdom Metazoa; phylum Arthropoda; class Insecta; order Hymenoptera; family Cephidae; genus Trachelus; species Trachelus tabidus. Next base: position 227,436 of record JARQTI010000117.1, read on the forward strand.
CGGCGTTGTACGTTATTCGATGTTCTAGATTTCCTTGGCGTAGCTTAAGGTCCGTCCACAGTCGCGGTTGAATTGGGTTAGGTTAGACATTGCCGTTCGTCATTCTTGCTAATAACTTCTTTCTTAGGCTCGATTTGGCCGGAGTAGTTTCATCGAATTCAAAGGGGAGACAATTACTCCCGAATTAACGGCCCTGGGCATATTCAGCTACGTGGAACGACGCTCGACACTCGGCGGCTTTAATGCGGACGCTCCTTTGTAGCTGAATCTACGTCTTGTAAGGCCAATGGGTACGAGTAAACTTTGTACGGGACGCGTCAAGAATTATATGTGGAATCGTTCGTTCGAAATTTTTTTCTTGGAGATAGAAACACGTGGGACGTTGGTTGTGAACGATGCTTAAGGTATAATAAGAACTCTGGCTCATTGAGAGACCGTAAAACGGTACGGGCGCTTGTGAGGTTATGTTTTGGCTGATTTATTTGCTATGCGGTGAATTTGAGGTTAACGTGTTGCAGGAATAAGTGTAGATACATATATGTCAATGTGGCTTGCAGGAATTTTTTTGAAAAGTAGAAAAAAAAGTTACGGGAAAATAGTACTTACCACAGGATCTCTAGCTTTTTGGATTCCTTGTGTGTGCCGAACGGGTCCGGCCCACGCAGTTGGGCACACGAGAGATTCGTTCACGCGACTGGACTGATTAGTTACTTTTTAAAACTGAATTTCTAGAATTAGAATTTTGGCGATTAGAATTTCGATTGGAGAATAAAGCAAGCCCGAAATCGTTTCTATGAAGGGACGAGGAAGTCCAAGGGGCGGCGCAGGGCGACGGAAAGGCTGCAGGAGGCAGAATGCAGCGAATTCGAAAGAGCCAGGCAGCCCTGTGCCTGCATACGTAATGCCATCCGACATTGTCAAGCGGCGCCAGCCTCTTTTGTCTACCGTCAGGAAAGCGCGGAACGAGCCGCGGAAAATTCTGATCGTCGACCAACCTATATTGATCTTCGACTGATCATTTGCATCCTCATTGTTCGCGTATCCGACGAAATTCCATGGGAACAATATTCGCGTGGCAATTGGAATCGTCGAACTCTCTGGGAACCTTGGTCGTGGAGACTATAGTCGGGTGAGACCCGCCCAAAAAAAACTTACGTATAAAAAGCTATGACAAGAGGAGGAGTTATGTGAATTCCTCTAAAAAAAAATAATTATTAACATAACATTATCGATGCCAAGTATACGTCACGTACCTGCTTATTATGTGATCTAGAGAAAACGTCAAAATAAAAATGTCAATTAATGAAGAGCAAGAGGGGCTAGGCTGGGGGGGATGAATCTTTGACCGTAGGGGGATGAAACGGTCGAGATTGATCCTGTTAGGATATAAGGTGTGACAGAGTGCACAAGGAAACTGGTAAATGAGCAGGAGTAACTAATCAACGTGAATTTCTCCCTTATTATTCGTATATTTTTATTATTAAAAAAAGAAGTGCTGAAGAACGAAAGCGTCGGCGTATCCTGAATACTGAATGAATTAATTCGAGCATCGGGTCCGACCGTGTTGACAATAGGCAGACGCTATATGGGGGCGAGGGAGGTAGCGAATGAGAGTGCGAGAGAGCGAGCGAGTGAACAGTGGAACAGTGCGAGAGAGAGAGAGGGAGAGAGAGAGGGAGAGAGAGAGAGAGAGAGAGAGAGAGAGACTGCACATATTTTTATGTCATCGCGGCAGCGGCGATGCATTGTTGTCGCGAGACAAAGGCAAATGTGGCGGAAAAATTGCGGAGGAAAGTGACGGGGCAGGGGTGGGTGGTGAGGGTGGTACGGGGGGTATGTAACGTCGAAAGGGATGAAGTAGACAGGTCGAGTCAAGGGTGGAAAAGCACATGCGATAATTCCTCTGCCATTACTTTCATCCCTTAAAGTCGCCACCCGATAAGTCTCGTATTAAAAATTCGTGAAATTCGTCCATTTCGATTGAGATAAAAAACATCCCTTAGAGTTACCGAGGATCAAAAAGGCTTGGAGGGGTCCTCGAAGGAAAATGATGGAATGTGGATCAAAAACAAAAATCTAACTATGGGGTGAGGAGGGGGTGGATGGAGCAGGGGGGTAACTACAATTAAGCCAGTCAGTCCGTGGCTGAGTTGGTCCATTGAGAGAATTGGCCTGCGCCGGCAGCCAACTATCGAGCAGAATTGAGATGTCGATGTGCCACTGGGTGCAGAAAAGGCAAGGGTAGTACGAGGGGTGGTCGGAAAGGGGTGGGTTTCGCAGATTATCAAGCATCAGTTGTCGGGAAGAATAAGCAACCGCCAACCGTCATTTAACTTTAACGCTCCAACTGCCCCCACCTCACCCTTACGGATCCCATACCACACCCCCAGCAACCCCTTCGGTCCTCCGCGTCATCCCTCGAGGACCACCCTTGGTCCATGCTAATTAAATCTGCCTACGTACTTCTTGGCCCTTTTACAACCCCCTTACCAAATCCTAACAATTGACTGCGGAAACGACTCTACTACATATATATTATATATACAGACACGCATATAGATCCACGTAAATCAAACCATAGCAAATTGGCCACAGTGCGAAAGTAATGCGAGACTCTCTGGTCAGTGGGCAATTAACAAACTATTTTAAAAATTTTTTTATCGCATAATGAAAATGGTCAAACCGATGATTTCGTTGCTTGAAAATTTCTAAAAGAATTTGGACCACGATCCTAATCTCGACTTCTCGCCCAATCGCAGCATCCCAGTATCGACTGACGTCTTATTGGTCCACGGCCTTGTCTCGTCATCGTATTTTACATGACTTAGTCCAAATGAAATAATTTTACTTGCTACCCCTTCGACCCCCTCAGCCTATGTCTGAACATGAAACACCGATTCTACTGCAGTAGTAGATACTGACACTTCATCCCTCGCCACTAGCATTGTCTTACTAGTTACCGACCGTCTCTACTGGCGACTACCGACTGTCAATTTGACGAGTGAAAAAATGATTTTGACAAGTATCTATATTTTATTCGTACTTTCTTCGTGCGTTTAGAAAAATGTTTCACCCTTCATATTTTTACTCAACCATATATACGGTGAACATTTTTTTCCAAGATCACGTCGACGTTCCTCAGGTCCGACTTTTAACTGCACGGAGACGCCTGGTTATTCATTTGAGTCGCATCCAGCCACGACGGCCAACAGTCGAGAGAACATAGGACGGTAGGCAAAGCACAGGTGGATATGTTATTCGTGTCCACAAAGGCGTCATTGATGTGAAGCATTGTGCTTCCACCCCATACTGTAGATTTGCGAACGCATCCCCACCCTCCACTCGGTTTATATATACATATATACCCCATTGCAGACTATACAAAAATTTTGCTTCTTTCACATGCATAAGAAATTCCTACTTCTTTCCCATCTTCATCTTCAATCCCTCTTTCGCCTTCTTCTCCTGGTCGCCTGTTATTTCTCAATTCCTTTTATGCACCGGAATCTCGGTGACCCATTGAAGAGATCGAGTCGGAAACCGCGGCCATGTTTTATCGCGCTATAGAAAAAAAAATTACTATTTTTCAATGCATCTTATTGTTCGCGTGTTGATTTTTTACCTGATTCATGAAAAAATGGTTTTTTTTTTTCATTTCGGAAATTTAAAACGCACCAATCCAAAAAATCGGAATATTACATTTATATATCTATATATGTTATACAGTATATATATACATTTGGTCTATTTGTTTTGGCAATTTCTATATGTACGACTGTATAGCGTGCATTTCTGTATCAATGAATTCTTGTATAGTTCCCGATGAAAAGAGCAATAGCGCAGGGGCCGTATAGAATATCGTCAGATATCAGAAGGATAAAGGTACAGTTGTATGGTATATATAAGGTTATGTACCAAGTATATAATAGGGGTTGGTACACAAGGGGAAGTAATGCGCTCATCTCCGAGTTACAATAGAACAATGCATCCCGTGAATAAAGCTCTATGGTGTTGCCAGTCGCAAAACACACGTAGGTACTATCCACGAGAGCAACCCCACTTCCGGTAGACCCTTGGACTCGTCATCCCCCTCCTGCGCCAAGATCACATAGTTACGTACGAGCGATATGGCAGAGAATGCCCGAAGATAGAAATTTTTTTTCAAAAAACTACCCTTAAAACTTGCCAACATTTTTTTCATCCCTTGCAGATGAATATTTGATAACTATACGTGACGGGGTGGGGAGACGTTTAAACCCTTTCGTCGCGAAGGTGGAGGATTGGAGGTCGTATTAAAATAAAGAAGGGTTGTCACCAGCAAGGGGTGGGGGGTTGGAAGTCAATGTATAACTTCATAAAGAGTGCAGGGGCTGGTTAAGAGCGAAGATCACGATGGAGGGGATGAAGAGGGAACAACGAGGAAACAATGCGTGGACGTAACGACGACCAGAGAAAGACGAGCAAGCGAGCGGACCGGCGTCAAACAATGCCTGGAAACAATGTGCACAAGAAGGACGAAGCCACCTTACAATGTGGACAATAGGCAGATAGTTAGTGGGAGAGAGAGGGAGAGAGAGAGAGAGAGAGAGAGAGAGAGAGAGAGAGAGAGAGAGAGAGAGAGGCCGAGTTTGCGAAAAGCACTGAGGAGAGGGGTCGAGAGAGGTTCGTCCTATTGCGGAGAGCCTGCCTAAAGCGTCTCTGACGCGGATGGAGAAAGTAAGAAATTCGTGAGTAAAAGAAGATGCTGTGTGAAAGTTAGATAAAATTGGATTTAAAATATTTCGAAAAAATGAAAATTATCCCATAAGATCCAAAGGGAAGAGATTTTAGTGAAAAAGTCTAAAGAGTAAGAGTGGAATTGATTCGTTGAAATTCCTTTGGTTCTTTCAGATATATTTTTGAGATCGAATAAGGGTGGAGTGTGTTTATCGGGGTTAAAGGTAGTATGGCAATTCTTTTCTTTGGCACTGACCATCATGGCCACCCTATGATGACCACTGACGAGTGAAGCCAGTCCGGGCAGTACGTGCCGTCTACGATGAGCTTTATGATTGAAAGGGAGACACGGGGATGGGTTAACAATGCGCGGGAGCGAGAAGCAGAATGTCAAGTGGACATTGTTGACGGCGACAATGCCGCTGAAATTGCCGGAGAACAAAGAGGTCTTATGATGACGCTGCTGGCGAGCGAGCGAACAAGCGAATGAGCGAGCGAGTTATTCGTGGACACTATGCTTCTCCTTTATTATTCTATGCCTGTTTCACTCTCTGTCTCTGTCATGCCCGCGATACCTTCTACAGTATGTATATATGTATAAACCTCCATCGAACTCTTACAGGGTGTCATGTTGCCTGTATTATATCATCAATCCCCTATCACAACACCTACTCCGATATTCCTAAATTAAGGCAGTCATTTAATATCGAGCACCATGTATGTGTGTACAGTCGATGAATGCTGAAAAGCTTCCTGAAGTATTTTATATCGAGTGAAAAAAAAAAGACTGATTAATACAAAGACGACCTATACGAAATATCCATCGATTCTAAAGAGTGTCCTGTATCGCGTTGGACGTTCAAAGAAGATCGACAGCCATTTTTATGTTTTCCTTTGGTTCTGAAGAATATTTAAAGTACTCACTGTTCAATGCCCGTGAGCTCTCGTCTATAGACGACTCCATACGTATACACGTATATTGTAATATAAATGTGTATTTCGATCCCATATATAAATATATAACCGACTCTTGGTGCTTTCATTGATTCGCGGAAAAAAGTAAAGAGCTTTGTCGCCGCGGCATCAAAAGCTTGAATGACGCGACGATGAAAGAAGGAAGTATCGGTACAAGAAACTGCGGAATGAATACTGAAAAGAATGTAGCCGGGAGAGAGAAGCCCGCGAGATGAAAGAGAGAGAGAGAGGGGAAAGGCGAAAGGAAAGAGTGAAAGAGAGAAGAAGAATAAAGTAAAGAAGAGAGGTATGAAGGAGACGAAGAAGAAAGAAATAAAAGTCCTGACGTAGACGTCACAACAAGAGAGAAAGAGAGAGACATACCAAATACTCCGAAGAGTCCAAGACCGTTGGTCCTCGGTATCTAAGAGAACGAAATACGTAAAAGGTATAAAGTAAAAATGAAGGAAAAAGAGAAATACAATAAATCCGCTAGACGTTAACTACGAAATATCGATTGAAAACAGAGAATTATTTATTTGTGTGACGCGAGTAAAAATTCAAATTTACGAGAAGCAATGCCGAGTTGCCAACGTTCGTTTGAAAGCTAGGCTTGGGCTATCCCCACTCCTCGCGCCGGCCATAGAGACTTTTAAGCCGCGTCCACAGGCTACGTCGTGAAAACAGGGTCGGCAATTCCGGGCGCATCGCAAAGCCATCCTACAGTCGGAATTTCATCTCGCTCTTAAACTTGTGTCGGTTGAACGAGGGACAGCAACAACGTATGTCGAATAGAGTTCTAATAGTAAACGTGGGTATGCCGGATTACGCTAAACTCCATGATGGCTTCAAAGCGAGTCCGTGCCGTGTACGAGGATATATATACAGGGTGTCCTCTCTCTATAGAGGAGGCAGAGAAGGCAGAGAATGAGAATGAGGATGAGGACGAGCAAGAGACCGGAGATAGAAGGTAGGTTGAAAGCCGTACTCGGCAGCGTATGCAGATAATCGGTACAAAGCCTTTCGTCCGATGACAAAGCAGGAGCCCGACCGGCTTCTATACCAGACTTCATGTTATTATATATAGGGTGGCACGACGAAATTCTAAGAGGGCTGTCGCCACTGGCATCAACGTATGTACGTACATACATCGAATCTCGAAGCTTTTTGTTTTCGTGAAGGCGATACGTGCAGGAGGTACAGGGGCCGAGCGTAACATAACCTAACGTAACCTGCGAGACGATCCGAAGTAGATCATAAACTATGAATTTACGTGCACGGTATGTATAGAGACTAATTGTAGGTAAGTATGACTATGTATAATTATTATTATTCAACGGCGCTGTACTATGCAGTTCTCCCGTAAGAAATAATTGCGTTTTGTAGGAATACAATTGTTCTCTGACGCGAGTTGGTCAACACGAGGAAACTGATCGAGGTAACATCTTACTTGGATAAAAGTCACAGGAAGTCTATTAATCACGAGAGCTGCATTGTGCTATTCAGCCACTCGCCATTCACCACTCGAATATTATCGATACCGCCGAACCGCCATCCGCAGCTATTGAAAGAGAGTTTATCAATAGCGCGCAGGACACTCCTGCAGCACACACTGGCTAGACCGCTGACGTAGGTTCATCATAATCTTTCAAAGGTACCAGCGCCAATGGGAATACATCTGTATATTGTATTTTATATCACCGAAGGATCATCCGCACCGTCATGAGGATTCTGGGGTTCAAAGAGAGGGAGAAAGTAAAATTACCGATTCGAGAGATTTCAGCATCAGAATTAATGACTGGTACAACATTTTTGGAACATTGAAAAATGAATCATTGTTTCTTGGATTTAAAACAATTATTTTTTCCAAGATTTTATGATCGTTCAAGAGGACCTAGAGAATATTTAGAACTTTATTCAGGTAAGATACAGAGTTCTGGTGATCCTTGTATAGCTTTCTTATCACGTATTCGTCGCAATGAAAGCGGCACTTCCACCAATTCTCTTAAGCCGATTTGGTTCCCAGCGATATAACCTAAACTCACTTTTTACTATTTTCCCAGAAGATCTTCACCACGTATATGCCCGGATCCTGAGAATCTGCACGGCTGAGTACTCCATCCTAGGCCTACTATAAACAGCGACAAAAGGATGTGTCGAGTGGGCGAGGACTATTCAATGCACGAGAAAGGATTGTCTGACGTTGGTGAAGACTCCCGCAGACCCTTGGTTATAGTTATTTGTCGTTCTTTCTGCGTGCGCCTTCCTGGCCGTCTCCTCCTTGAGCACCAAAGTCAGGCCAGTGGACTGTGGACGAATACCGAGAGTACCGGACGAGAAAGATGGAGAGCTGGGGAGAGTGTATAAATTGCAAAAGCGTGTGGTCCACGTGTGTGGGGTGCGGGGACTATTTTAGCCTGACGTTTGTGTCCATAGAAATGGCGAGGACGAGTGGGACGAGTACAGGGTAGCAGAGCCGGGAGAAATGGAGGGATGAAACAATGTGCCTTTGTACCTGAAAGAAATAGAAAAGCCAAAGAGGCAAGAGCGATTGAAATACTTGAGAGTCTGACTACGTCAAATATGGTTCCTTTTAAAAATATCAAGAGGTGGTTTCCAGAACCTTTTCTCTGGTGTATTGGCAGCGATAAGGACATTTGGTGCTTCCCGGTGCTTTTAGATATTCAGAGTTGTGTTGGGCTAAGAAATGGTTTCGTTAGATTAGATTAGGCTAGAACTTCAATGCTACATGTTCCAAGTTTTAGGTTTTTTCTTTTTCTTTTTTTTTTTAGAAAAAATATATCGCATATCCTGGAAACTACCCTCTGACAAATTTATATATATATATATATATGGAAACTGCTATTGCGCTTTTTCTTTCTACCCAGAAGACCAGTATATGATTGAATGTAAGGATGAGAGATCGTATTCAGAATTCATTTGCTGAATGTGTTACGGGTACGCGTAACGGGGTTGATTCCGTTATTCCAGATGAGTATTTCCATACGAAGAAGATATATATATATAAAGAATCCGCAAGTAAAATCGTCATCGGAGAAATGAAAACGGTAAGATGGTTGGGGGTGTTCCTCGGAAGGGTGGGTATTGGTAGATGGGGTTGTAGGTTGGTAGACCTTTAGATTCCAGAGTGAAGCATTGTGTCCCGAACGCGCATTGTCCTCCCGTCACTGGGAACTCGACAATGCCGAGTCCGTAAGTTAGTAACCCTACCGTAAAAACTTATCTCTTCCCCGACCTCCAACCTCAAGAACCTTCGTGATTCCGTTCGATTCTTACCGAAGAACCCCACCTACGTTAGCCCAGCTTTTTTGGGCTTCTCCTTTGGGTTGGCCTTGGCGCCATTCCTGGGTGAACCATTTTTAAACGGTGTTTTCATCCCATTCCAGCGTTCCAGTCGAGCACTCACGATTCATCCTTTACAATTCGGAAAATACACGAACAAGGACCCAACCGACGACGATGCTCCACCGTGACCCAGGACCGACCTTTGTCCATTCAATGTTCTCGAATGGCTTTGGCGCTTTTGGTACCGCCGATGAGAAACCGCGAACAGGAAGCTGAGAAAGTTCTGGCAATGCTGGAGAACAAAAGTCGGAAGTGAACGGTACTGGGGACCGGATATAAACATTAGGAGTTGGCGGGTGGTCCTCTGATTGGGACTCAAGTTGCTCGACAGCCGGACAACGCGTGGTCAGCGGACAAAGCTCTTCTAATTGTCCCTATCAACGACGAAGAATGGACCGTGGGCCTGCTGCTGACAATTTCATTTGTAATTTGCATAAGGCTTATTAAAATCACAATGGATGCTCGACCTGGACGGATCCTTCGTGATCGGCTTGGGAGCTCAACAAAAGTACCAGAACCGTTTAAACGCTTGCGTCCCTTATTACGTACCGAGTGTCGCACAGTATCGAATAGACTAACTGCCTTTTGGTAGTCAAACTTTAATACATTTTCTGTGATATATTATTGAGATAAAATGAACTTACCGTAAAGTATGTGGAATCCGTACTGCAAAATCCATAGGCACACCATAGATATTTTTCACGGTATAAAAACACTAACACTGGTTAATAAAATTCACACGTTTTAATTCAACGATTTACACTGCTGTTTGACAAATCATATAATTAACATTTTTATATTTAGAAATAAAAAAATACTTGATCGACTAAACAACGTTTAATCGGTTTAATATCTGGCCATTCGAAAACGCTAAAAAAAATTTAAGACCACTAGAACCAAAAGGGATGACACTGTCTTCTTTAGAAATATTCATAGATAATAAATGAAAAAAAGATAAGGTTGACAAACCTTTCTCAATATGAACCGCACACGTGAATGGCGGCGCGAAAACTGAACCGCCGCAGATGCTATCACGTTGCGCTCTACTCCCCACCCCCCGGAGGCATCCTCCCCACCCCTTTCACATTGCACGCACACTCACAAGTAACCATTAGACAATCATCACCTCAAAGAGATCAAATCACATCTGTAAAATGAATGAATTAAATGTCCAAATAATGAAATGCCAATAACTCTCGATATACCCAGAAATCAATACTTTATTGTCCAATAATTTTACAAAACCAATTCAACTCCGAATAAAATATTCATAATCAATCGTCAAAATTCACAGATTTCAGAATACAATTCGGAATTCAGTTCGGAAAAATACAATCAATATTCAGAACACATATTCGGAGCGATACATGGACCATGTAAACGAGAACGCACATATCCATTGCGGCAAACGCACCCAGAGATGCAGATCCTGGATTTTGTACAAGGTATAACTGGTGCATGTAAATTATCACAAGTTCTCTGACATGCTGGATTAGCGACGCACGTGACGTATCTTTCGGCACCTACGCATCTTTCATCATGAATATTTTCGATACTCTGATCATCGGTGCTCTCTAATAAAATTGATCAAGAGATGCGAAACAAGGTAAGAATTATTATTAATCAAGCTGTCATTAATTACTATCATAAAACTTTCTTACCATCATCAGCATATTCTCGATTGGATGCTTCACCAGCGGCAAGTGCAATTCCTATAAGAATGACTAATAGGTTGAACGAGCTCATGGTAGCAATTTTTTGGATGCAACTGAAGTGCAACAACTCGTACTCAGGTTTATATAGTCAGCCGTGGAAAGTGCGTAATCAGTTTATGCCAATGATTTGATAAAGAGAACTGGTTGAAAAGTGTTGATAACTTTAATGAGTCTTGCCATTCCTCAGTAAACGACTTCCTTGTACATTGACGATTCGCTGGAATACCCATTGCGATGCACTGACCTCTGACCCCCCCCCCCTTCGTACAATTAGCATAGTCGCAAATAAAGATAAGGGTGGTTACACAAGGTGCAAGAAAACTATTCAGTGACCCATTGGCTTTATAAGGTGTTATATTTTTTTTTCTTTTTGTTTCATTGGATTTTTAAATTGTACAGCAACGCGTTTACATACAACATACAGTAATTGTCTTATCGGTTACTCGTACACTAATGTTGTAAAATAAGTGTCAATAATCATAATGACGATGTGGTAAAATGTCTTTGACCTTTGCAACGTTTTTTTTATTTTATTTCGATGAGAACGCACGAGGATGTTTGCCCTGACGAGGACATGTTCTTCTTTTCGTAATGTTTTATGCTCTCGTTTTCAAGATTGGTACATAGGTTTGAAATTGTAAAAAGAAAAGCAAATAACAGTCGAAAAATGAGGATGCAACGGAAGGTTGGTTTGCGAAAACGTAACGGAGTGTCATTGTAATGATGATAATGAGTTTTCTTTTTAAAAGGACAAACGAACGGTGGAGGAGACACTTACGTAGAGTATACGTAAAAGCACAAGTGTGTAATCCAAAGACCTGTCGAGGTCATGAAATCAGAGCACGTGTAAAAGAACTATAGAGTGTTCCAATAGTGAAGTGCAATTGTAAATTATGATAAAGCACGGTGATATGGAATTGCTATTATGCAGTGCCAAATTGCCATTTACTCTTCTTTGGGTAAGTGTGTCCGTCGGTGCAGATGTTGATTAAAAGTAAGTAAGTAAGAAAGAAAGAAAGAAAGAAAGAGAAATCTAGTACTACTAATATATTGTGTCGAGGAATGATTAGATAAAAGAAACTATATAACGAGAAATGCAATAAAGAGTGATAACGCTAATTGCATAAATGATAATGCCAATTAAATCAGTCGATTAATACACGTGTACTGTGATTGGTAAAACTTTGAAATGCTAGGAATAATGGTATATAAAAAAAAGAAAAACAGTCCTGTGCAACACTGGCAAGTAATTCATGTCAACCTTTATCATTGAGAATTCTGGTAATGGCTAACTAGAGCGACTATGTATCACAGACGAAGAGGAAAAAGAACAAGGAGTGAAAATAAGAGAAATTAGTATATATATTAGTGTCTCTAAATTTGATAGCAGTGTACCACAGGTAAGTGGAATCGATGAGTGATACACAATCAGGATATCTCTACCAAATCTTAGCTGCGATGTCTCTCTGGATTAAAACCTTCTTGCTTCGCTGCTTCATGCGCTCAATGAAGTGATCCTTGCCATCCAGGTTATCCTCGACAGGCCCAACTTCCTCGCTCTAGCAACAAACGAGAGTTAGTTTTTGGCCCGGTGGCCTGGTACTCTCGCCTTTGCGACTCAAAGGTCATCGTCGTTATTAATTCTTATAATTCATCCTTTATTATTCTGATCTCATTAGCATACTCTCATCATCATCATGACTAACTCAGGCTTTTCTGGTTTTCGAAAAGCCAGCACAGAACTTCGACCTAACCAACCTTGTTAGCTGAGTCGCCCCCCTGACCCTCGCCCCACCTCTCGTAGTCATCATCGTCCCTCTCTTCACCTTCACTCAAAGGCCCATCTTGTCTCTTGCTAGGTGGCACTCCGGATGCTCCGCTCTGCTGATGTTCACCGGGTTCCTCACCGCCTTCTAACATTTTGTTGATCTTCTCCTTTGCTTCGTCGACCTTCCTCATAGGGTCGGGTGAGTAGCTTCTGTCACTGTATCTGTCCCTTGACACGGCTCTTCGGTCTCTGAAGTCACGGCGATCCCTGAAGTCGCGAAAGCCTTGCTTCCCGTGGAAGAAGCGGCCACCACGATTGCCACCCCGACCGCGACCACCGCCTCTGTTATTGAAACCCCCGCCTCCACGTCTGTTGCCGAAGCGGTTGTTGTGCTGGTTATTGTAGAAGCGGTTGCGGTTTTGGAAATTGTTGCCTCCTCGGTGATTCTGATTGTTGAAACCTTGGAAACGGGGCTTGTAGTAGGTTCCGCGATTGTTGTAAGGACGGAACTGCCGTTTGCGATAGTAACCACGATCGCCGGACCTGCTGCGACTGCGACTTCTGGTGTAGGACCTGGAGCGTGACCTGGAGCGTGATCTGCTGTAGGTACCAGAAGGTGAACGACTGTACTTTCGTTCGTAACTTCCTGATCTACGGTTAGAGTACGACCTGGATCTGCTGCGTCTTGCTGATCGTGATCTTGAGGATCCTGAACTCGATGCACTGCGAGACCGACTCCTTGATCTTTTGGCGGGACGGTCTCTGCTCATTCTCTTGGACATCCCACCTCTGGCATTGGAATCCCGTTTCTTTAGCGTTTGCCTGTGCTGGCGCTCGTTGTCGCTGTCTGAATCGGTTCTTGGTCCTTTGGCCTGGCTTTGATTTTTCAATGGCAGCGGGCGTGGACCTGGTGGTTCCGGTGGATGAATACCGCCGCCGCTTGGTCCAATAGGTTGAAACTTTCCTCCAAGATTTGACGTTGAGCCGAATTTTCCAGGTGTCGTTTGTGACAATGACATTGTAGGATCCTTGTAAGATTGAAATTTGTTTTGCGGTTGAGGCGTTGGATATTTCACTGGCGCTGGTTTCGGTAATTGCGGTTCCTTTGGCAATGGCGGTGGCGGTGTCGGCGCCGACAACGGTTGCGCTGCTGCCCGCTTCTCTACTAATTCCCTTTGCATCTGTTTACGAATGTTAAAAGATTTCTCGAGGGCAACCCGCTGTAGTTTCTCCTCCAGCTCGTTATCGTCATCCTCGTCGCTATCGACTTCAGGCGGAAGTTTCTTTTCCGGTGGTATATCTTGCCATTTCTGGGGATGGACTTCCTTCTGCCTAGAATCATACAATCATACCGCACGTAAATAATGATCACCTGCATAACCTGAGCTTAACCGTAAACGTCAACTACGTTCCTAGAAGACTAAACTAAGTCGCACGAGACATCACTTGGTAGTAGCATCACGCTGTTCGTTATTCCCGAGATAGATTCTTTATTATTATCAATGAATTTTAACGTTCCGTAACCAAAGTAGAAAGAACCTATCGAAGCTATTATTTACCTGGCGGCCTGGGCAGCCTTCCACTTTGCGTTGAGGGCCGCGGTGTCCAGAGTCGGTATCTTTGGCTCAGGGTGTATCAATTGAGATTCTTGCTCAAATATATCGGTGAGAGGTTTCCTCTGGATCTCTGTAAAGAGACGGAGGTCACCACGGGTAGAAGAAGGAAAGATGTTCGCGTTTTTCCACATTCAACGAGAAAAAAAGAATAATTGAGAATAGAGAATTTCAATTGAAGTTAATGGAAAATGACAATGTGAACAGAATAATCTCTGAAATTTTTCTCTAAACTGATATTCGCACCTTTACGCTGTTGCGCGGACATCGGCAACCTGGTATCCCGCTCGTGGTAGGCTTTAGAAGCTTCGTCTCTTTCACGCTCCCTTTCTCTTTCCCTACGAAGCTCTTCCTCCCTTCGCGAACTTTCCGCGAGCTTCTCCGCGTTGCTAAGAGGGAAAGCTATGTCATTATACTGTGCTACATACCTAGTAAATATAAAAACATAAATAATAATGAGACAGCCTCTCTGAACTACGCGGCTACCGTGTATTGTGCCAAATGTCATGTGAAAGATACACGCATATCATGGGGGACAAAGTGAACAAGCAAAAAGCTCTTTTCTTTGCTTCTCTTTCTCGTAAAGAGAACCTCTCGAACGGTCCGTGTTAGGCCAGCCCTGCCGTTAATGATGCTGAATTAAATCTGTGCGAACGTGTGACGCTCAGGACACGCGTGCGCAACGAATCAAGATGGCGCAAGGTACCATCGTGCAGATGATGAGATAACGATAAAAGCAGTGATAATCGCGACATAGCGAGTACGATACAACCATGAAAAAGTGAAATCCAACCTTTTCAGAACCGCAGTTTCCTTCTCCACTTTGGCATAATAAGCGTTCAGCTTTGACTCCAGCTGCTCAAGATCCGGCAGCGAGGATTTCTTCAGTGCTTCCAAGTCGCGCTCGAGCTTATCCTTGTTCTTTCGTTTCTTACGCTCTTCCTTCTTCTTCTTCTTGCGACTCTTCTTGTCCTCCTTCTCCTTGTCTTTGCCCTTCTTCTCCTTTTTCTTCTTCTTCTTCATCTTCTCGCTCTCGGAATGCTTCTTTTCCTTTTCGCGTTCGCGCTTCCACCTGGTAGTCTCCTCCAGGAATTTTCTTACCTAGATAAAAAGGGGTAACACATGAGATCACGATGCGCAAATTTCAGGAACAGACCAAGAACGATTCCAACAACGAGGATAACGTCGAGGAGCTAATTCTATTAACGATTCACGTTATTGAACTCGATCCTTGATCTACTCGAAGAATTTGCGTACCTTGATCTCATAGTCGTCCATCTTATCCCGGGTGTTAACACCATAAGGCACCGACGTAATTGGATCATGAGAAGCTGACGTAGCAATGGCTGGAGGATTATTATACTGCGCCATACGTTTGCTCAGAGGCGACAAGGAACCGCGATGATCCTTCTTATGCTTCCTCTTACGATTTGGCGAACGAGAAGCCGACCTGGAGCTGCCAGAGGACGAGGAGCTACTAGAATCCGAACTGGACGAGCTAGAGGAGCCACTAGAGGAAGAGCTCGAGCTGGAGCTCCACCTCTGACGCTTCTTCGACCTTGATTTTCTCTCCTTCTTACGCTTCTTCTTCTCCTTCTTCGTATCCCCAATCTCATTCTCGTTCTCCACAATCTTAAACGTATCCAACGGATTCAGAGGCACCGTCAGCGTCTTCGTCTTTATATACTCAATAGAGTTCCTCGCCTCCTCGTGAAAAGGCGCAATGGCTAAACAGTTCTCGTATGCCTTCCTGGCGTCCTCAAACTTCTCCTCGTCCTCGTAACTTCTACCAAGAGCAACCAACGTCTCCGCCATATATTTCCTAGCATTCGTATGCGTCTGGTTCAATTTCAGTGCAGTCTCGAAGTCATCGATGGCCTTCTTGAAGCTGCCACTGTTTGCATAACTGCAAAGCAAGATAAGAACATTGTTATATCAAACCTAACAAGACTTCACCAAGGCCACTAGAATTATCGATATAACTCACAGTGCTCCACGAGCCACCAAGCCCTCAACATTTCGCGGATCGACAGTGAGTGCCTTATTGAGACACTGAAAAGCTTCAGAATGTCGTCCTGCCTTGAAATGATCAATCCCTTCAGCGACGCTACGGAAGGCCCACTTGCTTGCTTGAGTTTGCCTAAGCTCAGTGGCATATTCGTTAGGTGGAAATCTTTCTCTGTAAAGACAAGAATTTTTTCTCTTTATAAGGTGCCCAAAAAACACATTAATATAACGAAACGGGAATAAACAAAATATAAAATTTTACATACCGGAGACCAACCATATTAGAATGGTTCTCCTGTCCGAGTCCCTTCAAGTCGCATAGATATTTAATGTTGTTCGGATTGTTGAACCCAGTGCTATTCTCCAAGATCGTTTCATAACTCTCTCCTTTGTTGTCCATTGCTTTCCTACATCACATAAGAGAGAAAAGAACGTCGTATTATCACACGGCCATAATCACACGTTCAATCCCACCGAGAAACGAACCGGATATGCTCGGTTAACGGAGAAACTAGAGATCGAATAATCATGTCGACCGAACAATCATTTCTCCGTTGGCTGTGCTCAAAAGATACGTTTTATGTTTTTTGAGACGACTTGCAGGGGTATTACGGATCCATCGTACAGCATCCAGTGCTTTCTGACTTCTCGTCGTGTTCGCATTGTCTGTCCATTATGCAATTTCCCATCTATTTAGGTAAAATCCACTTTTTAAAGATACATTTTCCGTTCCGCCATTACGTGTCTCCTTAAACATTCCTTATTTTTATGCCTCCATGGCTTCTCTCTTTTTCTCTCTCGCTCGGTCTCCTCTGCTTGTCTTCCATATGTATACATGTATTTTATATTGTGCATTATCGCCTCCTGTCTTTCGGTCTGCATGAATTATTCAAGGATACC
The DNA here is from genome assembly GCA_030142655.1 of Trachelus tabidus. Lineage (NCBI taxonomy): Eukaryota > Metazoa > Arthropoda > Insecta > Hymenoptera > Cephidae > Trachelus > Trachelus tabidus. The sequence continues at coordinate 244,475 of JARQTI010000117.1, forward strand.
ACCCTAATGCCAAACGGTATTTACCAGCAATCTTGTTTCTCTCGTTAATCGCCCATAGCTATTCCTTAATGTGGTCCGTCATACCATGTGGCATTAGAGAACATCCAAATCCACAATTTTAAACATTAACGAGCAACCTGGTTCTGCAATTATGCGCTAGGGACGCCATAAAGAAGGTCGTTGTGCTTCCTTTATTACCACAAAGTCTCTTAGCTTACATTTTACAATGATACAACCTCATTATTATGTGAACTCACATTAGTCATGTCTCACCTTTCTCGATCGCTAAGACGTATAGACTTTTTTTTATGTACTGTTCAATTGGATTTTAGATATTTTTGGTTCTATCACGTTTTGTAATCATGGGTATGTTTGTCTCTCTCAACACAAAAGCACACAGCCTATCATCGATCGATGGTGATATTTTTGGTTTTAGGTATATTTTTTTGTGCAACAAAACAAATTGCATAGCCCTAGAATAGGTTGGGAGCCACGCCTGAGTATTTTTGTCTTCCAAGTTGACCAAAAAAATTTTTTTTTAGATGTAGTAGTAGTAGGTAGTAGTAGTAGTAGTAGTAGGTAGTAGTAGTAGTAGTATTGGTAGTAGCAGTATGCTCGCCTGTTTTTGAGCTTTGTGGTGTCAATTTGAACGACATCTTTTTTTTTTATTTGTCAATACAAGCTGTAAGTTTAAACGAGGCATTAATTACTATGCTAAGCCGCAATCCTTTCGAGCCTATTATATATATTTATATATATAAAGGTTGAATTTGTCTAAACCTTTTGTTGCTTGGTCTCTCCTTCGAACTCGCAGACTTTTTTTTTTAACTAATCTAAAGCACCAAAATTTTTTTTTAATTCTCACACCGTGCAACTACTATGTCTTTGACTGCACATTATTGGTAGATTGAAATAATGCACTGGTAACCTGACTGATGATTATTCTATTTGTTTGTCGCCAAATCAATGAGATATGACGTAGATAGCTCGTGGAATAAATGTATCAACAAACTACCTTGTAAATAGGGAAATCTTCCATGGTTTTTCTGCTAAATTTCTATTCCATTGACATTGGTACTTAAACATTGAACTAACTGTCCTATCAAGAGACCAAACAACTGTACATCATTATTATACCTACCGTCTGCTGCACCCAATCTGACCAACCCAAGGCTCAAGTCTCATACTGGAAATTCAATCTCAAAAGACACATTGATGTCATTTTGACGCCATAGTTTGGCTGGTGCTTTGAGAGTAATATATCACAAACGTAGATAGGAACGTGTGCGGAACAGAGCCACGTCAACCAATGCTCAAGGTTCGAATCATTTGTATCGCATTATAAACTCATCATCATACCGACTATCGACTTTTACGTTACATAGAGTGTCTGGCACCTAGATTCATAAAAACGTGTCAGAGGAGTCAAGTCTGATTTACCTTTGATGTGGTTAGTATCGCAATGCGATTGTTAAAAAATAATATTTCAAATCTCCCTCGATCAATCGCCATTCTTTTACCTTACCTTCCACGTTAATTCGGCCCTCTTCAATATGGGTCAAACGTCAGATACGAATAACGCGTGGAACACGGACAATGCGAAACCGACTCTACTCGACTGACAGATAAACCACGGATTCGACAACAATACAAGTCCCGACGATTATTTGTCTCTGCCGCGCTACAATTTCTAGATTAACAAAGCTATACAGACGTACCAACGATTCTCATTAAAGGGACATTTCTTTTTTGTCAGTGGCGGACATCAAAAATTACAAATCAATCCCAAGTGCTCCAGGCACGTGAACGTTACGTAATTCAAAGGGTTAACTTCGTACCCGTCACTTTCAAAGTTACTGAAAGTCTCAGTCACGTTACCAAGAAATACTCTACCAGTTGCACGCGACTTGCATCATGTGTGTTCATCGTGGAATGACAGTTCAAATAACGTTCCTGGTAGAGCACTTCGTTCGCACGTGGTTTGGGACAAGAAAAAAAATGAATTACTGAAAAATAGAAAATTCTAAAAAATCGGGCATGGAGATCAGTGGTTTCGGTTTGTGCTTTATTAAATTATCTAGTTCGGCGTAACTTACTTGTAAGCCTCCGGCAGATCGTCGGAATGGATAAGACCCATAGGTGGGTGCGGTGCCTGGCCCTCACGGGCGGGAACGTTCATAACGGCAACGACACGCTCAGCCTCAACGTTAACCTCACTCACTACGACGCAGACCAGATCGTTGGCCATGTAGCCTCTTGTCACTCCTTTCTTGTCCACCGCCGGCACTGTGGCCGTATTCAATATCAAGGCCTAGCGAAAAGAGCGCGCATGTTAGGATTTTCATAGACGCTTCCGCGACTACCGAGACGGCATTGTCGTGACTGAGTTATCGAATTTTCTTAAATTCATCTCTTTTTCTTTGCCAATGTTTTACCTGATTCGTGTCTCTATTCACAAAGCTAGATTTATCATGTTATTTTGACGTAAGCTTCTAGGCACAACGTGATACCGCTACCGGTAACGTTTTATGCATAACGTTTCTCGTGACTGACTAACAAGTTGAATTTAATTATGCATTATTTAAATGATCGCAGTTCTGTGACTGCTGCACATGCGACGAAATCGTCGCAATCACTATGACTCTGCACGTGCATAACAATCGCTGTGAAGCTTCAAATCATTTTTTTTTGTACTGGAGGTAATCACTGCGTCGTTCCTATCTGATATGGTTAGGGACATACCAGAGTGGAATCAATGCGTACCTTCATCTTGAGGTTAATACTTATTACGCATGGACCTTTTGATGTAGCAGTACTTATTAGGCTATAATGAATTTGTAATAATTTAGTTAAACTGGTATGTATATGGGTTTTGATAATTTCACTGTCGGACTGTTAGAACACGCTAGTACTGCTATAACTTTTGAGAATTGACATAGTTGTGAAAATATGAAACATTCGTGATCAGTTAAGTTACTTGATTCTATAATGAACTATTTTTTTTCTTTTAGTCTCTCTGGAGAGATAAGTGTTACCGATACTGAGGAAACTTACTGAACTCTAATATCTGTTATACTGTCCACACGTAATAAGCCCATAACCTGACTCATGCAATTCAAGTGTTCAATCTGGATGCAATTGATTATACCTTAACACCTAGGTCTGTGACAACTCTGGGACAGTCACTGCAGTTGCAAAGAACCTTCAGAAGAAGGCCCGCGGCACTTTTACCCATCACTTGAGCGTAAATTACGTCCCCGACAACCAAACTCTGCAAACAGGCGCAGCAATCATTACACATGTGGAACTTTTGGTACAAATGCATTCTCTCCAGAGACAGATGGGCAATGAAGTTACCTCTAAAAAGTTCCTAATGCGCTGTGATTTCTCCATGGTGACAAAAGAATCGAGTCCCGGCATTGTTGCATAAAATTCTGGAAGGAAATGGACATTTCTGGTACCCTGGGCAATAGGTTTCAGCACTCCGCAGATGAAAAACAAAAATCCACGCCCACTTACCTTCGTCTCCAAGCTCCTGTCTAATGGGCTCGACAGTCTTCTCTAAGTTTGACTTGTCATAGAGAGCATCCGCTTTCTTAGCAAGGAATTGCTGAAGCTTCAGTCTTTTTCCCCTGTCCCCAAGGCTACGAACGAAAGGAGTTTTCTCGATCCTGATACTTTCCCATACAAGGAAGCCTATGATCTTTCCATATTCACTTCTGATTTTTGATGAAACATCACCATTTCATTATCTCTAGTTGGACTAAAAAACATTCGACATGTGCTTTTCTCACATTAGCGATAAGACAGTATTGGAACAAACCACAGCTGCTTTACAAGATATTCTATTAATTTTGTTGGACAGAATCATAGCGATATTAAATCTGAAAGAATATTTCAAACAAAATCCAGTCACCTGATGAATTCAAGTTTCATAAGTAATAAATGAGTTAAGTAAAAAAAAAATATATACGTATACTCCCTAAAGTTATTTCCTTAATGATTTTCTCTTACAAGGAGCAAACGCTATACTTGAAGCAATAAAGTTTTCATCAAAATCGAAGTGTGGCATCGAAAGGACTTCCAGATGAGTAGGACACGAGCGTGCGCGCGCTCACCGACATGATTACAATCAAATACCTAAGGGTCTTTTGGCGTTGCTGATAGATTTCGAAGTTAGGTTCCTTGAGATTGAGCATAGCCAGCTCGTTCTCGTTGCGCTCCCCTTCCCAAACTTTCTGCAACTGCTGACCGTGGTAGTTCAACGCCTGCGCCACGAGGCGCGCGTCCATCGACTCCATTCCGACTCTCACCGGTGCGACCGTGCGACCAATCTAACCTGTAAGACTATGAAATCGCCTTGTTCAAATAGGCTGACCGATTCGATCGGATTGATCGCAGGGTTCCAATAATATAGATATAGAAAATAAATGTATACAATTTAAAAAAAAGGCATTCTCGATCACAGGCGATCGATACAATATATAGAGATATTAACCTATATCTCACTGAATCCAATCTAAAAAGCCAGACACTCGTGCACTACGTATGTATATACCCAACCTCGATAGACGATTACCATCGATGCTGTGTTTACAACCGAGAAACAAACGGTTCTATGAAAACAGGGAGAAAAAGGAAGGCAAGAAAAAATATATAAATCTTTAGCAATAAGAATGAGATCGTGAGAAGTAATTCTAACGAAATAATTATGAAAATCGAAAGCTTTCACTGAGCTCGTGCGCAAAGCAACGACTCGTAGAACCGGTTCGTTATGTTAGTTACCTTGGCGGAGGAATTCGGTGGGCGTACCGGTATTATGATAGAGCGTAAAAACTGAGAAAGTATTCCGTCGAGTAGTGGAGTGATAATAACAGAGGGTATTATTGCCAGCGAAACGATGGGCAACGTACTAGTCAGCGCGCTATTGATTTACTGATAACAAAATGGTCGTTTGGCCGTGTCCGAGTTGCGAAAGCGACTACGACGCCATAGTACCGCGCAATGACCAAACATCATCCCAGCAACCGCCTATGCGCCTTGATTCTCTTTACATTATATTATATTTACTCTACTTTATGAGCAATTTTATTACTCACCTTCTTTCTGGATTAATATCTCGTCTCTTCCACACGATTCACACTATAAAACACAGTCAGTACGCAGCCATCCTCGGCGATAAAACGACTAAGCTTCCGGCGAGTCGTACGTTGCATGAGTCACGGCGCCAGTGAGTAAAACGGAAAGGAGGTATGTTGATAGCGACCCCCCCACACGGCCGGACACTTTGGGAACTACGGCAATCGATTAAAATGTCGCCGGCACTTCCGGTGACTCGTTACCTTTGAACTCTGGTTCCTATAGTAACTTCAACCAGAGATGAGTAGGGAGATGCAGAACGCTACGGTTTTAGGCAATAACAAAAACATGGCGCTAAATTGTAGTGGCGAGTCCGGCAGTAGGATTTCATGATTACCGCCTCCGTCGATAATGCATATCCCGTCGTAGTCGAGCTGAACGTGATCAGGAAAGTGTAGTCTGGCCGGCAGAGGTTCTCCGCAACTTACCGCT
>JARQTI010000117.1:250145-322923 GCA_030142655.1 Trachelus tabidus
AGTTTTTCTTTAAATTCAAGATAAGTATGTAGCAAGTGCAGCGTGTAAACGCCTTTTTTTTTGAGTTCTTCGAAAAAGTATCGCTCCCACACCTTTCCAATTAGTTCCATTCGAAAGAGTATGTTTTCTAGTATAATATCTCCACTGCGTTTCATCGTTTGCACATTCATGGATTTTCTTTCTATAAAAACCTAGAGCATCCTATAAAAACCTATAAAAACCTACAAAACCCTACAAAACCCTACCAAACCCTACAAAACCCTACCAAACCCTACCAAACCCTACCAAACCCTACAAAACCCTACCAAACCCTACAAAGCCCTACAAAAACCTACAAAAACCTACGAAAATCTACAGAAACCTATAACAACCTAGAAAAACCTAGAACAATCTCACAGTTTTTCTTTAAATGCAAGATAAGTATGTAGCAAGTACATCGTGAAAACGCAGTTTTTTTGAGTTCTTCGAAAGAGTATCGCTTCTACTCCTTTCCAAGTAGTCCCATTCGAAAGAGTATATTTTCTAGTATATCTCCACTGAGTTTCATCGTTTGCACATTCATAGATTTTCTTTCTATAAAAACCTAGAGCATCCTATAAAAACCTATAAAAACCTACAAAACCCTACAAAACCCTACCAAACCCTACAAAACCCTACAAAAACCTATGAAAACCTACAGAAACCTATAACAACCTAGAAAAACCTAGAACAATCTCACAGTTTTTCTTTAAATGCAAGATAAGTATGTAGCAAGTACATCGTGAAAACGCAGTTTTTTTGAGTTCTTCGAAAAAGTATCGCTTCCACTCCATTCCAAGTAGTGCCATTCGAAAGAGTTCCAAAAGAAAGGATACTAATCGCACCATACGCTTCATTGCAAATATGCGTAAGGAGCTGGATTTCAGTGTTTTTTTCAGATTGTGTTTTAAACATTTCCGAGATAGTTCTCTCTAATACTCAATGTTGGGACCATAGTTCGGCTTGGTACTATTGTTAAGTAATACTGGAAAGTAGCACTGCGTTGCTGCACTCGAATTTAAGATTACAAGTAAAATATTTAGGCAATATCTGACGAGCGGCCTCGTTCTAAGGTTTGCTCTGGGAACCAGCATTAAGTTACGGAAAACCTCTGCCGGCCAGACTACACGTTCGTGATCACGTTTAACTCGGCTATGGCAGGATATGCATTATCGACGGAGACGATGATCTTGAAGTTCTACTCCTGGACTCGCCGCTACGATTTAGCGCCGTGCTTTTGGTATCGCCTAAAACCGTAGCGTTGTGCGTCTCCCCACTCATCTCTGCTTCAACATTAACGAATAAGGAAAGGGAGACATTTTTGTGTGGATTTTTTTTATGGAAAAACAAACAATTAGTTATTTAGAAAGTCTTTTACTAGATTCTTTTCAGAATCTCGAAACTTAGTCTATTATACAGGTGATGAAATTGACGATGAAATTTTTTGTTAAAGCAAAATTTCAGTACTCTCGTCAAATGAGCCAAAGGAAAAATGGTATTTTACATTTGTAAGATACAGATAAAAATCTTATTTGAAATTATAATTTAATGGAATAATTGTACTAAAAAGATAAGTGAAGAACGCTATTGAATTCTCAGTCTCTCTTTAAATTGGAGTATCGTATATTCTCTTTTCTAAAAACGCTCTTATCTATTTAGTATTTACAATTGATCCTCAACGGCGTCCTGAAAGAGCAGGCCTACCGATTCAATAAAACCGTATGCTCTAAGCTATAATTACATTAAATCTGTTTGGAAGATAATATATTAACTGTTTGGTCAACTTTATTGCTTCTTCTTTTTGGAATCCTTAGCTGCTTTTGGTACAACATTCCAATAGTATATGAGCTGTGAAGCTATCAGAGCATTGGCGGAAGTTGCAACAATATAAGTAACAATAATGATTGTGTCTCCAGTTTCTTGAACAGAAGTAAAAATTCTGGCTAGTGAACCAAAGAACAACATGAAACAGGTAGCAGCTGAGAGTTGTCCCGTACTACCGTTTGAATAATTGGTATAGGCTTGGATAAGCTGAAAATAACAATTAAGTCTTCTATAAAAAAATTACTGATATACCAGCAACTTATACATAGTCAAGAGATTGTACCACAATAAAAACTATAACAGATAGTCATCGATACAATTCACTGAGCAAGATTTCATGGATCTTGATTCTTGTTTGATACTTTTTTATTGAATTTATTTACGATCCAGAAGGTCGTGCTCCGTGGATTGTATATGACAATCGATAAAAATAAGTAAATGATCTATACGCAAAGCCCATAGAATTTAAGAAAATTCATACAATACCTTGCCGGTAAGTAAAATGGGAACATTTAATGCTTGGCAAGTCCAAAGTACATCTACTGGAACAAGTCCAATTATTACAGCAGTAATAACTGATATGTACGCAGCAATAAAGGCAGTTGCTTTTGTAGTATTGCCACTGTAATGTAATACTAATGCAGCAATGGCTGCAGTTTGAGCACCGAGAAATACTCCATCGCCCCAAGAGCTGAAATAAGCCATAATAATAATATTTCTCTTTGACTGAATTTGTGATAGGACTTTTCAATATATTACCTAAAAGGAAATTTATTGACAAAACTGTAAGACGCTGTTGCAGTGATTGCAAACAAGTCCAAAAACACACTAATAATGTTTATGCCTTCGCCACTTTTGTTTTTCACGAGTTTTAAAATTTGTGGTAATTTCACTGTAAACAGACAATTTCTATGTTAATATAATAATTAATAATGCATGGGTGCAACATAATAGTAGCTGCAAATGCAAACCTAATAGGGATCCTGCTATGATACCTAAGCCTAGACCCTTGCTAAGAGTTGCCTTGAAACATTCACCTAGAACAAGAACAAGTAAACATTCATAATAAATATAAGCATTATTACACAAGTTTATTTTTAAAAAAGCGGCCAAAACTTTTCAACATCCAGATTTAGATAAATGGACAAACTGAAGCTTATTAAAAAAACCAACTAATATTTACAAATAGCAAAAGTCCCCATAGAATAATAAATTCTGTACGTATATCTTATCAATATTCCAATATCTTGCCTATACAATTAATATCAAATTCGTAACGATGATACGAATATCCTTTAACGACATCATCTTTGAAAACTTTTAAGTGCAAAAAATAAATAATCCCAGTAAATTTTTAAGATGAATATTGTATTTGGCCGCCGAAATTCGGCATGCCACGTGTCTACCGTCATACAACAGCAATAATGGCAGAAAAAAACAATCCTGCCTTTAATAGAAAAAGATCTTTACCAGTCTCTCAAGAATACAGGATTCTATGGTCGCTTTAAAACTAAATTACAGTTATCTATCCCTAAAGTACGTACCATGAAGGAAATTAAATTTTTCAAAATACTCTTCCATGCATCCTTCGGTAAATAGCAGTAGCGCCGCCTTCCGTACTAAATTTGCCATCTTGAACTAATATAGTTTCAACCAAGCCTACACTCTATAGCGTTCTTCCGTAGAATGAAATGAAAATCGATTGTACGGTTGCTTCGTATCACGTCACTCTAGAGTTTAACCTGTACTAGGCATCTAGGATTCAGGGTGGGTACAGTGGCGCTACTTTTAAAATCGACCGTGCACGAAAGTCTCTTGTCATTTTCCAGCTCATCGGATACAAAAATTTGCATGCAGCAATCTCACAGCGATAAGAAACTCGGACGTCTAACTTATTCCATTTCACGTTCAAAGAGTTTCCGTATTTCCGTGACGCTACGTGCAGAAATCAAACTGCAATATGAAACAATTGGTAATTTAATGCAGTTTGTAATAAGTCTTCAATTAACTAACCTTTAATACATACTACCCATGAAATTAGTCACGACTGATTCAGAGACAGTGACATGTTTATCATTTTGATAATACTTTTTTCGAGTATAAAACATTTTAATATTCTAGTATCATAAATAAAACATTATCGAATATGCCGATTAAAGTATAAGAAAATTATTGTAAAACCAGTACGTGTTACAAGATCCCATCATCCTTCGACAGTTTAAAATCCATCCAGACTCTCGACAGTCCCTTCTGATGGTCAGTCAAACATTTAACCCCATTATCAACATAGTTAGCCATAATAAATTCGTCAGTACCTTATCCAAACCCTTACCAAGCGACAAATCATACAGTATTTCTAAAACGTTGATAAACCTGACAATGTAATAACACACACACTGAGCTTATCAGCCAGTGAAATGGCATTAGTCATATTTATAGAGCATCCAGCTCATTTGTATAAATTAACATAGAACCTTACGTAAACAAAAGTAATTCAAATAGCAAGCTCCTTATTAACCCACACGCGGCCAGCAGAGACAGTACATGCATAAATCAATTTTCCATAAATAAAACAGAACTGTTCACACACGATCACGCATCCGAGAAATAGATTTCTAAACGCAGAATACGAGTCAAACTAAATGGCTAAACAGCCAATGTATCCATGATCCGTCCATCAAAAATCTAACGTAACCTATTTTCAAACACGTAACGCGTGCGTTGGTGCCCCCTGTAATTTCTTCTTCGCCAACGAATTTTCCAACCCAGTTGAAAGTTCTCCAGGTCAAACATAAATTACTGGGAGCAATTAGCTAATAAGGGTAATGCATAACCACCGCGTGGCAAACATCTAAGTGGGTCAGAGAATGCAAGTCGAAGATAGCGGATAGTTGATTAACCCCGATTGCGTTGACGTTCTTACCTAGATTCTTGGGCATGTGTGAGGGTAACCCAACGGAGACTAGGAAGGTGCCTGGTACGCCGCTCGTAAGCCTCGAAACCCCCTCGCATCCCCACCGACCCACTCACTCCAGGAAAACACCCCCCCGATCTTATCCTGAACCACCCTGCGCACCTTCTTCAATCCAACCCCTGGAATCGCTCTTCCCTGCTCCTCCGCGCCTGCGGAATTCCGGATTCCAAACACCGACACATGGTCCCTGTACGCGGTTTACCGTTGAAATGCGGAACCACCGATCAGTTTGCTGGCGAACGCCACCCGCGAGCCATCGCTTCCACCCCTATGGTGACAGTTCAATTTTTTGACCTGGGTCATACCTAAGATATCGCCACTACCATTTGGTGGCGGTGCTTGCGGATTTTCTTTTTTGAAAGATAAAGGAAGTTTTAGTTGGGGTTCTCATGGGGTTTAATAGATAATTGAAAAGTTTTATGGAAGGGACGGATATCGCGGGTGGCGGTCTATCAGTGTTTGATAATTAAACTATAATGGGATCAGATTACGGTCAATTGATTTCTTTGGAATTGTAACTGCAAGAGCTACGGTGCGGAGATCGAGTCTTATTCTATTTTGAGATACGAAATTCAATTACTTTATACTGTGTAGGAAGAAAATGGAGTGCTGTTGATGAAATGTATAAATTGCTCAACAGGTATAGGAACGGATGGATGATTGGTAATAATCGATTTGAAAAGCGTCGGTCTTTATTGTCGAACTTGACCCGGTTACAATTTGAAAAAAAAAATGAAAATGATTTCCTCAGACTTTTATTAGCTAATTTTTAGATTCGTCTAACCAGGTGGACCTTAATCGAATCTCGTGAAGAAATGAAATTGAATTCTTAGTAGACGTCCACGCAGTCAAGATACAGGACAGGTAAAACCTGTACCACATGAACGTGAACGATGCGGAATCGGAGAGTCCTGGGTCCCAAGATGCGGAAAAAATGGAGAAAATTGAAAACGACGAGAGCAAGGATGAGACTTTGGATATATCCGAGAAATCCATTACGATCGCCAGGGATACTGATTCCATTTTGAAATCTGAAAATGGTTGGTAAATTTATTAAATGAAAAATTGTCCAACCTTCTTACTATGACAAACCGTTGATTTTCTTTTAAGGCTGTGACTCCGTTTCGTCCAAAATAGGCAGCAACGAATTAAACTCAGTTTTACCACCGACGTTACAAGAAAGATTTCTTCGTATCAAACGAATAGTTAAAGATGCAATTGCTGCTCATCGGACTTTCATGATATATGGAAGATCACGCGTGGTTCGAGAATGCATGTTGAAGAGAGGATGGTGCGAGAAATTCTATAAGAAAATTACTAACGGTATTAATCAGACTATTGGATATAATTGTTTTACATTGATATACCGATATTAATAATTTATATATCACAAAACTGATAGCTGATCAGCATATGACTGTCGATTCAAGTCCAGTAGCTCTACTAGCTGGAATAGGTGACCTCAAGGATCAGCAAAGTGAGCGTCAACTCATTTCAAAAATGCTCAGCAACCACACTGTCGACTTCCTTTGGAACACTGGCTCAGAGTGGCCAGGATGGCCAACCCAGGATAATAAAACTACAATCTTCAATAGATTCTGTCGAGCTGGCTTCACCTCCAAGGTAAAAATAATTATAGATTCAGCTTCGATATGGCTGTAGAATTGTATCAGGTGAGCTTGACACCTGAACAATTGAACACCTGCAGCAGAATAAATTTAAGATAAATATTTATAAATTGTTCTTACGAAAATCAATTCTCCAGGTGGGCCTTTGTTCAAATGTCAGACAAATGCATTGGTACTACGAGGCTGGTGTTGCCAACACGTTGTTTCCACGTTGCTATAACATATGTCAGGGTGATCAAATGCACGCCTTCGTCGAAGACTTCCGGTAAGATCAGACATGACTTCTGATTGTCAAATCGATCAGAGATGGTTTCGTATGACGGTTCACAAATTTCTTATAATTTTGTCTCCTTATCGCGTGAACCAAAATGGGCTTTCTAATCGCTTGTGATAATTTCAAGACCATAATATAAATTCCATCAGGTTCACTGCGTGTCTCAGCTTACTCAAGTGGCTCGTAGACAAGATCAACACCGAGGGTGAAAACGCAACCAGGTCACCGACTGGTACAATTCCTCTGAAAGCATTAGATTTTGCTATTAGACGTTGCAGCGACTATATCGGTGCCCAATCGCACGAGGATATCGATCAGGAAGTTGAGAGGGTCTGGTCCCATCAATGGGATCAGTTTATCTGCTGGTATTACAAGATCATTCAGGGTCAAGCTGTTTTTGTTAGAAACAATGTACCTTTTCATGTGAGTTACATAACCAGTGCATATACAGTGTGTTCCAAACACCCTGGGAGACGCGTTGGATACTTTACATTTCATTGACTTCCTTTAGAAATACTTTCTGGCCTCGAGGCACATCCTCAAGAGGATCCGGAAGTACTGGCCGCAATTGGACATGGATGGTATCAGTAATGTTTGGATTTTAAAACCTGGAAATAAAAGTAGAGGTCGTGGAATTACTCTCATGAACAGACTCGAGGATGTAGTGGCTAAAGTTAATCCAGCTAATAAATCAGACACCCGTTACGTGGTCCAGAAATATATTGGTAATTTTTTTAAATATGTTGTTTTATGATATAATATAATTAGGTTTATAAATTGCTCATCTTTCTTACTAACAGAACGACCATTCTTGGTGTACAGTACTAAATTTGACATCAGACAGTGGTTCATTGTGTCGTGTGCACAACCCTTGACTCTGTGGATGTACAGGTAGGCCACTACATTACCATCCCTTATAGAAGGGTTCGTTTTATTCGGTTTATAAATAGAATATCCCTCTGACAGAGTGTAGCTAATTATAGTAATTCGGTAAATATAACCTCGGATGGTAACTAGCCTAATGATAAAGATAATTGAGGAAAATGTATTATGCTTGTACTAAATCTGAAATAACTGTCACGAATTGCCAGTAAATAAAAATAATTAAATACGCAATTAGTTTTAGAACTTGGACGATCCACGCGCGGGTATATTGTTTGCTGTAAATTATTTAATAAGTTAATCAATCTCAACCCAATTTGAATACCGTAGAGCTGATCGTTGCTGTGCTGCAACTTTATATATTGGCACTTTTTGATTGAAAAAACATAGGCCATTCAATATATCGTTGTCAGATGTCAAATATTATATTTAAGATTATTCTTTTTTATAGGGAAAGTTACCTAAGGTTTTGCTCACAAAAATTTTGTCTTACGGATTTTCATGAATCCATTCACTTGTGCAATCATGCTATTCAGTGCAAATACAAAAACAGTAACGACAGAGATCCTGCGCTTCCGTCTGATAACATGTGGGACGCTACAACATTTAAGCAATTCCTCAAGTAAGATTCTACGATCGTTCGATTCGTTATTTTATTTTGGCCTTTCGTCATATTTATAATTATTACATTTTTAATACAGAACTCAGGGTCATAGCGACGCTTGGGATGAGCTCATTTATCCAGGAATGAAACAGGGTTTGGTTGGCTCCTTATTGGCTAGCCAGGAAGCCATGGACAGACGTAAGAACAGTTTTGAATTGTATGGCGCTGATTTTATGGTAATGGAGGATTTTTCTGTTTGGCTGATTGAGATTAATAGTCATCCTGATATGAACTACACTACCAGTGTGACTACGCGTCTATGTCGGCAGGTTATGGAAGACACCATTAAAGGTAAAAGGAACTGTTCAACTTAATAAGCAAGATTATAAACATTCTCGTGAATTATTTTTATCTTCAGTGGTTATCGATTTTCGCGAGGATAAAAATGCGGACACTGGTGAATTTGAGTTGGCTTATAAACAAAGGATGCCAAGCTGTCAGCCGTATTTGGGTGCCGCACTGTCACTGCAAGGAACGAGAATAACAACTTGCGAGAAAAAACACAATTCTAACTCGCAGGATTCCAAGCTGAGTCTAGTTTCAAAATCGCCACCGGTAAAATTATTGCTCAGGCAAGAAACGGTTTCTAATCGCTGCACGGATACATACTGGCATTACAATTTTGTAGATCACTCTGCCAAAAAAGAAATCAACCGTGCACAGCTACATAGGACCGGTAATAGTGGATTTGATAGAGGAACTAGAAATTCAATTAGATCAAGAATTTTATACCTGCTACAAGCTGGAATCTCCTAAGATGCGACAATCATTACCGGCTACTGCACCTTCTAAGTCATCGAAAACATCAATCGTATCTGTCAAACATGAATCCACTGCCACGAGTAGCAGTGCTGCCATCACGTTACAGAATACAAAAATAAAATCTCCAGCATTGAACCAGGTAAAAGAGGATTTTATTTAGATTACGAGTAACAGCTGACAAAGCTTTTCTTTATCGTAGAAAAACTCTAAGCCAATTGGAACTTCTAAGAGTCCAAGACAAAAGACTAAGAGCAAAAGCAGAACGGCAGCTACCGCCATTGTGAATACGAGATCAGAGGCGTCATCGGAGCGGCAAAGTTTGATTTCGAAAATTATGAAGCTTCAACAACAAAGCGACCGTTCGGTACTTTTGAAATCTGAAAAGTCTCAGGCTAAGCAAAACGAAGAGAAGGTATATTAATGTATGACTTACTCGATTACATAAATAAAAAAAATTACAATTTCATACAGATCATCAGCACTGCCATGAGAGATGCTATTAATAAATATAAGAGAAATGGAACAGTTCCTCTCGAGGTGCCACCACTGCCGTCTCTCCTGATTCCAAGCAGCACAGGAAAGACAAAGAATAAAAATCAAGGTCCTCAAAGAAAGAAAAATCCACAAAAGAAGAAAAAAATTCTTCTCGACATAACAGACATGTACGCAGTTGGATTGGGTCTTACAAAATGAAAAATTTACCATCAATAACAACCAATTGCCTCCTAACAGAATCCACAAGACATTTCTTAATTATCATTAAATATCTATATTTAATCTTACAAAAATAATGTACCGGTAATAAAGTATCAAGATGTTCCCAAAAACAAAAAGAAGTGAACGATAACCTCAAATGTAAAATCACGAGTTGCAGTGTCGATACGAATAAAACAATAGAATTGGACGTTTCCATAAATATGAAGAAAAAAAGTTACGAAAATTCCCAATAACCGTTTTGCACGCAATAACACGTAAATTCAATGGAAAATTCTAATAGAATTTTATAACCAAAGAAAAATCATTTCTGCAACAGTGATTCGAATATATTTTTGATAAATAATTTATGTTAGTTCGCGAGCAATTAAATAATCTCGCATTCTTTCTTGCCATACTGATCGCGTGGAATGGCGCAGTCCGTCTTGCTCGCGAATTCCGGCAGACAAGGAGCCGCCGGAGAAGGTTCGACAATGGGGAATCCCACGAAGATCGGATCGACGGAAGCAGAGAATCCTTATGGGTTGCGGATGATTCAATCGCGTGATAACTTTCAGTGCACTTACTTCCGTCATCGTATACCCAAGACAGGAAAAAGAAATATCTCCTGGAGCGATGACAATCACGTGCCTATACTATCGGACAGCTATAGCGAATCCGATAGCGAGTCTGATAACACGATACAAGTCGTGAGATGGCTGGAGTCTTTACCTGTAGATCAGCAATTTTATATGATAGAAGAAGATGTTCCTGGAACCGAAGGAATGAATATTGATAATTCCATAGACATCGATAAGATTGATGATACTTGGAATTCCGATACCATGATAAGATCAGTGAGTTCAGGTATAGGCATGGCGGGAAATTCAAATGAGGAAAATGAGGATATTTCAGCAACGAGGACATACATCAAGCCAGTATCTAATAAGAGGATTAATAAGAGAAGAAATAATATTAATATCGACAAGGATGCTGTTTCGAGAGATAAATCGAGAATGAACTCTGACGAGAGTGAGACTGAAGATGGAAATCGGATGCTGTTATTCGAAAAAGATGATGAAGACAAGTTTGTTGAAAGAAATGGGATGATTAAGGACTCGGTGAAACGAATGGATGAACATGAGGAGTTTAAGCAGATGAGAGAGATGATGGACCAGTTGTTATCTGTAAGAACGAATTCTGCAGAGTTACCAAGCCGCGAGTACGAAAGACCGAGAAAATCGTCTGGTAGGAAGGAGACGGAGGAGTCGTCAGGTTTTAGGAAAAGGTTGGGTCATAGGTCACGGAAGTTAATGATGACTGATAGTCAGAAAATGATGGAGAGATCGGAGCATGGTCCAAAGGGAAAGATAAGAAAGATTGAGAGCAAGGAGAATTCAAAGACAATTAACAAACTGATTTTGAATCGGGAACAGAAAAAAGAACCTGTTCAAAAAGTACGATTTGCGTTCACAAATCGATCGAAAATTTCTAAAACCCTTCCTGATCGTAACGAAGTCGATAATATGAAGCCAGAAGTCAATAGCGCGGAGAATTTAAATAGGGCAAGCTCGATGAAATATAAGTTAGAGAGAAACAAGAGTCTGTTGAAAAACGTCCAGGAGATAATGAACGCCATGGAGAATATCGAGGAGTCTGCGACGGAAGAAAATCCAAAAATAATTCCGGTGACGGTTAAGAACGTAGCAGGAACAATGACTTGTTCCGATAGCTCGTCAGAAGGTAGAGATGAAAATCAGCAGGGGAAAAATTTGTCGACGACGACGGATAAAAAAATTAATTACGGAAAACCAATCTTCAAGAATGCAGAACTTGAGAGAATGCTGGACCAGGACATGGAGGATGCTTTGAATAAATACAAACGGGTGCATGAAACTTGGAAGGATTTGGCGATGAAAAATTCTATGGCGAATTCAAATGCCTCGTACGAGCCGCCAATTAAGAGGAAGAAAAAGCCAAGGTCAACGTGCTCAGAGTCGCCAGGAACGGCCGTGCAGAATTTTCCAGCGTTCGACTCGTGGCAATCGATTCATAAATACTTTTTGACGCAGTCTCAATGCTGAGGAACTCAAGAATGTCAAACGATTAGATAGCATAATTAATGGGATCATATTTAATTGTGATTAAATCTGAATTTGATTATGTAATTAGGCAAAGAATAAAAAATTGGAATTAAGCATAATTGATTTAAATAAAGAACGATAAGCGGAATGATAACGATGCTGTGTTGCATTGGAAAACGTGAGACGAATGAAAGCGATAAGCATGAACGTGGTGACATTTCGACAAAATTAACAAAATTTCCTATCACCTTCACTCCTGATCAATCGTTCGAAAATTATCACGGTCTTTTCTTAAATTCAATTTTACTAATCAGGAATCACCGACTGCATGTTCACTGATATGAAAAGTATGGCCCAATCAAATGATCAAACGCGTCTAGAATCAAATTTGATGCAGGAACCTGTCAGTCAATCATATGCTGATAGGATTAACCCTTTGTATAATTCAGGTAATTTAGTTTTTCTTTAATGTATTGTCTCTTATTCAAAGGAAGTTTTGTTATTAATAGTAATTAATTTTCTTACCGTTCATCCAGATGTTAAAAGAGACATTAAACAAAATCGTAAAATAATTTTTGGAAAAAGTCAGACCACCGAAAAGCAACAGGAGGATGAAGCGAAGACATGCTCTAAATCAAAGGAAAACACTCATCTTCAACGAGTTTTCGAAAAATGGAATCGACCTGTTCCAAATATATTTGGCAATGAAAATTATCATTCACTTTATTACGGATCTACGAAGTATGGATTAAAATTGCCAAAAACTGTCAAGAAGAGTCCAAAAATTGCAAAAGCTGTGATAACAAACCCAACGACGAATTCTGCGAACTCCGCAAAAACGTCAAAGGAATATTATCGTCTGTTATCACCGAACGAAAACTTATCACCGTCTTCCCAAAAACGTCAAATAATATCTCAAAATAATTCCAATCTCAAAGAGTCGTCAACAGTCGCAAAATCTGATCCGTTATCCGAATCTCTAAACGGTAACAGTCGAAAAAAAGGAACTTGCGAAGATCAAAGACTAGAAGACGCTTTGCAAATAAGCTCACGTAATTCCTCAAATAATCTTAGTAAAAAAGAACACCACATGATAATTCAGCAACAAGTTGAAAAAGCCATAAAGGTAATTCAGTCAGATTTATACCAAAACAATATATTCCTCAGAGCTTTAATTTCTGATTCCACTCTAATATCTAGAATAACAAAATATTTCTAATTCGTGGAGACATTCCCTACCTGGAAGATTCCCTGAAGAAAAGAGGCTGGGTACAGAAATACGAATCGACAAAATCTCGAAATTTACCATATGGTAATTCAATTACGTAAAACAGAATAATAGAAAAAAAATCTCAACAATTTCTATATTTCAGGAAGCGTAGCTAGTTTGGACGCACCATCTTTAGGCACCATTCAAAACCAGGATGGCAGCTTAAACGAAAGAGCAATAATTTTCCATGCGTTAAAACACACCTCGCCAAATTTCATCTGGGATTGCAGAAACGAATTCGTAGATTGGAACAGTAGTATCAAGCAAGACACGTTGCTCAACAGATTTCAAAAATCCTTCATTTACACGTCCAAGGTTCGCTAAAATTATTGATAAATATTAAAGCAATTAAAAAATGTTTATGGTCGCTTGACAGTTGGGTATGGCGACTATACTTCAGGACGCCCATTGGTATTACGAGGACAATGTATCCAGTGTCCAGTGTCCAAGAAATTATAATGTCGGTCGTGAGAGAAATACCTTTGTCGAAGACTACAGAAGAACAGCTGCAGTTAGTCTTTTAAAATGGTTCGTGGATCGCATCAAGGAAGAAGCAGAACTGATTGGAGTAGGTGCCAATAAAATATCAGCAAAGCAAATTGAATTCGCCATTAAAAGATGCGAAGATTATGTAGCTGAGGTTGGAGATGAGTACTTGGATAGATCTGAAATAGAAATACCTGATCAGGAATGGGATTCCTTTATCGATGACTACACAAAGGTTGTTCATCATGGGAATGGCCTATTACCACTTGAACAAGATAATTTGGCAAGCACAGAAGGGTTGTCGATACATGTATAATGATTTTCTGTAACATATTAGTTGTATGCATCCTTACCCTTTCTGTGATAATTCATTCGCTTTCATTCCTAAAATATTTCATAGGAAATGTACAAACAAGCTGTGCAGATCTTAAAGAAAGTCGAGGAGATTGATCCGCAATACAAATTAAATGGGATGAGAAACATATGGATCTTGAAACCCAGTGATCTTTGCTGTGGAACTGGTATTGTGATAAGTCACAAGTTGACTCATATCATTAAAAAAGTTCATGATAGTCCTAAGGATTATTTTGTTGTACAAAAATACATTGGTTTGTCTATTGGTTATTGTAACTTTCTAAATAATATATATAAGACAGCTATTAAGAGTGTGCCATATAATTATAGAGAGACCATTACTTGTCCATGATACAAAATTTGATGTGAGACAATGGTATCTGGTAACAAAAAGTTATCCTCTAAACATTTGGATATACAAGTATTTTTTTCGTAGTCATCATTAGCATTTATATTATAAGTACAATAATTCTTATTAATACCATTGACTTTTTTTATATTCAAGGGAAGCTCTCTTAAGATTTAGCTCCAGACCATTTACTTTCTCTCATTATCATGAAGCTGTTCATATTTGCAACACCGCAGTACAGTGTAAATATGCAGAACAAAAGAATTCTGTTCGCTCCCAGGATTGGGACTGTGAAAAAATCAATGATTACCTCAAGTATATAATTTTACCTGTTACCTCTAAGTAGACTTTCTTCACAATTCAGTTATTACAGAAAATCCGGTCACAAGGGTGAACCCTGGTACGACGAAATTTATCCAAAAATGTGTGAAGCCATTGTAGCCACCACGATAGCAGCACAGGAGCATATGGATAAACGTCGTTGTAGTTTTGAATTGTATGGTGCGGATTTCATGATAATGGATGACTTATCAGTCTGGCTGATAGAAATCAATACCAATCCCCGGATGCATCCACCCAGTACTCGAGTAACTGCAAGACTGTATCCGGAAGTACTGGAGAGTCTGATAAAAGGTCACCTGCATTAATAGCACCTCAATTGATTACATCAATCACCTAAACGTCCAATGGGTATCAATTTTACTTGTTTCACAGTAATAATGGATTATCCGTCCAATCCAAAGGCTGATACTGGTAACTTCGTTTTGGCATACCAACAGGAAGTTACAAATTTCCAACCCTACTTAGGCGCTAACATGTTTATTCTTGGAAAAGGTATAAATCCTAAACAGAAAAATACACTCCCTGAACCCTAATTAATAAACCTATAACAGTGTTCGATAAATGATACTGATACTTATTCGAGTCAGCAAATAACCTTACTTCATTTTTCCATTGGTGGCTCTGAGAATTATATTTATTTGGGCAAAAATAAAGATACTACAAAAGCAACTGATAATTGTTAAACTACAAACAATTAAATCCGATGAGTATAAATATAGCATTTGGATTTTACATAATACAAATTTCGATTTTCTATTTTCATCTTATAATTACAAAACATAAGCTAGAAGTAAGTAGATGAGGTACAATGACCGGTTAATAAAAACCCGTTTATTTTACAAGTAACATTTTCGTGATTATACAATCTTGTATCAACAGATTTCGTTTTGCGGCATGACTATACAAACATAGGTAAGGAACATTTACAACTGTATAGCTTTGTTCCCATCCCTAATGATTATTCGTACAAAACAGCATTCTGCTCGTGTCTGCGTTGGATTGTACACTTCTATGGAATCATGATTACTTTACAGTACAATCGGATATTAAGATACGTCAGGTCAGAGTGAGCTCTCGTGAACACTAATGATATATCTTTTCGCGGGGAATAAAATGAACGAAACGAACGTTATCTCGCTATTAGAATAATCAACACTTTGCACAGGTAAAATGACAACAACCGGTCCGACATTACCGATATCTTTAGAAATCAAGCGATGAGGTGTCTTGCTAATTGTCCATTTATAAAAGACAATTCGTTGGTACGAGATTCTCAAATGTAGCATATGCAAATTCATCTGTCAGATTTAAATTACACCACGTGGTACGATGAATAACGGCCACTCTAAAAGCGACCACATTGAAATAAAAATATCAACGGATGAAATTTGGTTCATCCAAATCAGCATGATTTCATATACCGACCCGAATCTCGTGATAAGAAATCATTAGACGTCCTCTCTCAAGTTAATGTTAAAAGTTCAAAGGAAAAAGGAAAAAAAAACAGAGCTTGTCCCTCTAGTAAATGACGTAACTCGCGTGAACACGACCGCATGAAATTCTCGCCATCACAGCCAGTAAATCCAATAATTTCGAGAGTATCCCGCAGGATCTCAAAATGATCGAACGAACCGCTCCGGCAGTATTTCAGCAATCTCGAGTAAGGTGAAGCGAAGTGAAATGAGGTTTTAAAGTAGTCGCGAGAAGTGTCCGATTGTATCCAACCGGTTAGTCACCTTATTACGACATATTCAAAAGGTACGTACACTACATGTGGTAGCTAACGAAGGTTGTTGATTCTTGTAGGTTTTGAAAAACGTCCTCCAGAACCGACAAGAACGCACGAATATCACATACACGTCTGCGCGCAGCTAGTACAGACTCACGTAACTGGTTTAAGCGTAAAGGACAATTTCGGCCTAGAGTTGTTCTTGCCGAGGATCTTCTTCTGCTCCTCCTTGACACGCTTCTCGTGTTCCTTTCTCATTCTCTGTCTCTCCTCTTCCATCAGCCGTTGCTCCTCGACCATAGCCAGTCTTTCCTCGGCCTGAACAAAGAGACACACCAAAATGAAGGACAGTTCAATACCCAATGACACAAAAAGGATCGTCCTAAGGATGAGTGCGTGACACAAGATACAAAAAGCAAAATCCCACATCCAATTACTCACCAGCTTCTTCTGGGCCTCCTCGATCTTTTTGTTGTTCTCCTCCATGATCCTCTCAAGTTCCTCGCGCTTTTTCCGCTCTTCCTCCTACAACGACAATGGCAAACGTTTACATAACGCAATAACACTGTTGGTGGTAACTGCTGTCGTTTTACACCGTTCATGTCCAAAAAATCATAGTGCCGCTATGTCAAGAGCCTAGTGTTACACATCCTAAGAACCTCTTTTATGCAGGGAAGGCAGCCGGGGATAGGTGAAATTTTGAGGTCGAGTCCAGAGAGGGTGGATGGCTCGGAGTGACGTTATCACATTGGAAAAAAAAAAGAAAAAAAACAGTTGCTCAGATTTCTTATACAGAGCATCTCTTCGTCCCGAGCTTCTCTTGCGAATCGACCACGTTGTAAAGTAAATTCGCAAAGATCCAATCGGACAAGAGACACAGTGGACTCTAACGTAAAGATGCCTTCGAATATGAAAAAGTTGAATGTAATCCGAATCTATATGAAAATAGAATCGGTATGCATGCAGAGAAACGTCGTTGTGCCAGGTCGCCAAATGATCTTGGCAAAAGGCAACACGACACTTTCGCGATCGATAAAAATCGCCAGACGACGATAGAGGGACTCGAAGAGCAATCCGAAAAATTGCAAGTTATTCTTTCGTTTTTTTTTTGGTCTTTTATTTCAAGCAGGGGAAGAAGAATAAATATCGTGCCATCCGCCCGACCTGTCGACGGTATGCGGCCGTCCGATAAATCCGTATTTTAACCAATCACAATATATCGTGGCTCCTAGTAATGAAACTGGTGGTAAAAAGTGTGTCAATAAAGAACGATAATAATAATATTTGGTATATAATGAATTATGAATATATAAATTGGATAATACCTGAATGAAGCTCACGCCAGCACGTAGGGGATGCCTTCTTCATCAACAATCACTCGGCAGTGAGTAAAAAACCGGCATCTTCTGTTGGTAGTCAGTTAGGAAGGCGACCTATATATCGCTAGGTCGTGCTTTGTTGCTATGGGATTCTAATACTGGCCCCTTAATTAAAGTCTATGTCCCCCTTTCTAATGAAACTGTTTTTCCTTCCCCTCAGATTCATAGGGCGCTCTTGGTGCAAGCCTATTAGATATCCGCGTTGGTACGTGGGTCAAAGTTCATGTCGGCCCGATACGAGGGACACTGGCCATTTGGCCGGAAATCAGGATATTTAACGAGGGTTAATCATTTTCACTGTAGGAAACGTGTCTAGGACTGAGACGCCTGACAGTAGTCGATGATACGTTTGAAGTAAAAAGAAAAATAAAGAAATATTCTATATCTGATATTTTATTCAAAGAATTATGATCCCTGTGAATCAATTTTATTCTTGTATCTTTTGATCAAATAGCGGAAGCCCTCTTTGACTTGATATCCGACTTTGCTAGGCAGGTCAAAGGTGACAGACACAAAGGACTTCGTGTGTTCGATATCGTGCAGTGCAAAGCGAGTTTGGTGAGAGGTGAATTTTTGCTTTTTAAACGTGACAAGTACGTCACTGTAAAATTTTTGAAAATCGATTGTCCGTGTCGTATCTGCGACTAATGCGGTCCAGCGGTGCGAATATAATTCTTATATCGGTATATCGTTCCAAGATGTAGCAACAATTAGTTAAAGTTCAATGACCGCCCGGGGAAGAATACCACTGACCTATGTTTTGCATAAATAAATAACTTTATTTTATCCTCGATTAAATCTCGAGTGTTCGAGTTAAAATAAATTACAAAGTTTTTCTTTTCTCTTGGGATCACTATTTCGCAGTCACTCAGACGTATCCTTCTCTATCCGTGTTTAAATCTTTTCCTTCCTTCCTTAAATTTTTCTCCGCGCGCTCTCCTACGTATTTTCTTTCTCCTCTGTCTCCATGGTCTCTATTTTCTTTTTTTTTTCCTTTGCATACTTTCGTATTTCCTTTTAATTTTCCTTAAAGTCCATTAAGTGACGACAACCTGGATGCTCACATTTGCAGATACAAACTAGATCTCGACAATAATTCATCGTTCGCCCGACTGACACGATCGACGAACTGGAAAATCCTAAAGGCGAGTATTAATCGCCCACCGAAGTCTCGGTGGATCTTTCAGTCACCGATATCACTGTCGGTCAGGACTCCATACGACGATTGGTTATATTGTTATGTAGATATATACATGGTACAGGTACAATACACCGTTCGCAAATAACCGACGCATGCGTCTATGGTACGAGAACCTTTACAATGGTTACAAAAAAGAAGGATAAATAAATAAAAATATATCTCCCCAACAGCGCGACCTCGGTGGATGTTGGGAAGGCGAAGCAATGTGGTCGTCAAATTTATAATTCTCAGCGAGTTCGCGCGAACCACAAAGCTTCAAGCCCAAACGCTGTGACGATGCGCTGTTAATGGGATGAATTCATGGCAGTGACACAAAATGATGGAGGTTGATTCCACGTGAGCCATGAAAGGCACGATGCTCGAAAATTTAATTCTTCTTGTTAGACTGATTATTCAGAAGAATGTGCAAGCTAATCTGCATTCTTCGATAAAGAAAATCATTAGAACTTTATGAAAGGTATGAGAATCTTTGAGAAAATACTCTTCGACAGGTATTGGTATAAAATATTTCTGTTCTAATATGCTTCGCAGTTGGTGAAAATAATTTAAGTTTCTTTGCCGTTCAAGGGATAAATAGCGAAACAAACCTCGTGTCTTTAAGGAAATTTCTTGAAACGAGTTGGTGCAACGTCAAAGCAGCACACTCGCCGTGCGCTTTAAGTGTAACAGCGTTTGGGCTAATACCGGCCAATGTTTCTCTGGATTGGTCTTACCTCTCTTCGTTTCTCCTCCTCGCGAAGTTTGGCCTGGCGCCATTCCATCTCCTCCATCATCTGCCGTTCCATGGCCCTCTTAGCCTCTTCTACTCGCCTCTGCACTTCGGCTTCGATCTCCTCCTTACGTTTCTCTAGTTCCTCTTCAACACGTTTCTGTACAAGTTCTTCTATTCGTTTTGCTGCCTCCTCCTCGACCATCTTCTGTTCGACTTCGCGTTGCCTCCTGTTGGCAGATGAGCATCGGGTGTCTGGTTCTGATATTAATCCAACGTATTACCCATGTAAGGGTACTACGATATGGCATATGCTATTTAACTTCATCTTTACTTTACGCATGTTAACTCGAGTCATATCGAGCAAACACGGATTTCACTTAATAATGTAATACTGCATAGTACTTAGACTCTTTTAGATAGATATAGAGTTCGTGCTATTAGAATTGAAATAATGGAAAGCATGCTTAAAAGTCTAACACGAACGAAACTCAAGATTGAAAAACCAGTTAACCACCACCTTGAAATTTGGATACTCAAATCTTACCCAATCGCACTCGTGGCAAGGATTTTGTTCGCTAATTCTTTCTTTTTCCTGTCATAACACAATCACAAAAACAACTTATAGACTTAGAGTTCTGTAAAACATTATTTTTAGAGACATCCGTGTTCACCCAAAGAGGAACAGGACACCAGGACATATCTCTGTGCCTTACCTCTGTCGCTCCATTTCTGCCAGCCTCTCGACCTCGTCCATCTTTCGGTCTCTATCCCTATAGGAGCGTTTTTTGTGACTAACAATATGCACATCATCGGATACATCTGAACCGCTACTGGATGTTGCAGAGTGCGATCTTTTCCTACGGTAAAACATGCATACTATAATCCTTCATGTAATACATACACGAAGTAAAATTATAAATCATGGAATATTCTGATTTGTAATGTCATGATAATTAAGAGATAGAAATTACGCAAGAATGTAAACGTGGTAAACAAGTTTTAATCAACAGTTCTCAATGCCAAGTGCCTTACTCCAAAGTTGAGTGGTCAGTGCCAGAGGAAAATCAAAGAAAATCGCAAAATGGCCGGCGCGAAACACAACAGAACACTTGGTCGATAAATAATTCCAAACGAAATAGCTCTCCAGAAGACGTTCCTCACCTAGACTTGGAGCTGCGTTCTTTTGGCTTCTCGGAGTACTTGCTACTCGATCGCTTTTCGCGTGACTTGGAGCGTTTACGGGAATGTTTGCTCTTGTGACGCCTCCGGCTAGGCGATTTACTTCTCGACCTAGACCTACCCATTTTCCCAACTTTAACAGTCCTCTTATTAGACTCAATTGCGAATCGCGTACCACGTAACACCCGCGAGTATTACGTGAAGTTTAGTCAGACAATTAACCACCAAATAGACACTGGATTACGGAAAAGTCGCAAAGACAATTTTCACGTACTGACCGCAATGACGATTTTCCGTAGTATGAAGCAAAGGCGTGCCCTAGCGGCCATTTTCGTATTAAATCCCAAGATGGCATACGAACTGACCCAACCTTGTCTAGCATACCTGCTACTACTCGGTCGGCAATAAATTATAAAAAAAAAGTGTGCCTTCTTAAATTATAAGTGACGAGTTCAGTGGCTGAGGCCATTAAATTTCCATTAACCGTCTCCCACAATAGTTTAATCCTCGCCCAATAGGAACTATCTGGTGTTCGAATTTAAGTTTGAGAAAGCCGCTCCCAAACGTCAGCCAATGAACTGTAGATTATTCTCACGTGGTCTTTCGAACAGAACAGCCATCGGCTTCCCCGTTCACAGCTGTGTCGGCGTCGCGCGCACCGTTCGTTCCGCGACATCAGAAACCAAGATGGCGCTCGTCTGTTTGCGGATAGCTCTACGGCTGATATAAATACGCGAAAAAAACAACGCTAAGAACAGGTGCGAAGACTGGCTCTACTTCAAGTGATCGATAACAGAAGTACGTCGCGATAGAATACGTTTAAGTATATTTTAAATAAGCACGTATATCGCGTCCGTGTCGTGAACTGTTGGCAAGTCCGGTCGAAGGTGTTCCACGGTCCCACCTGAGGAATGCCAGATTTTCCCAGGATCTCGGGAAGGTCGATCGGGATCGCGAAGGGGATGCTAAGAGGGTGAAGTTCGGTCGGTGTTTTTCAGGGGTCAAAAGTGTTCGTTCCGTGACGTATGTGTGTCGCCGCCGCGGACGTTTCCCAGCAGACAGGTCCGTCGAGAGTGTCGTGGTGTCGCGAGTGCTGGTGTATTCGATGCCCTATCCTGGCCTGCGTACAGGTTTGGGCTGCGAGATCAGCTGCTGGAAGTAGTAGTGGCCGGGCAGCACATCACGAGGATTTTCTGCTGTCCGTGCAGTGGGACAAGGAGTCACCGGGAGCAGTCGCGAGTCCGGAAACATAGCGAAGAAGATGGCCTTCAACGAGGTGAGCTTTCTACTTTTTTCTCCTTTTATATATCTCTCTCATTGTGTACCGCTTCTTACTCCTCGATTCCTATATACCCAGCTGCAAGTATCGCAACCTTTTTGGCCAGTCGTTCGATTCCTTGGATCACCTCGCGACTCCCCCCCCAAACCCACCGAATTCTAACCTAACCCTGGCTCTTGCGCACAGCTGGCAAACTGTCAAGCCTTCCTTAATCCCCCATTCCTGCCTAGATAACTTTCAACGAGCAAGAACCTCGCTTGGACTATATTTTCAAAACGTCATTCATACATATCTATATAACGTGCTTAAGTCACTAGATCGTCACATTCATATTCATCTATTTACTTAGCTTCTGCCTACGTACACAAGCCACATAATGCGAGCGATATATTAACCTAAGATTTACTCGCGCTAGATTCATTCGAATAACAAGTAAGACACGATCTTGTCAGTATTATCAAGCTCGTAATTTCGTTTTCTTTCTCGAGTATAATTCGTCTTACCAACTTCTCTACGTATCTGAACATTCGAATGTACCGGCTTCGTATTATGCAAGCGTTGCCAACTGCAAGCTGCGAATCTCCAACCCATAGCAAACCGTTCCAATGCGACAGACCGCTGCCGCGTAAAAGTTTGCTGATTTGTTAACGTTAACTCCTCGTATACGAATTCGTAACGTACCAAGACGGTACCAGCAGTTGCGAAAGATAAATATATTTGCCCAGCAAACGTTATACCGTATTCTCACGTAACACGTGCCGCCGTTCAGTACAATTCAACGTGACACGAAGTGCCTTGAAATTTGTTCCTACGTTGCAACTCACAGTTGCCTACGCGTTATATTGACTTTATGTATTTGGAGGTTGCATAAATGCGCTACAATGTACGTACACGGGACAAGCACTTATCACCATCATACCCTGGGAACGATAATGAATTTAACGCAGCATAGTTGGACTCGTATCTCTCACTCTATTGATTTCTGAAGAACTCAAGGGAGCCGAAGAGTAATTGATACTTTCTGATCGGATTACATTGATTACTATCCGCGACACTTGCTCTGCCCTCTCAACTCCCCATCTCCGTCGTCATTTAACCTAGAAATTCTCTGGTGGTTCAAAAACGTACAAACAGAAAATACCAAAGCACCATTTTTCAACGTCATCCACCCAACCGATACGTATCCACCTTATTTGAACTGGAAGACTCCATTTCAGGTGCCTGCGAGTGAAATTGGATAGCACTGATTTATTTTTATCAACTTTTCCAATAAAATCTCTCGCAGTCCGTCTATCCGTTCAGTCTCTCCGTACCTGACCCGATCCTATCTACCTGATGTCCAATGACAAAGCTGTCACGTTTCCCGGACCAATTGCGGCTCGCATTAATTATCGATTCCTCACCGGGAAACGCATGAAAATCGAATAGAGAAAAAGGGTCACGTAAACAACGAACGGACGTGAAACGGCAGCCCTTGGAGACGAGCACCTGGTACCCACTCAGTGCCGTATCGATTGAAATAGTACTGTCTCTACGTGCAGCGGTCCCAGGGTGTTGCAATTCTACTTCAGCACCCTCGTACTCCGGTGTTACGTCACTGCTATGGCTTCCGGAGTGAAGATACACGTAGTCATTTATCGCAGCAATGTTTTCCTTGCGTCGTACACGTTATTTATTATTAGATTATTACAAACAATTTATTTACAATATTCATAACAACTTCGTGTACGAATATCTTCGAGTAGGCTCGACGGGATATGTCACTTTGATTTTTTACGTGATAAACTCGTAATTTTTTTTACGGCCAACCGTATACAGCCTGGCGACGTAGATATTCAAGTCCTGCTACGCAAGGCCGTGTCTCAGGAACTTTTCGGCTTTTAGTCGACACCTAAATTCGTGCTCGCTGATATATTCTCCCTTAGTGCACGTGCGAACGATTCTACAATTTCGTATTACAAAATGCCGCCATTGGTCTTGTACCTGGTGCGCATGCGCGTGGACGTGACGCGTCTACCTACTTGTGTACTCGCCTTGCGACTGCTCGAAGTGCATCGCGTACCTACTTGTATTCGGCAGTCGGGTCCCTGCGAAAGATAATGGCGGTGCATTTACGGAAATTTGTTTGAAAAATAAATGTAGCTACTGCATATTGATGTTACGATCGGCCGCTTAAAATAGAACTTAACGAGTTGTAGCCAGTGATAATTTATGTCAACGGACACTTAATGGCTTATCGTGACGGTACTGTCAATCCATGTAGTACACAGCTGCCTCGAGACAATGATTGTAAACGCTGCCGGAATGACTCCCGTCGTTCTACTTGAAAACGGTTGGCAAGCTCGATGACAAGCGGTCAAACGATATCAGCCTCCATTGTTTCTTATCTAAAAGTCCGTGCCGTAGTTACCGCTTCGAAGATCGTCCCTAGGGAATTTATCGGTGTATTGTTTCGCCAATGCTTATCGAGAACCATGATGTGGCTCGCACATGGGTCTACAGGGTGTATATGTATATATATTTATATACGACTCTGTCGCGTGGGCGATTACTGTTAATTCATGACTGTGCACTCGAATCCTTTGTTTCTGCCCTTTCAGCGGAAAGGGTCACAGCCGCGGTGCGACGAGAAGTTATCTGCAGTTCGTACCAACCAACCGTACAGGCAATAAATTCCCTAGGTAATACCCATGCGCTGCGTGCAGCGGAGTCGTCAATCTCCCTCTAGATATTATACTAGGCCGTGCATCGCCTGCCAGAAAATAGATCGACCGCTGATCTTGCTCCGGGTAACCTTTTGCGAGGCTGCCGTAGGCGGACCTGGTCCCGTCGACGGTAGTTCAGGATGCCGGTACGACTGCTCCGTTGGTCTCACGAAATTTAAGCACCGGTCTGTGCTCTCGGTGAGTGGCAGAGAGTGCAGAATTTTCGATAAATTTTACACGGTTCGCACGTGGGCGACCTTACACGCAACCTGGCTGAATCACGTTTTTGAAATACGAAATAGATTTAGTCATCTGTCAGAGTAGTGCGGCGGACGTGATTTACCTGACCGTAAAAGGGCCGGGATAAATTTTTGCAAAATGACAAATTATTTGGATTTTTTTCTTGCGTAAGGAGCGTATGTGGTTTGCGTATGAGGCCGTCAATTTTATTTATTTATTTCCTTAATTTTTTCACGTTTATTATCCTCGCTCTTACCTTGTCTCCTCTTGCTGAGCGTCGAAATACGTGGGCGTCCGTATACAGCAGACAGCTCAGGGATTGAACTATGTAAATTGACAAAGGCGGGCAACATCCGTGATTAAACCTGGCGCTTGGCTGCAGACAATGCGCCATTGTGTTGCGTTTCCAGGTGTAGCTCTGGGCTTCCTGGTGGATCCAAATTGTCGTACGTACCGTAGCCCCGGGTTATACGTGGAAAACGAGGCCAAGCGTTCGGGGATGATTTTTTTGTAAATGAAAAAATTTTCTCGACATTTTTTTATATCATACGTTAACCACTCGATGTATTAGTCATCCGTGTATGCCACGTATATTAAGGCTGGTTCATCCATGCGATTTTTGCTTTGGATTTTTATTGCGATTCCTTTTTTTTTTATTGCGATTTTTTATTAGTTTTCACAATAGTTAATGACTCCGTGTCGTTGCTATTATTATTTGCAGTATTCGTCAGGCCTAACCATGTCGCTCCTAACACGCGAAGGGTATGGCCCAAACGGAGGGCAGCTTTCGCGACTACCAATAAAAGTTCCCTCGGGTCACACCAATGGCCTAACGACTCCATTTCTGGCGCAGAGTGCACGCAGAGTCGCTTAACCCGTCGTACCGACCTTACGTCACGGAAACTTGCACGACACAGTCCAGTTCTTTTGATGCCAGTGGCATTGTCTTCGATCCGCCACATTTACCC
The DNA here is from genome assembly GCA_030142655.1 of Trachelus tabidus. Taxonomy (NCBI): domain Eukaryota; kingdom Metazoa; phylum Arthropoda; class Insecta; order Hymenoptera; family Cephidae; genus Trachelus; species Trachelus tabidus. The sequence goes on from JARQTI010000117.1 coordinate 276,142, forward strand.
AGTAATATATGGAGCGTTCGCGGTGTCGATTTCTGGATGAAATATTTACCGGGCGTAAAGGCGAATCCTCAAGGATTTCAACGGCTGTCTTTGGATGACGTATATATTTGCGTAATTAGCACGGGACAACGGCACGGCAGCCATTACGTATGCATAAGGTCGTGTGGCTGCGATGAGTCAGACTGTGAACTTACGTTAAAGGTATATATAGATGCAATGTTATTTTAATTCTTGTATCCGACTGTACCTGCGTTTCTTCGCACGTTCGACTTATCTGGGCTATTTTTCTTTAAGTCAGAAACGATCTTGAAGATCAGGATAGGGATTTTGAGTTTAGCCGGAAAAATTTTTTCGACTTTTGAACAAATATCCAAATTTTGTTTACGGGTATAGAAATGTTACTAGATTCTGATGTATCTTTAGAGGTAACTTCGAAATTTTTGGAATTTTCAAGTTTTAGTCGTTCCACGTCACCGCGAATTTCTCGTTCTATGACGACGGTTGATTTTCAATGCTGCGACCTTCACGATTGTTTCCACGAGGCGATGAATGTCGGCGCCACTAACGTAGTCGCCTATGCCCGCTCGATGCGGATAATTTTTTTTGCGATGGAGTATTCGGGACGAGGGACTTCCGGTCTCGGAAAATCTAAAATATAAGAAAATATATATCGAGCGACACAGTCCTGAGGACTTGATGAAATTTTGGTGAATTATGATGAAGATATTTTTTTTCGGGGAAATTTTCATTTTTATCACCCGTCACACTACGTCACGATACCTTTACGGAATTCGCATTAAATTACATGGGCATATTTACCTGCTTTCCGGTAAAAGCGGTATCATCCATCAAGTTCACGTAACCACTCTGGAAATAAGGGTGAGTCCTTATCTCCATTAAACTACTCGACCAATCTGCCCCGAGTCGGTCGTCTCTGCGAAACTCCCCTTGACGCTTTCCTTTACTCGTTTCCATTTTTTTTCTTTTTTTTTCGGGGACTCCACCATCCAGGGATACACTTACTCTCAGCTTTTTTCTTCCTACGCGCGACAAGGAGAGAGAGGGACTTATATGGCCGACGGATTCATAAGAGGAAGAAACTAAACGGGACCTCCCATAACTTTCATGGTAATTGTTCCATAGAACCGCGAAGCATCTACCGTCTGCTATTGTTTCGCCCGGTTACTCGTAAACGTATTGGGCTCCCTCGTAAAACGTGGTAATCGTCGACTCGCTATTTCGCGCTCGACCGAACCGACCCGAATCGGGCCGACGATGACCGAAGCGGCGTCAGCGTCGAGAGGCATATGCGCTTGCACGTTTCTTCTTTTAATATTTTTTTTATCAGCGCTCAAGGCTCGTGCGAGTTCATAAGACTGTCGGACGTCGCTGTGGGATATAAAAATAACAATGGCCGCCTAATCAGAATATGGTAAGGTAGTTGCAGTACTGCATTTTTTTTTCTTAACGTTAATAGCCACAAGCGAGCACAGATTGGAGAAGACCGATTGCCAAAGATTCTCCAAGTAATTTATTCGGAGTGTAAAAAATTTAAACATTCTTTACTTCGATGCCCTCGGATATTTTTTGAGGTTTTTTTTCAACTACGTCTCAAGCCTCTTTCGTTTCTCAATCCAATCGAGAGTAACGGCACCTTTGAACTTCACACGCCGTATACGTCTGCCCGTTCATCCGTTCGTTCGTCTGTCTGTTGCATGTCGGTTCTTCTTTTGTCTGGCGCCAACCAAGACAGAGACAAACGACGTTGCCGAAGAACCGGAGAATCCGGATGCGATAGGATATACGTCCGCGCACGTGTATGCTTTTTAGAATAAAAGACGGAAGTGGCGTTTGAGATAAATTTTGTGTACGTTTTCGCGGAAACGCGTATCGTTATAATCCATGGTACCAGATTGCCGGTACAGAGGGCAGTAACGTGCTCGGGGACTGCGTACTTTTATCTGTACGGTTTTTTTATGTGTGCGTTTTTTTATTTTAAATTTTTCGTTTAAAAATCACGAATTTTGAATGTTTCGAAATTTCGCTTTTTAATCGGTTGCGCAACGAGTGAACTCGAGGCGCGCAAGAAGCGTGATTTAAACAGGATAGGCCGCACGCGGTGAAAGGAAATTCCAATTCCGCTTTGACGCGTGCGTGTATCCCGTATGTACCGTGTGTTTTCCATATGCGGAGAAACTCGATAAAACCTCGATCTAACCTAAAAAAAATAACCCGGTTAGCCTTCAGGCACTTCTGTTCACGATAAGAGGCTATGACGCGGATGGATTCTGTGGCTTTTTTTAAAGTTAGCCAATTCCGTATAAACGTTATCCAATTTCGTATAATGTATTTGAAGCCATTTGATAATTTTGCGAACACACCTACGGCCGTTCAGAGTCATGAAAATATGTCGTTCCATGATTTATCGGGTTTGGATTTTCAATGAGCCTGGGTATCGTTGGCATCCGGTATGCCTGGGATGGCGATGAAAAATTTAAGAAAAACTTCCTTCTGGAAGAGGCTGTACAGGGTGTTGCACGTCTGTTGGTGCATTGCCGAGATATTCAGCCGGGTATTGATCCTCTTTCATCTACACGGAAGTCACGTGACTTTTTCTTCGCACGTGAAATTACGACGACGGGCACAAAGCATCCTGGACCCTTCTCTCGTACTATCCCTGAGGGACATCTACCTTGGTCCAGGAAGCCTCGCCCAGGATCGGCAGTCGGTAATGCAGGATGTAATTTGGGAATCGTCTGTCAATCTTGCCGAGGGTCGGGAATCTTTAATTGGACGGTGAGAATGGGACGGACGGGACAAGGACTTTCGCAGGATATAAAAGGACGGCTGAAGACGGAAGTGAGGGCTGCTCCAGTCTGTCGGGTCACGAAGGAAAAGGACGACGCAAACTGCGTTTTCAGGTTAATGGAATTCTTTATTCGTACGTCCGTTTGGCTTGGGATTCTTACCTACTTACTCAGCTGCTCTCGGGATGGTCAGGATTAATTTTTTTTTTCGAAATTCCACGAAAAAAATAGGACGGACATTTCAATCGGACGTCCTCTCGAGCTTTCGCCACTTCCGGTCCTGAATCAAATGGCCGAATTGAGTGATCACCGGAAACTGCACTTTGCACCTTGATCTTCGGATTATGCACTCGGACCGACTTCTTCTCACTCTGGACTCTGGGATGATTTTCAAGGAACCAAGATCGGGATCGGAAAATTGGCAAGGGATTACGCAAGCTCCTCTTACGAAACTTGTGACGCGTATACGACGTCGTTGCAGAATGACCCTTTATTGCTATCATGGGACATTGCGTCTGGTTACTTATCAGCTGTGACGTCACACGCCCTTGCGGAAGTCAGTCGCGATTAGCAATCAAACCGGAAATTGTCGGTTGGGATCTCAAACTGGATATGAATTTGAGTATGAAAGATTGTACGTAAAAGAAATGTTTAAATTTTCAAATTATTCATTCCTATACCGTTACACGCGACTCGGTCCGAGGTGTGTTCACGAATTTGATGATTTTATCCCATGTCATTGTTATTCTTCGACGTACAGTTCTTTTCGAAAAGTTTTTTTTTGCGCAATTCCCCTCTGGTATCTTGGAAGTACTTTTTTTTTCTCTCCGGAATTCCTCGGAAAGGCATCTAGTGACGTGTGTAACACCAGCATAACGATACGCACGAAGACCTCGGTAGGATCCGTGAGGACTCATTGAAAACATGGCTGCTTGATGACGGTGCATCTTCAGTCCCTCCCCTTCCCTCCCTCCCACCCGGTCTCGGCTCATCTGCACGTAACCCACCGAGTCACAAAGAGGTCTTTACCTATGTAGGATGCTTGTCGGAAGTTTTCCCGAGTACAAATAAAAAAAAAGAAAATGGATCAAAACAGGTTTCGTCGTAAAAAAATAGTCATCGAATACGAGCGTCATGCGTATATTAATGTTCGAAACGTCAAGTCTTGATTTCAATGATCCACGCGTATCAGGTAGCTAGCTTGAAAATTCTCATTAACAGTATCGACTATCTGTGCCGTTATAGAAAATTCTTTCTATCTCCCGGTAAGGAGGCTAGGGATACCTTAAGGCGATATCGCAGTGCTACTACTGTACGTATATATGCATACAGTTATGTATATATCAGTACCGTTTCCTAAAGACAGACGCGAGGCGTAAAGGCGAATATGGAGGACGCGAAGGGGGTGGTTGGTCGGGGGGCGAGGGTGAAAAGGAAAGGGTGGATCCACAGCGACGTCGAGCAATTTGCCTGGAGACTTTCTTTGTCCCGCGTTCCTCGGACGTCTTAAGGCGGGTTTCCATGAGAACCTTCGGTTCACCTTTTATTTTTTCACCGGGCCCCTTAAAACAGACGGCTTTTCAGTCGCGAGGGTCGCGAGGAGCCTTTATTTCCAACTTTTGTCCGAAATATCTGCTTCTCTCTCTCTCTCTCGTATTTCCATGAAATAAGAGGAAGACGGCTACCTCGCGTCCTTGCTTTACATTTCGTCGCGTCGTTCCATTGTAAATAACGCCCGAAGGATCTACCGGTATAAAACGCCAAAGTGGGTCTAAATTTCTTCGAGATGAAGTCATCCGTGATTCTTTCTTTTTTATCTTTTTTTTTTTTCGTTCTCCTTTTCTCCTTTACCTCAAGTTTGCCTATGGTACCTGCACGATAACTCCCATTTCCCCGTTCACTATGGGAACATCCCAATACCCAACGAATAGCCAAAGCGTTCCTAAACCTATCGAAAAATGTTTGATATACCGATCGCTCGTGCAAAGTAGCTGAACAATTATTTGAATATCTCTCCTGAGAATGCGGCTTCAGTTTTCTTCCTCCTCGTCCTCGCACGGTGACACATTCTCCGTCCCACTCCTTGTCGCAATGCCAGAACGAAATACCGGTATGGGCGTAACTCTTTCACACACGTTATTCTCATATGCATGACCGTAATGTATGCACGTACCAATATACTCACATACCCACCTGTACCTTAAACCTATAACAAGTACCCATGTAACCGCGTGGAATACTCACGCGTCTACCGATCGGTTCCGTAGCTTCTCTGTCGTTCATTGGGAATCCGACTCTATGGTGAAATCTTTGGAGGCGATACCGTTGCTCGAAAGAATTTACGTAGCATCGCGCTGTGTCTCACCGTATATTTACACCTGTTGGCCGCGTTGCCGTCGCGCCTTTGCCATTGCGCAGGAAGCTTTATGGTCGACGATATCTTTGCAAATTTTTACCCCGATTCACCAAAATTCTGTGACTCTTATCCAATTCATAATTCAAGCCAACATCATCGTTACGTTCTAACGGATCGTCTTGAATGTATTTAAGAGACATATATATATTCACAAAGATTCGTAAAAACACCTCACCGTGTGGATACACCTTTAGTTTCTTGGCTAGCAGTACTCCGGTCTTGTATAGCCAGGCGTTTCCTTGTCTCCTCGCATTATCGTTACCTGAAACTGGTTGCACCGCGACTAAACCGACCGCTGCCTTAATCTTATCTCTCTCTCTCTCTTCCGCCATATTGTCTTCTCTTTTTGAAGCAAAAAAAAAGCGATCGATCGTTTCCAGAGACTGTTGCAAACTTTTTTTTTAATATTTTTATTCTCTTGTTTGACACGGTCCACACTGTTTTCTTATCACTACCAGATACTTACTGCGCATGCGCCGAACCACCTCACCATAAACGATCACACAATTACTTCGTATCCTTGTATTTCCGTGGCAACAGCAATATGTCAAATCGACTGTACATCGCGAAACCGCACGACAAGCGATAAATTTGCACGCAACGAACGACCGTACGATTAGCATCGCGGAAGTGCATATATATAATTTTTTGTTACGCGTTTTACCCGTCCTTACATTAAGGCTACCTCGCACGGCGCTAACGATCCTTTTTCTCGTTTTAAATAAGCCGCTCTTTTTCTAACCAGATCGTCCGTTGCGAACTGATCGATCGCTACGGATCTTCGTGCTGGACCAATTCTCGCGCTTCGTTCACTCCGATCCGCAGTGACTTCTCTGTGAGCTGTGGGTGGGCCCGGGTGGGAGCAGGGGTTGTAGTTTGTTTTTGGATGATTAATTGTTTACAGGTGGGGGGGGGGGTGATTAATCCACCTGGCAACCACTCGAACGAAGATCAATTTGATACTTCAACTTTTATCCGACTCGGGACGCGAATACGGATAAAATCTGTTTGGACCACTCCCTGCCAAATAAATCGTTCCGGTTATTCGGCATGACGAACCTTGGGAAGCTGGATTGATATTATCTGGACCGGTGAAGTAGCTCGAAGGCCAAAAAAAAATTTAATTTCTTTAACTCAGGCGCCAGCTTCACTTTGGTATGGGGATTGTGAGTTTATATCTATATATGTCGATAGGTTACGCGTGTGTATATGTCATAGGGAAAATAATGGGGGATTATAGTTACTTTTGTAGCGAAGGGGTGAATTTAGTAAATTAACTATTTAGAATCCTTTGGATTTAGGGGGGTGGGGGGGGGGTGGTTCGGATGTGTATTTATGTATATATGTATAATGTGACGAGGAACTCCATTCTAAGGATACGGGGGTAAAGGTCCTTGCCCCAGGACACGAGGATGGCAGACGGTCGATGCTCAGGGTAACAACCGTAGGGTATATATGTATATAGAGATCTAAGAGTTCACCACCCTCAATCAAGTGTGGTGGTACGGCTATAGTCCGTTCGTGAATACTACGAACTGATGCAAGTCGGAGATAGGGAAGTCGTGATCGATTTGCCAATCGTTATTTTTTATCGACGTTTGATTTAAGGGTGAATTAAATTTTTTTTTCAATTAATATCTCCGAATCATAGAAACTACAGAAGGGGGACTGATCGAGAATCGTCTTGGTTTACGGGGACTAGGAATATTTTTTTTTAATTTACGAATCTTCGGAACATTATTCCGATAACGTTGCGTACGTGATTTTATCGAATTTTTTTTTAATTTTGAGCTATCGATTACGTTTGTATAATTAAAAAAAAGGATTACATGCTGTAATTAATAGTGCGAACTGCCTGAATCCATTGAATGGACTCGGGGACTCATCGATCCATCGTACTATTGACTCTTCGTGGAATCTGTCGCTGATTAAATTCTGACAACAGGCCAGTACAGTGCCGCGTGTACAGGTAGTTTCAAAGGATCCAATCGGGTTGGTCGTATAATTAATTCGTGGTCAATTGCTCGTTCTTGGAATCGATTGAACGATCCGGGGTATCGTTTGATTAAAAGACCCTTCCCCTCCTTCGGCCCCTTTACTCTCCAGGATTAAATGTAAATACCAATGCATTAAAAATTCTGCGAAGGAAACACTCTGTATTAAAATTGACTCGTGTCCTGTCGTCGTTCTTGTCGCTTTGTATTTTTTTTCGGTTCTCTTTTTTTTTCCAGCATCAGATGGTCCAGCATCTTTTATCCCGATTTGACTTTATCTCGACGACAGAGGTCTTACGACCTCCCGTTGTCTCTGGGAGATTCTGCTTGCTTATGGAGCGAGACTCTGGCCGACGGCGCTAGCGAGGCTATTCGCGAAAAGTGCATTCTAGCTGTAAATGCAGCGGGATGCACCGGTCGCTGGGAATCCTGATGGAAAAGCCCAGACGGTCCAGCAAGATACTTCGGTATTCGTAGTCCTTCGATCTGTACCATAGGGACTTTCCCTGGCTTTCCAATTTTTTTTCGTAATCGTTTTTTCTTTCGCAGCATCCCTTTACGCGGGTCTGAGAATTTTTTCTCCGCGCGTTGAAGGGGGTGGATTTTATATATTTTGATTTAGTAATGTAATATACAATTTTTTGTAGTCTGTTATTCATCAACCACGTGTCTTTTCTGGTTGGTCACGTGTTTTTGACAGATTTTTGTGCGTAGACACTCTTATCGTGATTGCAGAGAAAATATCTCGAGTCGACTGGACCTCTGTAGGCACCCTTGGTACTCTACAGGTCGATTCAAAACGCACTCGTTCCATTTCCCAAGAGTCACGTGTCTCCTTAGTACCGCTTGATGACGTCAGACGTCTCTGTGATCATTCGCGCAGAAGATGCTGGGTACTTGAACACGAGACGGATCTCGTTATCTTGACGCGCCTACGTCATGGTTGAATCAATTTACTTAGACGTAAAGATACATTATTCGTAAATACTCTGATCTATCGAACAAAATTATTTTATCTGACACTCGATCACGATCTGTGCTTCGGTCCAGCCCAGCCTCCTCCTGGGTCCATCTCCCAAGGAGAGAATTCGGGATGACCTCGTGCCTCGTGCGAAGTCTTAGTGATTCAGCGAGCATCGGCTCTGCCAAGGAGATTTTCGTCTAGTCTTCCTGGCGTCTTCCCAGAGACTGTACCTCCTGTACCATCCCCTTTCAGGATACTCTGGGATGCTGGCACGAGTTCATAAAGCAAGTTAGGATCGAGCACGTGCCCTCGTGTATATATATATATTAGTTTGAGTGTATTCGTGGTCCATGGAGAAAAAAAAGTGAATCTATGGAGAATAAAGTTTGAGTCACCCTGTAAATTTAACCCCCTGACCCAGCGACTAGATTCTACGCGAAACCTGCCAATCTTTTGCCCTCCTTGATATATCGATGATCGATTGGTCCATGGTCTCTTTCTTCTTCGTTCGTCACTCAATCTCCATGCTGTAATGGCGCCCGAATCTTAAAGGACTGCGTGGAGGCTCCTTTCAGGATTCTAAATTATTCCCATGTCAGGAAATCGGGATAACCCAGATGAATAATCGTCCCGAAACGCTTCTCGGTACTGCGAGATGAATCCCAGTCGGGATGCTGGGCTTCCTACTTCTTCACACGGTTCTGCCGTATCATTTTTAAATTCAAAAAAAAAGTTATTGCAACATTTTGAGATCGCTGTGGACCAGGCTTTAATTGTTTTGCATTTTTTTTGTTACAGGTAAGCAGCATCATTTTTCAAAATTCCCTGTAAACATTTTTCGACGTGTCACTATCATCTGCGTCTCGACTTATTTACAGGTATCTTACTTTACTACTATTATCATTATTATTTTATCTTATCGCGAGATTCCAGTCGCGTGTGGCGGCTAAATAATGCATCGCTGCTGTAATACCAGAACCGCAGAAGCCATCCTTGTGGCGGAACTGCTTCATTATACACGGTGGCCAGGAAACGTGACCATTCCAGCTCTTACGTTATGCGGGGACCCACTGGCTTACCGGTTGCTAATGATTCTTTCGGAATTTTTTCATTGCCTTCGGGTTAAATTAATTCGCGCGGGACTCTCGACGTGAATCCGACTTTTGTTTACATCCCTCCTGTCAAAAGGGTCCACGTGGTCGTTACTGTCATTGATCAAGACACGTGGCTAATTTTCATTTTCGAATAATCGACTCGACATTCCATCACAGTATCATGCTATCTTGTCTTCTTCGCCTCTTCCTCACAATCTTCGCCAATCGAATTGAACGTAAGCGAGAGTCATTCCCTGGTCCATGGAGGCAGGTAGGATAAGAGAACGATAAGACAGGCAAATAATTGACAGTCTTGATATTCGATCAATATCGATCGCAATAATGACACTCGTGAGCCCTCATTTTTTTTCTCGCAAACAAACACACGGACGCTCTGATAATTTTCCATCTGACAATTTTGATAAGGGAAAATATCAATGGTTATCGGGAACGGAGTGTATGTATATATAAAATTTCAATAAATACCCAGGATCGTTATAATCATTGGAACTGGCAATTTCAAGATTGCAGCAACCCCCCTCTCCCTCCCCCTTATCGAGCTATGTAATTTCAAGTGGTAACTTAAGGGTTGTTTTTTTTTCTTCTTCTCAAGCTCGTTACGAGAGACCCATATATCCTCCTGGTACACGGAACGTATCTAATTTATTTTCGTAAACCTACTAGACACCCCCGAGTTGCGGTTGAACTTTTCGCGAGGAAAGCTTTTTGCAGGGTGGGTGGTGGAGGGTGGGGAGGGGTTGGCGAAGTAATTTCAGGAGCAGACACCCCCCTTCCTCTCCTCCCTCCCTCCGACTTAAAGGGTGGCCGCGTGCCGATACGACCGTAAGGGATGGTCTCTTGGCTGGCTGCGAGGGTAGGACAGCCTTTGGCGCTAGTGACGCCCGGTATATCTATAGTGCGATGGTCATAGTGGGGGTCGTCGGCTAGAGTCAGGGGTGTGTTTGCCTTGCGTCGCGACGCCCGGCGACGTCACGTTCCCCTTGCGGATTCGGAAGCGGATTCAGTCGACGCGCGGCTACCCTCGGTACCGGTGGCCTTCTCCGTTATCAACCCTTCGCTCGTGGCATATCTTATCAACCTACCCCCTCCTTTTGGCCCCCTCTCGTAAGTCCCACGGCTGCAGTCGCAGCTTCCTCGTGAAATTTCACGTCGCCAGTCTCACTCGGACACTCGGTGCATCGTGCGTGGACGTTTTTTGCGGAATTCACGTATTTCGAGAAAATTCGTAAAAACCATTTTTGTTATTTTATATGACGTAGCTGCAGGGCGAATGGAATTTAGTGATTTTTATTTTCATTAAAAAAAAGAATCGTGGGTTACTTTCTCTGGGTATTTTGGAATTCATATTTTACCTAATTTATCGAAATTTTGCATTTCTGTTAATGCAACGCGGAGGAGTGGCGAATCTTTTTTTTTTTCTTATATAATGCAATTGAAGGGGTACCACCGTAACGGATGCACATAGGTTACTCTCGACTTAATACACGTAATAACCAGAAACAGTTGTAATATCCTCTTGAAGGAGATGCTGACATTTCGCAGCTAACAGCGATACCAATTTTCAACTTGTTGACCCGCGTCGCGTGACAACGAGCGAACGTAGAAATAGCTTTCTGGCGATATCGCCGCTTGTAAACGAACCAGTGGTCTTTGGCGAGAGAATCGTGGTAATCGAATCGTGCCGCGCCACCCCCTGACCACCCCCTGGCTCATGACTGTGAAATTACTGAAGTTAATTAAGAAAAAGTTTTTAAGGCTGGACGCGAGCCGGGATCCTGCGTCTTTGTCGGAGATAACTTTTCCACGCGCAGCATCCCGGAATGGTCCTTACGAAATCCCAGCGAGAAGACAGTGGTAGACATAGAGGGAACGCTGGAGGGGGAATTCGTAAATTCGATAATGTCAATAACCAGTTCTCCGTTCAACGAACCAGACAGCTTATCACTGTGGTCCTTTGTCTCCCGGAATTTATCCCAGGGGGGAACGCCCCACCGTAAATCTCGAAGATTTATCCCGTCTTTCGGGAGAAGATCTTACCAGTATTTTCGGATAGCGTTATCATTTCTAGTCACGTGCGATCATTGGAGTTTATGATTAGGTAAATTCAGGTAAATGACGTGAGACTCGTAATAACGTCTCTAAGAATTTTTTTTTTAATATAGTCAAGTTTACCTGAAAATGCTAAAAAAAATTGTTCATCTGACACTCGATGCGTTGGTATATCTATGTATAGTCCGTAACGGTTCCGTGCCTTTCCGCAGTGAATTCCGTCACGCGTATTTTATTGTCGAATGATGGAAATTCGTCGCGCCATAAAATCATCGTCACATGACGAACTGACCGTCGCCGACGTCTCGTCCATCCGACGCCGGCTAAAACGTCACAGCCGTCTCTCCGGTCTGTCTGCTCGTGGGGACGCGTTACCTGTTACGCCGGGAAGAAAGGAGCAAAACCGGTTGTCGCGCGCCAAAGAAATCTTTGGCCTCCGGGACTCTCTCGCGAAATTCCTCTTCTCGCCCATATTTAGTCGCTAGTCGTGCTCGTAGAGACTCGCCATGAGGATCGACGGGACTGTCATATTTTTTTTTTTCGTATCGCCAGGCGCGGTAACGATACGGGATATTCGTATGAAGTTTGTAAATTTTCCGAGCAGAGTGTCTGTAGGGAGGAAGAAAAAAAAAGTCAATTTTCGATGGTACAGACGCGACAAAAAGTCGGAGAAAATCTATTTTGCTGTATAAGCTGATCGAATAATCCGTTACTCTCGGGGAGCCGAGGTGGGATGCATTGGTCATTTCCGGGCTTTAATTAGCATTCCTGATTATTTTCCACGCTCGACATAGCCGTTCGTCGAGCGATCGATAAGACGTCGATTATCGTACTAACTCGAAATTCGTACAATCGATTTGAACTTTCGTCTGGACGCTGTCGGAAGCTTTCGAGCGACCGACCCGACATCTCGTGGCGCTTTTCTCGAACTAATCGAAATTGAACTTGTCCAACGGATAATCCTCGACTCTTTTTTCACCTCGGCGCGTGTCAATTCAGCGATGCCTCCTGTGAATCGACCTTGAACGAAACTTCGACTGTCGCACACTCGATAGGATTCATGAAAACTCGGCCGTACAGTTCCGACGCGGACATTCTCTTTCGATATCCCCATACGCGTACATAACCTACACTCCTGTCGCGCATTGTTCCCTTACGACAGTTTCATTTAAACTTTCCGACCATTGTCTTTAAGCCGCGTTCGCAAGGTAACACTCGCGGAAAATCAACCACCATCTTTGTCCCAACTGATCCTAATATTTAATCTTATCAGGAAATTTCGGAAAATCCCCAAAACTCAGGTCGACCAATGAGATACACAGCAGGCGCTGTCCTCAATGAAATTAAATGCAAAAACGACAGCCAAATTCCCACAGAGTTAACTTCGACGCGCAATCAAGCTGTTTAATCCCAATCAATTAATTGCGCGACGCTCATTGTGTACTCGTGCAATTCGCAAATCTCATTTCAACACATATATATATATATAACCAACAAACATCCACACATCCCCACCCTAAAATCTAATTCGAAAATTCATCCGATCCCAAAAATATCGTTGCATAATTTTCCCTTTCGCGTATTGCGTGTCGCCAATAATTTGAGCTATATGATAAACGTCATTCGCCGTTTTCGCTCGACCACAAGGCAGATACGTATGTGCCAGTCAGAAGCGTCCACAGGCCTATATAAAACGCGTGTCCGTCGCCGCGACAGGAAATGTCCCCACCCCTCCTCCCCCAGACCACCAGCACTACATATGACGTACCGCCACACATGTGTATACATATTACGTACACACGATCCCCAAGTCTCCTCCATGTGCACGCGTTATGCAAATTCGACACGTAACACTGGCTGCATACGAGCGGAGCAGGTGGAACAAATGAGTACACATACGTCACACATGCTTCGATACGTCATCCGCGGGCTACAGAACCGAGTCGATAATTGGAGAAAAATGAGATAAAATTCAAAAAAAAGCGTCAATAAACAAATATGCATTTTCAACGTCAACTGTAATTTACGGTCAATTCGCTGCATACGTGACATTTTCCACCTGTATATTACGTATGGAAAACTTGACTCGCGTATGCGTCACGCGTGTATACGCACACTCTGCATATATTTGGGCTCGACGCGAATGCGGCTTATAATCAGATCGCGAAGAAGCTGGCGGCTCCATTGATCTTTCGAAATTTCAAACCATCTTTATAATTTTCCATCTGACTTTAGCCATTTCCAGTTCGGATTTCGCATGAGGGATGTCGACTTGTATCTCGCTGTGACGTCAGTTTTTAATTACTATAGCAATTAAATCGTACAATAATTCTCTATTAGAGTTTCGCCATTTTTTTTTTTCCTAAGGTTATGCATCAGGGCTCTAACTTTTTCTTTACCTGTCGTTCCCCTTAATTTTAAGCCGGTAAAATACAGCAATTAAATTCGGCGAACAGCAACCGAATGGCAATTTAATAGCACTAAATTATATTAATTCTTTAAATTTCCATCGATACAGTGGAAATGCTGGCTTACTGGCAAGTTTACCGGTATATCCTTTTACGAGAGTACGTGAGACGTCACTCCTCACCCTGAACGTCACGTAATTATCGTTACGAATGTAGCGTAGGTTTTCGTTCCCCCCAACCCCCCTTCCCCCCTTCTTTACCTCTCGTATACGCACTGCGATGTCGTAAAATTCGCCAGGACTTTGTTACGAGCTCGAAGTGCTCGTGTACCGAATATGCATATACCTATATATATATATATATAACTGATACTCGGGCGAGGGGGACATGGGGGTGGCTATGCAGGACGTTGGAGTTTGTAAGAAACTTTAACTCGGAACGTTATTTACGACGGTAATTTCGACGTCGGCGTCGTCGTCCTTTTCTTCCTATGCGTATATATATATATATATATATATATATACACATAAATACTCTCGGGAGGTACTTCAACCCCCCCCCCCCCCCTAAGCTCACTCGAGAAAATCGGCCCGAGTCAAAAATCTCACCGTGCACTCTCCTGCACTCGATAAAGACACCTCCTCCGATCCTGATTCCGCATGCGGTTTCCGCACTCCGCAACGTCGAGCGAACCTGTTTCTTTTAACTGCTAGTCGAGTTTCGCAATCAGTCAGGGTTGGGCGGGGGGGAGGGAGGGGGGGCGTCGTCGCCTGGAAGCGATACGGCGGCGCCACGGGGATCTGGTTACCTTCGGACACCCCCCGTGCCGTTTCTCAAGCCAACCTTGTAACACGAGTACAGTCGATCTTTTTAGTTCGTGAAAAACTGACCTGAAATAAAGCTCAGTCGGTATCCCGTTATCACGATCGGTCCTGCACTTTAAATTCTCCCTGTATTTCTCGATCCGGGCACTGTCTACGTTCTACGTGGATTCGCCCTAACGAAATTAGGTCGCTTCTCAAAGCAGCCACGACTCCTGGTACCTACGCGTCCCAATTGCGCCGCCAACGCCTCCTGTTAGGACTTCGAGCAACTTCCACGTCGGGAAGCGTGATCGTAGGGTACGATAAATAATATTGATCGAAAATCAATTGTAATCGATAATCTGGGACATTTTTTTAAGAGTAGTCAGTTTTTTGTATAACGGGTGACTCGTGCTTTGCTGAGGAAAGTTACAATATTTAATTTGTATATTGTTAAGCATCGATTAACCCGCTGTGGTACAGGCTTTTACGTATTACGTGTCCTTAAACCATCGGGAGAGAACATCCCTGTGTCATACCGGCTCTTGCAGTTAATTCATTGTTATTGGCCGTTATCGAAATTATACCTTGTGGGTGGGTGGGGGGTGGGTTCTCACGGTACGTTGCACCTTGGCTATTTATAAACGATCGATACCCGACGCTTCTGCCGCCGATCGCTACCGACCATCGGTACCTACGTACGCTATACGTATGTAACGTATGTGCACGTATTTTCAACTGGGCGATAAATTCCACCGCGTGCGGTATAGTTACGCCGTACGGGTTATGGATTTTTCTACCTTGCCGCTGTTGCCTCGCGTGTCCTGCCGGTGATTATTTTTAGTGACCCACCCCGTATATCGTAGGTGGCGCCGAGTAATCGAGTAACCCAAGTTCCTGTAGGCGAACGCACGTTTACTCTGTGGGTATAGAACGTCAGTGGCTCAACGTATTGTCTATGTGGATCTACGTTATGGGTGGCTGTTGTGGATGACGCAACGGTATACCGGGGGGCTTGATTATAATTCATTATCCGTCAAGATGAGTTGGGACCAGGTTGCTCAGGTATCCAGGTAACAGGGTCCATGTGGGATATGGGTCGGAGGAAAATCAGCATAGAGTGCGTTGAACTTCATTATCGATAACGAGGATCCTGATCGATGACGTATGGGAATTTTTTTTTTTCATAGGGAATTTGTAACTTTTTATCAAGGCTGGTATCACCAGAACGAGCTGACGTGACTCTCTAGGGGGGTAATTAAAGATTTTATTGGAATCCTGATCGCTGCAGATGACGTTGGCACTCGATCATCTGCGTCCGATGGGTTAACTTATTAATCGTGCCTGATTAGCCTATCGTTATGCACGAGTGAATAGATGCGTCGTATCTTCGATTAATTAATTTTAATCGGCTTTTGTGCTCTTGCGTGCTGGCTACCCTCTCTACGATGCGCGTTAATTGCTCCAATTAAGAATTGATCGGGCACTCGAGATTTTCACGCCTGGCTTCACGTGCGTCGGTGTGGACGGTAGCTGTATGAGATTTTGAGCTTCTCTTTTGTAGGCTCCTGGATGTTCACAGATATCCTGTGTATATGGAATAATATATGTAAAACAATAAAAACAAAAACCCAACAACAACAGTATACATGCGTACGTGTATACGTAAATGTTAATTTTCCACACGTGGATCCAGTGCGCGATATTTGCTCCGGTCGCTCCCAAAAATCCGTAATCAATTTTTGGCAACCCTGTAGGTCGTCGAATTTTCCGATTTTTCTTTTGATAATTTTTTCGTTTGATAATTCGTCCCTGCAGCTGCGAAAACGATCTTTCCTCGATCTTTCGTTGTCCCCGTGTGAACGCTCCTTCACCGGCTAATTCACGTGTCCTTCACGTAGCTCCTTATCAGCAATAGCCGCATATCGATCTGCTCGCGGCGCTAGGCGCGAGTTATGAGCTGAACTGGCGAGTAGCCAGGGTGCGTCCACAAAAGACAATATACGCGGAGAGGCGTCCCGACGGCCGCTCGGGAAGAGGAACGTCGGTGCCAAGATGTTCGCCGCCATGATCTTGCACAAGCACAGCAAGCACAGCGGCAACGGGAATCACGGGAACAACAACGGCAACACTGGTGCCAGTCAAAATATTAATAACAACAATCGCATCAACAACAACGTGAACAACCTGAACGAGGCTGTCGGCAACAAGTCGGTGAGTATCGTGATATACAGGGCGTCGATTTTTTTTTTTCCCACGCAATTTCACCTGACGTCACGGGGCGATCGTTCTGCGTTACGTTTGTGGTGATGCGAATAAAAAATGCAATTTTATCTCTTATTACCGAGCCAAAGATACTTCCGACGTTATCTCGCGGCGCACCTGTTGAGGCAAACACGAAAGTCCAAAAGGTACAGCAAAATTCAAACGGTACAAAATCGAATCATTTTGAAAATTAAAATATTTTTAAATCTGGCGCCAGATTCACATAGATCATTCACCTTCCACTTAGATCCATACTTGCCAACGTATTAAAACGCAGTGTCCATCGATCGTCGAAAAGATTTTCGAAATCTTTCGAAAATTTATATTGAAATTCTTTCCGGTCCCCCAGCATCCTCGCGACGACAAAGGAACGTGACGTTTCGCTGACAGAAGCTCGTCGAATCGTATCGTATATTCGCGATGTGAACGCGGCTTGAGCCCCGTTCCTTCCGCGAGAGAGACCCGGCGCCAGAGCCAGACTGGAGTTTATTACGATTTTGCTCCGTCAGGTGCTTGAACGTTCCTCACAATTTTCAAAGCGAATTCCACTTCGGTCCAGAGTACCCGGGGAGTCTTCAGGGAGGAGAGCCCATTCTTACGTAATTCTCTCTTCTCTGTATTGTATATTTGCATCAACGATTTCTCTATGACGGAGTCAAAATCGCTATAAATATTCAATCCTGACTTTTAATCGATTCTAACGTTATATCGATAGTCTGATATCGTTCGAGGAGCCAATCGGCGGCACCGTTCTTTTCTATGGGAGATAAAGAGTCCCTTTGGACTTTACGTAGTGTATATATATATATATGACGCTCTTGGAATATATGAGTCAATTACGTTTATCGGGACTGAGAGAGACACAAGGACGCTTATACGCTCTGTCAGTCGGAGATCTGCTCTCGAAGGGAGCGGATGCAAATGAACTGGCGAGATTAAGTCCTTTGTACCATTCGTACCGATAACCCTCCGACTATAAAGGGACGTACGCAAAGGAGTTAATTAGCGACTGGATTAAAGTCTTTCTTGACTGTGTGTATTTGTCGCTTGGTTGAAATTGTATGTCGCCGATAGACGCGTGTATAGGGGGGGTGGCGGGGGGGGGGAGACGATAAATAATTATTAAAAAATTCTTTTATTTTCCACGTAAATATAAATCATGAAAATTTCGCTCGGTGTGAACGCAGATAGATTGAAAGTGTCGCGTGGGGTCAATTTGTGGGAAATATTGCAGGATCTCATTACCGGGGTAACGAGGACGACGAAATCGCCACTATAGAAATTCACCCTGCGGTAATCAAATCACTCTTTGAGCCACCCTTATGCGCTAAGACTCTGGGGGTTGGCTATGTTTCCAGGGAAAAAAAAAAAAGTACTTAGAGTCTTGAGTACTTTTCTACTGCACCCTCGCACGCGAGGGTGGTTATACGTAACAGTCAGCCAACCACGAAGGTCCTTTCCGTTTTAAAGTCTAACGAAGGAGGTCGCGCTCGGTAAGGTAGGTTGTGACCTTATCGATCGGCAAGATTTTCTATATCCTTTTTTTTTCACCCTCGAAAAACGATCCGCGCTCACGGCTGTCGATATTCATCGGATCTTCAGCCAGCACTGTGTCCGTACGTAGAGCCGCGTCACACTTTATCTGGATGATTGCAAGGGATGAAAATAGATTTATCTCAAGATACCAGGAGGGTGGTTTTAGGAAATAAAAGAGCGACGGAGATGGAAAATATGGAAGATCCATAATCACGATGAATTTCCACTATCATTTATCAGGTAGGGGTGGACGATCATCCCTCAAATGACGCAAGGCTTACGTCATATTAATCGGATACGCCATTTGTATTTAGCTTCGTTAGAAGTTCGTTGAACTCCTAGGGGAGGTTCAAAAGCTCTTCGAGCTCCTTGCTCCAGGGTGGCGAAAAAGCTCGGTCAAGTTTCTTAACGATTTCACGTGCTAAAATTAAGCACCGTTCACACGTTTACAGGGTGATTCGGTGGAGACTTATCTGGGTCGAAGTTGAGCTTTGCCATAGAAATCAAATGAACGACTTACCTTACGGTAAGTTTAATACGAATAACCCTGTGAATTTATACGGGGTGTACCGTGTTATTTGAATCTGGTTCAAGATTCTCAGCGCGTCGAGTGCAGGCTCGCCTCTTTAAAAGTGTTTCTCGCTATTTTCGCGTAGGGCCTGTGTCCCGTGTGCGTTATAACGGGTGTCCAGTAATATCCATATCACCGTTCAAGACCGTCAGTCGTTTAACGTTAACCCGAACTCTGACACGGTGGCTCACCTGTGTACCGGACTACTACACGTTTTACTGGTTTAATGTATAGCGAGTGCTACACCATTAAACACTTACGGTCATTAATGCATCCGTATATAACGGGTGAGCACAAAGCAGGAAGTTCCGCAGGATGAGGTTTTTCATCCTCTCGTTGATGGTCCCCCTCGTAATGGCCTTATAGAGAGAACCGTTGTGAACGGTGACCTGCCGTAAGCTCCTTCCTCGTATAGGTGAAAAGGACTGTAGGTACAGGCAGCGAGCGTTAACTGACTGGAGATCTTGAATAAGACCCGTCGACGCTATAGGCCGCCAAAGATTAAAAAAAATTTTTTTGAATTTTTTATCTTCCTCCACATGACTCGTCACGCCCACTCGCGGCGCTTTTTTCGAAAAAGGGAAATTCGGTTCGACCGGTAGGTGGGCGGTAGAAATGCGATAATGCAGAATTTGGCAAGTCTCCTGCTACCCGGTAATTCGTATTCCGCGCGACTTCTCTCCCCCCCACGTCATCCACTATTTACTAACGACTGGGCGCGTCCTCAATTTAATATTTATGAACGACATATTCCGTGCGATTTGTCTGGATTTTTTTTCTTAGGATACGAAGGGGACACTGTGTCTGAATTTGTTTAAATCGAACAGGCAAGGATCGCCAAGATGGCGGGCGTATGTGCCGTTTGAAAATTGACACAGGGTATAAATCGTATTTTGCGAGGTAATTCGAGTACTCGTAATTATTAATCAGAGCACGTGGGACTTTTGGCTTTATTACGTATCCCGTGGGAATCTAGCGGAAAGGCAGGGAAAGTGATGTTACGGGTTGGAAGGATGAATAAAAAAATTATAAATCTCACGTAGATTATATATAGATATATTGTTCGTCGGTATGGTACATGAAAGGGTTATTGCGAATTACATAATATTTCCCGATATTATAAATATCGTATGTTACATATTAACACGAGGGGTCGCTGATCTTCTCAAATGTCATTACAATTTCTGCTGTAGCTTCTTTATGGTCTTTGATAACAATCGCTTTTGGTATTAGCATACATTATATGCCATTGCGAAGCTGGAATCTCACGTGGTGGCATCTCAAAGTAAACTACAGTTTCCTTTTCTTCCAGCAGAGTTCCATTGCTTTTGATGGTCTTTAACAATAGTTTTGGTCATTTACAAAAAAAAGTTATTTATTAAAATTAGATGCCAACTTCCTGTGTTCAGCATATCGAACACACCGTCAGGAGTGTATTACACTCTTTCGAATGGGACTGATAGGAAAGATTAGCAAAGGACAGTTTTTTTTGAAAAACTCAAAAAAATGGCGTCCAGACGATGTACTACTTACTTATCTTGAATTTAAAAAAAAACTGAGGCTGCAAGCAAAGGTAAAAAGGGTGTAAATCTTAGCAAACGATTAGCAAATAGTGTGAAAAAGAAAATTTATGAAAATCCATACTTGGGGGGAGGGGGGCTAACTTTAAACAGGTTCAATTTTTTTATGGATTATGTCACCTCACTGTACTATCAGCCAAGAGACACATTTGTATCGTTGCACTGTACCTCTTGTTTAACATCTGTTCTGATTAGTATTGATTATATTTCTTCTTCACTCTCTCTGTGCATGTATATATGTATATATTTACAGACAATTCCTACGACCGCATAGCTACCTAGTTCACGAACCGATTGTGTCTCTGACGTCCCTTACGATATCTACCCGGTGTTCCGTAAATGCTGCTGCCGCCTTTCACTTCGCTATACTAACTTCGCGCCATTGTCAGCTGCGCGCGGACAGCGAGGCTGTGCGACATTTTAAGTTTTGGAATTGCGAAACGCGAGCGACTATCCAGGCGGATTGGACCGGATAAGATCGGACGCTATATTTATTTAATGGACACGGGTTACATGCAGCACGATATATTATTAATTTTCATTGATGAAATCAGCCTTACACCAGACGTAAAAATATTTATGGTATCGAATGTACCTGTGTATCTTCGATTTATCGGTCTGGCCGCTGCATGAGTTTTAGTCCGATAAGAGGTTAACGATCTGTCAAGTTGGCGAACGCTCGGAGGCAGATTTAAAGTTGGGTGTCATGGTCAAACTATGGAGTCGGAACTTGATTTTCTTGAAAAGCATTTTTTTCCACTTAATTACTCTTTGCTGCGTCCAGTACGAAATCACTCGTGGGGACAATCCTTGCGCGAAATTTTCTTGAAAACGAGGAATTTTTTACGAAAAATTTATAAAAATCAAGAATTTGATTGTGGATTCTTTTTCTTAGATGATTAATCAACTTTGATTTCGCCTGAGGTGTCAATTCGATATCAATCAGTTCGTACGTAATTTGTTATCTTTTATTTAATGGCACAGGGTGACTCAATCCAGTCTTTCGTCATACGAACTAATTAAATTTGATACAAATATTTCGCTGTGCTCTTATCACGATCTCGTTGGGCTCGACGTACGCGCGTATGACGCATCGTGCTCGAGTCAAATAATTTGCCGTGACCAAGGTCGCTAAGAGAATTAATTCGCAGAACTATCGAATCTCCTAACCGATCGATCGTTTATTGGTTCTAATCTAACACTTGAATTTCTTCAGCTTTCGACCTTTCGTAGGATGAACGTAAGAGGTACGTAAGAAATATTGAACAATCGTATTAAAGGCAGACGGGATCGTCCAGTCGTTATCGTTTACGACAATAGCAAAACGAGCAGGGATCCGGACGATCACGGTAAACGCAGTGACGGAAGGCAAGCGCGTCAAAACAAACCGTGTCCAACGACGTCTCCGTCCCTGAGCGTCGCTCGAGCGTCGCATTCGAACAATGAGCCATAGACAAAGCCAACTTCCGGTTTTAAGGCCGAGCCCGTTAATTCGTGCAGCGAATCGTCTTCCCAATTGAATTTTCCTGGCATGAAAAATACGATGGACGTACGAATATTTGATAACTGGTTAATTTTCAATCCTGACGCTCTGTCTTATATAGGGTGACGCGAAAGTCACGATAACCAATTACAGTAACGGGCGCTCGGAGATACGTGGCATTACTTTCGCCAGACACGCCTTATAATTTCCTAGCCAAATTACGCAATCAGTTACGATATTATTTGCTGTAATCAAATAATTAGTCTGGTTTGTATTTTTTTTACACCGTCCAGGTATATTTACCTGTACGCATACCTTGGATGGTTATATCGAAGACACAGGTGGGAAATATCTTTAATTAGAAAATTAATTAATTACGTGGTTTGCCTAATTAGCGGAGACAAAGAAGCTCCCTGGTTTCATATCGTTTCCTGTCTTAACGTTTTGTATATTGTCGAATGGTGATGAATCTTTTTTTTTTTGTTTAATTTTGACCGCTTTTGATATTTGCCTAAATACCGGAAGCCACTGTGTATAGGTATTCTTTGTATGATTTACTGATATTTTAATTATGCATTAACGTGTGTACAGCAAGCTAACGTGTTTAACTCCGTCCAGGACCTGGTGCCCCGTATGTACACGGCATACCGTGTATACCCGGTGTCTTTATTTTTCATGACTCTCAGTCCCCACTTCAACGCTCCGCAGTCCCACGAAGAGCCTCTGGCTAGACTCGACTCGACTTACCTTTCTTCGCGCTACTCCGCCACCTCGTGTCAGTTACGATCCGACCGCGGACAATATCTGACAGATCCGCGCGCTTTTCGAATTCCTTCGGTACGGGAATGCGACTGTTTGGATTTTACGGGCTTTTCTACGCGCACGTAAGTGACTAGTGCGTGAGGCAAGCTAAGGGAGCAGACACGTGAGCGTTTGGTCAGGATCAATCAGAGCGTGTGATTATATGTAGGATCGTACGGGTAACGTACGTTTCATGATCCAAAGTGAATATATCAATCCCATGGATCCCACAGTGTCCAGTGATCTATACGCGTAGATCAAACTGCGACAATCAACGTCTTTGAGGTGTTTTGATGTGTTTGGTGAATTTTAGGGAATTTTTTTTAATGAAATACAGTGATCGATCTATCGATGTGCTCGGTGATCGATGATAATTGATCGAGTGATTAAGTATCAAAAATTTTGTGCATTGGAGATAAAGTAAGCTAGTGTTTTTTTTTGGCACGGTAGGTTAATCCTACCTGTGGCCAGGATATATAGAGCATAAAACGATCGTATGTGGAGTGGACGGTGGGTGATTCCATATACCCATATATACCGTGTGTCGAAAGGAGAATGGAGGTTGAGGCTGTGTAGGTTCTTTGGCTGCTCGAAATAATTGTTACTCGTAAAAGTCGTGTTTTTTTTTTAATAGATCTGTGTCCGGCTTTAATCTGACCTTTTTCACTTGACAGCTGTCACATTTAATTTTCAGGTATTTAGGACTTGCGGGTAGAAGGAAGAAATTTCTATTTTGACATATCGCTTTCCTTGTCACGTACATTTCGAAACTGGGTTTTTAATCTGTCGACGAGATTTTTGAAAAAAGAAATTATTTCGCGCTAATTGACTTCCGCGGAACGTGTTTCTCCGCTTCAACTGCAGTACCAAGTATATAATGTTTGTTTCCAGCGTGTTCGCTCGTTCACTTTCACTTGACAGGGAGAAAGACAGAAAAAAAAAGGTTCTTTGACTTGGACGTTATATAAATTAGAACAGAACAAAATTCATTACCCGATTCATTTTGCAGATTCAAACCGTCTTTTACTTATTTTTACGGACTTTAGTATTTATCAACTTGGACTCTCAACGTCTTGTTAACTCATCTTTTATTCAACGATAATTCCCTAGAAAATATTTACTCTGTTTCTGTATTTACATATCAGTAGTAACATCTGGTGTATCCACGTATATATACTGTCTGACGATTTTATTATCCGTTACTACTCACTGCAGTTACACGTCACGTGTACTGCTTTGTCTGACCCATAGCGTCAAGTATCTACTTGAAGTACTCGGCCGAGACCCGTGCCCATTCCGTGCCTGAATTCTCTGGTAATATTCCATTGTCCAATAGATAAATATATGCCTAGGGACTTTCATCCCTGGTACTACTGGAACGCATTGCACAGGGGTACCATCCACAAGAAACTTTCACGTAAAGCCGAGACGAATTTCCCGGTTTGTTAGGCTCCGCTCTTCCTATACTTTTCTGACCATTCTATCTATATACGCATATACAGTTACTGGCGGACATTAAAATACAAGCTGCACGTTAAGGTACCGTCACACTGGTACCTATGACCTTAAGTAGCTCTCGTATCCGCTTACGCGATACGATTAACAATTAAAGATCGGTTTACGACTACTTCGATTTCTCCCGTCACCGATCGACCAAACGATTCGTTTATTTCTACGGCGGAACCCATGGCAACGGTAGTAAACAATCTGGCGCATGCGCACAGGACGTTCATATATTACGAACTTTACGGCACGCATTGTATTTTCTTTTATGACAAATATTTTTAATCCCACTAATTTTTGGATCTGTTCTTTGATTTTTTGGTGGGAGAGGGAACCTTCTTTTATTATTTCCTTATATAACTGTCTGTCTTTCGAGGCGGGTCCCGCGACCCGTCGCTCTAGGTTATGTTTCGCTAATGGCAATTTTCCCACGTTTTCTCCGATTCGTGCTGTGACGACTTGCAACACGGGAATGGAGAACGAGAGTCGGCGCGAGGTTAGGCGGACGAAACTTTGCTCGCTTTGCGAAATCATTTATCTCTCTGACCTTTCGAAAGTTCAACTTACGTGGGGTTTCGTTACACTTCGGCAAATTAATTGTGCACTCGAAATTTCGTACATGGGTCATTTTTACTTTCACAATTCCACTGCATCTGTCAACGCGCTTAATGGCTTATACCTGCTGCTAATGATTTTTCACTCTCGACTGTGGCGCAATTAACAGTATATACCATTTACGTAAAACGGTATTAACCAATTTTGCTATAGTCATTATGTCACTCTTGTTTTATGATTGATCGGACAGTTTTTTTTGTATATTAAACTTTTGGTCATTTATTTGTTGATACATTGATTTTCCATTTTTTACGCTCGTGCCGATGTTTCATTATTTTGTGCGTGAATCAAAATTATTTTGATCTAATTTACACAAATTTGGATATATACACAGTGGCATCTCACGTAATACGAATGACGTCTCACGCGGATCAATCGTTCTTATCTACCTTATCAAAAAGCCAAAATTCTTTGCTGACTCAACAAGATCGTCCAATCAACCATTTATTGACCGTATATCAATGCTTATCATTTTTAAAAAGTCTTAGGAATACCATGAAAATTGAAAAAAAAATCAAATTATAACGCGATAAAAAAAATTAAAAATATTCCGGGGACGTTATTTTTGTATTATTTTTTATATCCAAAAATTGGTTTCAGCCACGCCGAGGAAATTTTCACGTGATCGACATAGGAACTCAAAAAAAATTCACGACACGCGCCGAACTTCCATGTCGACTTTCGCGCGCGATAGAATCGCAATGGCCGTTCCCCCCGCCTCCCCCCATCTGTAAGAAGAAAGAAAAGAAAGATACATAAGATAAGAAAAATAAAGAAATCCCTCTTACCGTTATTCCGACTCTCCGTTAGCATCCGTCAAAACGCCAAATTTCTCTAAACCCGTGAAATTGCCTCCAACGATTTGATCTGCGACCGCAATACTTTTTTCTCCTGTTGGCAAGCTTTGTCAGTCATTCTTATACCCATTACTAGGAGTGTATATATATAGATATACATAACGTAAAGTAAGTCTTTCGTACCACGTGGTATTGGAAGAAAAATAAAAGAATACAAAAGAAAGGGAAAAAGATTTAAAAAAAAGTCACGAAACGCTTTTTCCGCCGCCAGCGGTGGTTTCGCTTCGTGTCTTTTATTTTTAGCGCTTTTTACACCAAATCCCGGAAGAAGCCACGACCCGAGAAACACGAAGTTGCCCGCGATTGCGTTCTGTCGTGATCTTGTCTTTTGCTCCAGTTTCATCGTAACTCCTGTACCCGTAGAAAGTAACTCTACGAGACATGTGTACTCTGTTGATCTTTGCTGTGGATAAAAAACTTTTTTTTTCAAATTTAATCGAATCTGATCGATAATAATTTTTTGGAAATTATTTCTATCGATAAAAGATCGAAGCAAGGAAATTAAATGGGAGTCGTGAGGATCTATCGCGCTTTCGTAATTTCCTAACGTAACACTTTGGATGATTTGGCGAATCTATCTTATTGGCTAATTTTTGTTTCTCTTCCACCACGTTCGTCTCTTCCCTTTTCTTTTGATCGATACACTTTTTCGATTGGGTCGATAGCCTGGAGATTGTCATGTAATGGCGTGACCGATTCGTCTTTCTTTGCCATAGACGAACCGAATAGATCTAGGACGTCGCATTGGACTATATGTATATGTATACATCGTTGGTTACGAAATTTCGATATCTCGATAATTTTTGAAAAAAAAATATAATTTTGACTTTAATTTTAATCGATGATGTTAATGACAGCACAGGCAAATAATTTTTGGTTTTTCATTGATTTCACCAAAGTTTTTCAGCCCCCCGAACGTTACGCCATTTGCAAGTCTTTAGATTGGAATCAGCTCGAATTATCATTTCAATCGTTCGATCGTCTTACCGTGCGGGATCTATGACACTTTGGGTTATATCTGATTTTACATTACTGGTTAATGCCGTAGTTCTCTTAATATCATCTCCGCGTGATTGGCCGAGTGAAACTCATCCGCGATAAACGGCGATGATAAGCCAGTGCGATAATGACAACGTCGCAAGTTCATAGGCGTGGAAAAGCAGATTCTTAACACAGACATCGTCTCCGAAGAGACGTAGAACGATTTTTTAATTTTACAAAATCCTACGCCATTTCGAGTAGATCCATTCTGACAATCGTTCCGATTGTAAAGGAATTTTATAGAAACGTATTTCACGATTAGATAAGAGTCACGCGTTACGTGTACCTGATAATTTTTTTTATGAAGGTCAAAAAAAATTAGAAAATTATAAGCCTCGACTTCCTTTCCTTTCGATCGTGTCAGTTTCATCCCGGAGTCTCGTTACTCGAAGGGTGCGTGAGATAAGAAAGAAAATTTTTATCAGAAGTGAAAGTAAGAAGAAAATCTGTATGGAAGAAAAAAAAACAGAGTAAAGATCCTCGAGAATGTGTGTTGGGGGTAGTGAAGGAGACAGTCTGATAAAATAAAATGTCCGGAGTGTACGAAAGTCGTGTAATCTCATAGAGGACTGTACGGAGGTTATAACGGTATAGAAGAAAAAAAAAAGGCGGGATATTTGAACCGCCGATAAAAGTTTTTAACAAAAATGCGTAACGGTACGCAAACGCAACAAACGGCCGTAATGGCACCGCCCCATTTGAACGGATCGGCGCAATTCATTTCCGGCGGATATGTCGGCTATCTCTCTCGTCAACCCTGGAGCGGGGGTCAGTATCATTCTCAAAATCAGAGAAGTCCCGGCAGACCCTTATCGCACCCACCGCCGCCACCTTCCAGACGGGAGAGTCAGAGGCCTCTGGCGAATAACCCGAAAAGTGCTTCGTTGCCAAATACACGGAGCGGAACCGAACGAAGTACAGCGCCATCGGTGAGTTTTTCCTGAACTTAGTAAATGAGAAGAAAAATGCCTACGAGATATATGGAAATTTTGATAAATATCTTTAACGGTTTGTACTGTCATTCATATATCATATCAGTGGACTAGGGGTGCTTATCGCACGACTTATCGGATAAAAGTCCGAACGCCTTACCAGTATGTTGAAGGACATAGATATCCGCCTTAAGGATATATATAGTAAAGTTCATAGTGCGTGGAGTAAATTGAAAATCGTAAAACACATTACGACGCGAGCGTTGGGAATAATAATGCGGTACCCATACTGTCGCCGAGTTGTGCGTGAGGCTTAAAACATTTGCCAAAACATTCCGGCGTTTACCTTATCGTACGCTAATAGCAACGTGTGATAATAACGAAATTGTCTTGGACTTGAGAGCTTTTTCTTTTTATTTCCGTTTCGTTCCTTTCTTCTCTCTTATCGATTTATTCACTTTAAAATTCCAAGAGTCTCTCGACTGACTCATGCATGTTATTTGCTCGGGTTGATATATCAGTATATACATATATATGTCGTGGAATTCCATAATGACCCATTTCTTCAAGATTGTTTTTTTTCTTTGTTTCCATGATAACAGTATTCAACTTTTTTACTATTACATTTTTTTTTCTCTTCTCGATTCATCGTAGACCGTTAAAATTTTTCTTACTCGCCGTAGCGTCCTTCACCGACACCCAGTATAATTAACGAGTATTAATCGCGTCCCGCCACTCCCTTGCTAACCTACATAAATAATCCAAAGCACATTCGGCCACAAAGTTAATCGTTAACGGTACGAGAAAGACGCCATTTATGCGCCACGGGTATCTAGAAAAGCGCGCTGCGGAATAACGTATAAGGCTTAGAGGTCTAGAAAGGCTTGGCGTTAGAATATACCGGGTGTCCGTACGATCATGGACTATGGAGAATGGACACGAGAGAAACATACAAAAGAGAAGAGAAAAAAATCGTCTCTATCCACGCAAGTTGCTGAAACGCATTGTCACTAGAATCAGGTTATCCAACTGTGACAGTTAATAACTTCGTCTAAAAAAAAAACTAACCTCAACAGCGCATAACCGATTTCCCAATTCAATTAAAAGTTTAAATCGAAATACTCTCCAGGAGAATTGCATTTGTCTAGTTCTCTGAACTAAAAAAAAAGTCCCTAGAACGTACATGTAATATCGGTACAGATATTCCAGTAACTTTTCTCCATGCATATAGTCCCGCTTACCATTTCGTTGGAACTAGCCGAAGTTCACCGAGTCATGCCGAAGCTACCCGAGCGTCGGTAAATAAAATAAAATTGAAAATTGAATCGGTCAATTTCATACCACAACTTTAAGCCGCAAACTGCATTCGAACATAATCCCCTAGGGACCTGCCTGATCCCACAAGACTTATTTCAACGCTAAAAGTTCCACGACCTCGAGTAACTTAAAAAAAAAAACTCTGTCCAGCAGGAGTTCGGTTCGCCTGTTAGAAAGTAACTCGATGGCATCGGGTTACAGACTATCGGAATCTCTTGTCTGGTTAAGCACAGCTCTTATGGCAGCTCAGACCTCAGACTCGATTCAGACTTGCAGGCATCTACGACCCAAGTAGACTCACCTAGTGGAATGACCTTGGCTCGACGCGAAACGAAAAATGCTTTCTTGTTTTACTTTTTTTTTTTGCGCATTTCTTTTTTCCTCGTCCAGCCTATATAACCTATAGCTTCCCTTTTATCGCCAACTTGTCGTACCGAGTGAAAGTTATGCCGGACCGAGTATAACTATTTATTTATATATTTTTCATTAATTCCCCACTTTTATCTTTTTTTCTCATTTTCATTATTTGCCAAAGAAATTGCACTCGCAGACTATAAAATGGCCGCGTACTGGACTGTCAGCGGGGTACGACAATGGGATAATTTTTTTTTTACAAATTCCTGTGTATCTTGTATACTAGGGGAATACCGGTGTAACAGGAACTGGTACAGGACTGGTTTGAGAACTGTAAACGTGAAGCTGGACTAATGCCGTATACCTGGGATATACTTGCTGTGGTGTAGGTGTATGTGATATACCGTGAAGTTTGGATTCGCTCAGGCAAGATTATTTTTTTCTGTTTACCCACTTATGTTGGCATGTGTGGTGGCTATATGTGCCACCTATGGTCCCACCTCGCTGGAATGGCTGGGGATTAATTTTTTTGCCTTGAAACCTGCGACTTTTATCTTCGCGAATAAGGCGAGCCGAGGGGAGGGGACGGCAGACATTTAAAATTCCTGGGATTGTTATCACTAAACGGTACACGATATCCCTATGAATGAGTAGTGATCTCTTTGTTTTTTCTTCTCAGACTTCCTCTTTTTCCACCTCGGCCTCCTTTCGAGATACGTTTATTTGCATTTAAATTGGATATTACCAGAGGCGAATGATAACACGATCATTGAGAGTGTAAAGCATAGAATTCTCTTATTTCATGGGTTCTAGGTCCCGTGCACTTATTCTAATATATAAATCTACAGGGTGTGTTTAAAATGCGAGGAAAGATTGTATTCTTGAAAATTAAATTTTTTTACGCCGTAGCCATGTTGGATTTTTTGTGTATATTTTTTTCTATCAAATCGACATAGAACGGCCACGCCGTACCAGTCTTTTGGTTTTAGTTTCTCATGTTACGACAATGCAATATTAATTTCTCGTAATGTAACATATGAAAAACCTTTCATTTTCTACTTAACTCACGCGTCGTCCTTCCACCTAACAATAACCCACGGGTTGGCTGGGAATCCAAGAAAAGATTTGCGAAATCGATTTTCCCAGTGTACTTCGTTCTCGCCGTAATAGTCAGCTGCGCCTGCGCCATTGGCTTCGTGCAATTTTTCATAATGCAACAGTGTCCACGTAAGCCATCCATAGGCGTACGCAGTCATTAGCATATATCTTGCATCCAAATAATTTCATCCACTCCTTAAACAGCTAAGAATGTCGAAACGTCAAGAATCCAGTGGCGTAGCCTTAGCCTGAAATCCAAAGGCGGAGGACGAGAAAAAAAGAAATTATCCGCTATAATCTTAAATCACGAATTAAAGCACTCGACTCCTCCCTCGTTTATTACCACCAGCGATGCCAACAACTTGGGGTGAAATACCAACGTTAGGTATACAACAGACCTTGAGGGACTCGACCGAGTCCTCGTCGTCCATGACCCGTGGGCTGTGGACCCGGATTCTTGAATTTACACATTCCCGTGAGTCACCGTCAGCGAATTCCAAAATCATTTCTGCGCAGTTCTCCTCCCACCGGACAGTCTCGTGCAGGTGGAGACTGAAAAAAAATTCCCTAGAAATAAAATACCAGCATTGGGGATATCGGCTCCATAGCCAAAAGAGCGTAGAATTAATGAAAGATTAAAAGTCCAATTTTCACCCCGTCGTACATCACTGGATCCTTCATCTGATAAACGAAAAAAAAAATCACCAGAAATAGTCGCAACGACCATTATTGAGCATCCGCCTTTATTCCCTTTTAATTAAATGAATATTCATGCGTGCCACGCCGGCAGCGCGGAAGACTGCTCTGGTCAAAATGAAAATGCATAGGTAACGTAAAAAAAAATTCTACGCCAACCTTAATAAATGAACACGGACCAAAGTCATGTGTACCAACGTTCGTAATACGCGTTACGAAAAATACACACTGTGACGCTTTAATTGACTTGAGCAATTTCTCAGTGTGATATTAATAGGCTACCCCGTCCCGAAAGGTACACTCAATCTGTCGATCGTACCGCAATCTATACATGCTAACCATACAACTGTACCACGGTCGAAATAACTCAACGTAATTTAACACGTCTTCGGAATCCAATTAATAAATATTCCCAAGTTCCTTCCTTCACGCACCTATGCACTTTCTCCACGTGAAATTAAAAGGCCGCTGAACTCCGCAACCGCCCGATGACTCTCATTGCATCCAATCGCGTGGGCCTGAGTCGTTTACGCAACCGTCGTTGCGCTCCTGACAACCTAACCTAAAAATCGCTATGCATACCGCGCGTCAACATTAGTCTCATTACCATGTATATGCTACCAACAATATAAATAAAACATCAAAAACAATAATATACCTTGTATCTATATATATATCATCTCTACGTTCTCACAATACCGTCCAGACCACGCTCCTATGAAATATAAAATTTCTCATAAGCCAAAAGCAAAACCACGTTGTCATCCTTCCACTCCTTATCTTTTCCCTTTCTGCTACCCGGGTGCGAAGTTTTTTTCCCGAAATTTCTCAAAAATCTTTCGACAATAGGCTCTTTCAATAGTTCTCCAGTAGTTCTCAGATATTCCTTGGGTCTCTTCACATTGATTTAAGTCGATGTCAACCATCTTGCTTTCTGTTTTACTACCCCCCCCCCTCCCCGCCCCTCACGCTCCCCGTACCCTACTGGAGACTTTAAGGGATGGGTCTTACCGCCTTTCGGTAAGCAATATCAACGAAGCCTTGTTAAGCGGCTGCGCCTCCTATCTACTCGTGTTATTCAGCCTCCTGCCGACCTTTGACCTACTCGAGTGGCACTGCCGTTTACTCGAGTCTCTGTGTCGCTGACACTCACTAATTATAATTTGTGCCGTGAGTTTGCATGTCTGGGATTTTCGAGTGTGCAGTAACTCGGGATTAGTACTGTATATATATATTTGTGTGTGTGTGTGTGTATGTTATATATTCCTTTACCTCGTTTACCTCAAACTGACTATGGCATCCTGTATAGCTATATATTATACTTACGTGAATTAGGTGGGCCTACATCCTTACCACTGATGAATTAAGTAATTCCTTGACTAAATTTATCTGCCTACTCGAATACCTCGATACGTCTAATCTGGGAACTTGGTAGGTTTGACCTTTGACACGAGACTTAAGGTTCGGAAGTTCCACGACACGTGGAGATTTTTATGAATTTTTTGGTCCGATAGGTATACCGTATGGGAGTGATAGGAAAAAAATTGAATAATTAAGGAGAACGCGAGGGAAGCTGTGTTCTTTTTAATTAATTTATTAGCAATTAATTAATTTTATGAATTATGGTAATTATGCTAAAAGATAGTTGACGGAGAGAAAAATGATAAAAAAATAATTTCTCGGATATTCGATGAAAAAAAAAAACGTGAAATTTCGTGAAAAAGTGCCGATGGACCGGTTCTTGGCGGAGTGGTAGGGGCGAGGGGGTGTAATTGGACGGTTGAAAGGTCAAGTTACCGAAAGATTGAATTGTTCGACGAGCACCTGAAGACTAATTTAATTCGTGGATTAAGTGTTTCAGCGTTCCTTATCTTCGCGTCTAGTTTAATTATGAAGGGTTTCTCGTTTCTTCGTTACTTCTACTGGGAAAAGTTTCACGGCTGATTATACTTGCTCTCGACTCGGCTACCTTACGGGTGGCTAAATTGGCGAAGTACGAAACCTTTGGGTAACATGGGCGCTATCGTAAATGTAAATCCGCCTTGAACCGTACATAGAAAATAGCGGGTTGCGTAATTCCAGTCGCAGGGTGAAATTAAATTGTCACGAATTTCATGAAAATTCAACATGGCCGCCGGCATGTCGGATATATCGGTTGGATATCTGCTTTGCAGATTCTGATATCACGCTCGTGCCTCGGCTGTCACTTTCCTTGGATATTTAAATGTCCCGCCGAATTTCAATGGATCCCAACTGGCTCTGACCGAGCTTACCGAATATATTAGCATGTCAAATCGAAACGCGGCTGTATCGTCCCTTGTCGAGCGCACGTCCGTGTCTTATTCAATATTTATCTACAGGGTTGCGCAAAAGCAATAACCCCAATTTTTTGGTAAAAAAAATTAATTACAAAAATCCCTTTTTTTTAAAGTCAAACTTCGTACTCCGTCTCACTTTATTTCTCATTCACTTCGACTTCATCCGTGCTCACGTATATTTCGATCAGCTATTTTTTTATAGATCACCCAGTATATCGAGCAATGGCTCAATAGACTAGGCCAATAACTTCTAAGCTCAACGTCACGTTGACACTCGATATCGATCCTAATTAGCTGCATCATAGCGATTTGCACTTTTGTCTCGTGACTCCTCTCGGTGCGCGTATCATCCGTTAGAAAGGAGCCAAGGAGAACTGCATTGCAGCGGTGCATAAGTGCATTCGATTAATGACCGAAGGACGACAGTGCACCGGGGAAAGTCTTGCATAATTCTTAGTACGTTTTTTTCCCACGCGACAAAATCTTTAACAAGACTAAGGATTGGTGTTTGGTTAATAAAAAAAATTTATTAAATTTTTCCCTTTTTTATTTTCATTGCAGAAAGTAGACCCCGAGCTGATATTCACGAAACAGGAAAGAATCGGCAAAGGCAGCTTCGGCGAGGTCTTCAAAGGTATCGACAACAGAACCCAACAGGTCGTCGCCATAAAGATCATCGATCTCGAGGAAGCCGAAGATGAGATCGAGGACATCCAGCAAGAGATCATGGTGCTGTCACAATGTGACAGTCCCTTCGTCACCAAGTACTACGGTTCCTACCTCAAGGCGAGTACCTTTATACACCTTATCTAAAGAGTCTATCGTCAGGAGCGATCGGTCGCTTCATCCGAACATGCCTTTATTTCACAATTTTCACGTGGATCACTGTGATTTTACTATCGGCAGCGATGCGTGGAACAAAATGGCGTCGTACCTTACGCACATCAAGCAGCGTCAGGTTCAAGATGGGAAGGGCGTTACGTTCTGTTAGACACCGTTTCCGGTTTCACCTTTACCCTTCTATCTGGTCTATTGATACTTCCGGTTCCTTCAGTCACCTCTCTTTAATAAATCTACACTCGAGTAGACACTTCCGGAATCTATCGTTACGTCTACGAGGAGATTCGTGACGTCATTAATATGTATATATATTCCAATGAAAGATGTTTCCCAAAAATCAAAATTTCACGCTTCGATCGGTCTTTAACCTATACCTCGCTCAGGTAACGGAGAGTCATCGAGGTCAATTGTGCGATTATGGGATAGTTTTTAAATGCGATAAGATTTCACGATCCTTCGCCGATCCGCGTCTCGATCTTGGATTTCACAAGGAGAGAAAAGATTGCTCGGTTTCACGGTGATCTGCCAATTGCATTGCGTTTAGGTTTTAATGATTTCTCTAGTAATATTGGCAAAAATACATTTCTTCATATCAACGTTAATTGTAATCGCAAGTGTTACGCAATATCGTGCAAACTTTCCCTCAAAACGTTTAATTGCCTTTCCAATTAATTACGCAATCGTTTGAGCACTTTCATTTGTCGTTTGACAATTTTTTGTCCTGCTCTTTTTATTCATCTTTCTCAGGGGAAATCTCTTAGTACTGGACATTTTGTACTTGTACAGTAGATTGATAACGATCCAAGGATCAGGCCTGATAATCGTTAACGTTCGTTGTATATTTATCGTTGAGATAAACAACTTTGTTAGGGAGATTAAATTTCAGGATGCTGATTCATTGTGCATTGGTAATCATTTCAAGTTTTCGTATACGCTGGAATAGGGTCCATGGATAATAATTTCATCTTTCATCCCTTAGTCTCGTCCTTGCTTCCCCTTCAGGAAATACAGGACGCAAAGTTCAGTCCTAATTTATATTGTATAATTAATTTACGTGGACCATTATCGTCCTTTCTTCGGTAGGATCCTTAGGGTACCTCGGGATGAACAGGTAGGGTTCTTGTGAACGGGAAACGGGAGTGATAAGGATAGACGGATAGGGAATTTTATTGAGGAATCGGGAAAGAGATATTTGACTTGATAAAGTCGTGGAGTGATCGAGAGATGAATTTGAAAATCTTTGAGAAAAATGTTACGGTAGGACTCAAAAAATATTAAAATCTGTTGGCATTCCGAAAAGTTTCATCCTGTCGTCGTGGACCAGGATTCTGCGCGTTTGGACTCTGTGACGTTGGGTTGCATGTGGAGTAACAATGCGAAAGTCTTGTTGCCGTGATACAATGGCGGCTGTGCACAGATGCTGCAGAGAAATCTGTTGGGAAACTGCAACAGACTGGATAAACGGAATGGGGAGACTCGTGACTGGAGAGAAGATTGAAAATTCGTATCTTTATGGATGCTGGATAAAATTTCATGGATACCGTAGTGGTAGGTGTGGTTGAATTTGCATTGAATTCAAAGAAGTCTGTGATTAGGATGAGATGACAGTCATTTGGTCCAGATAGAAAAAAGAAATACCTGGTGTCTCCGTAGTGCAATGATTTGCAGATGAGATTGCAATTTTCAAATCTCCTGATACTTTCTTGGCTTTGTATGCTAATTTATAGTGAAATTATCCTTGAGACTGTTTGAATTTTCATGGGAATTACGCCCTGCTCGTTTAATCGATATTTGAATTAAACAAATGGCAGAGACACCATTTTCAGCGTGGGACACGTGGCAATCATTTGCAAACATAAACTACGCT
Source organism: Trachelus tabidus (assembly GCA_030142655.1). NCBI lineage: Eukaryota > Metazoa > Arthropoda > Insecta > Hymenoptera > Cephidae > Trachelus > Trachelus tabidus. Next base: position 312,372 of record JARQTI010000117.1, read on the forward strand.
CTGCTAATGCCGCACCGTCTCTCTATACGGGGTGAAACCTAATGAGCAAAGGATTAGCTGGAACTCATTAAGAGAAATGAGTACTCGTCCGGAAACAATAATCTTTTAATCGACCCCCATGAAAATTTCTCCGTTTAACTCGTCGCTTCTCTTGCATCGGATCAGTCGGCCATTATCATTGTTATAAATTGTATGTACGCGTCTCTGTCGGTATTATTTTTCACCCTGTATAAAAGTCCAGCGAAAAAATATTTGTTATGTTCCGAAAGCAACTTAGCTATCTAGTAAGACGGAATATTAATACCTATACATCGGCTTACTACATTATACTTTATGTAACGTTGCAACTGGCAACGCGCTATTATTAGCCAAGCAATTTCCTAATGGCTCGGACCTCTTATTCGACGTGGTCCGGGAATAGACTGGGACTCGGCACAACGTGGACTGGTTTTTTGTCGCAATTACGCTTAATTGACAGCCGGAGGAATCGTCTGCTTTCACTCCGCCCATAGTCGAGCTTTTGGACGTCATGGCGAAAAGTAAGTCGTAACGTGGTATAGAAAGGCATAAATATCGAAATTTAATGATTTCATAAATACCGTAAAACAGTCTAACTGTCAATAATTTTATACCTACGATGTATTTTAAGTCTTTTACTTGGAGCATTTCGTATGTCATTTTGTTTCTTCAGTCGATTTTCAAGCAAAAAGTCGCATGGCATGCCGGGTATTCCTGCCGCGGGAATAATTCCGTGCGAGCGTCCATTACTGCCGTCTACGTTGGCAGTGCGCATGCGCGGTACTGCTGGAGTCAAATCGACGACCGATGCGAGCGTTACGAAAATAAAAATTATTATCGAGAGGGTTAACGAACCCTGACGATACTCTATGAAGACGTGTTGATTAAAAAGCGTCGTACCGAGAACGCCTGGCGTCCAGTTTCGAAATCGAGCGCGATTAGTTGTTTGTTGACGTTTAGCGGGAGCGATACGGAATGAATCAGCCGTCGCGTCACTTTTGTACTGCTGAATGAAAATCCCTGAACGCGACGTTCGCTCTAATTTATAAAGCCTCGTTCGCATTGAGGCGACAAGACACAATTGAGGGAAATAGGTTCACTCGGTAAGTCGTCTCTTGGAAAATTAAACGTGTCGTTGGAAAAGCTTCAGGCTGAGTGCTCTTGTCATACTTCGTGAGTCTCCGGACGTTGTTTCCCCAGTTCCAGAGTTCCCTTCATCATCCTTTTGTCACAAAAGCCTATTGGCCAAGACGTAGACGCTGGAAGTCCCGGATTTCATCCTGGAACACTCATTGTTAGATGTCAGCCTTGACGTAATCGTTAAACGGTCGCATTCAAAAGGAATAACACGTCGAATGATTTCGCTCGGAGCCGAGTGACGTGAAGTCGTTAGAGCGACCTATTTTTCCTTTGCTCACCCTATATAACATTTAAGGTACTCTCACATCTAAATAATTTTTGAAAATCCTTTATCGTCCAATCCATAGACTTTTTTGACAAATAACGTTTCTCAATGGGCAGTAAAAACGTATGAGCAATTTTCTTTTAAAATGAGAATCCAGCCTTACGACTATGGGTTGAGTGACCTCGTGACAACAGCCACCCACGTCGACATCTGCATAAGAATGAAAGACCGACGCCGATAGCGTCGGGACGCTTTTTTCCCCCGGCAAGCTTTAAATAAATAACATAGTTTTACGGCACACCAAGGTCCTTAAACCCCATCCTCATGAATATCTTTACTTCAGAAACGAATCTTATTTTCCCGGCACATAAGAACCCTACAAAATATTCCCTGAGCACTTTAGTCCATATACCAGATCACACTAAGAGATTTATCTATCTCGCAATTATATCTACGTCCTCGAGGACCGAATTCTATTTAAGGAGTCCTTGGGAAATTGGCGACAGTCGCTAATTAGAAATTAGATTTATCCAGGTGATCTATTATGTCTAACTTACAACATTGTTACACCAACCTAACCTATACTCCCCTAACGCACACTCTAGGAAGGCTTAACTTTCTCAACCAGGAAATCCAATAGTCCTTTCCCTGTATACCCTGGCATCCTCCCTCCTCTAAGAATATTGGCTTCCTAGGACTATACAGTTTCCAAGACGGTCCGCGATAACGCAGAAGTTCCTGCGGTGATACTAAGCACCCTTGAATCCTTCGATTTTACAAGAATCCGTTTCGTCGACCTTTGACCTTCCTTGCTATATTCAATTCATGAGTTTCCAGCACGATATCTCCTTAGACTTCACGCAAACTTTCCTTTATTTTTTTTAACTGACAAACAATTTTGTTATCCTCCTTACCTACTCCCTGTACATTTTTTTTTCTCGCCCATCCGCACAAATCAACCTACAGACGAGAAAACAAGCGAAACAACATGTCCGTCGGCCTTGCACGGATCGTCGGGTAATCAGTTGGATTATTAACGAGCGATATCGCGCTCGCTCTATCGCCTAGCAGTCCCATTATTATGATCTATCGGACAGCACCATGCAGCTGGCCCTTCTATACCGTAGGGGAAGGTCGCTACTGTTGTCCGACGGTTATAATTATACCCGTGACCCAGTAGATGACGCGTCGACGCCATTCTCAAAGTGAAGAAGAGGCATCGAATAGAATAAGTTTTACGGAGGAGCACAAAGCTGAACTGTCAACGATCTATTCTTAGTAAATTTTTAAACTGACTGTATGTACTATTGGCATCTGAAAGAAAATGTTTAGGTTGCCAACAGTACTGCCACCTTATCTTCCATAACCTATTACACGTCTCTTGTCATCCATAAATTAAATTTCTTATCTAATTCCTATTGTCTTTATTTTCAGGGCACAAAGCTATGGATCATCATGGAGTACCTGGGCGGTGGCTCAGCCCTGGATCTCATGAAGGCCGGCAGCTTCGAAGAAATGCACATTGCCGTCATTTTGCGCGAAGTCCTCAAGGGATTGGATTACCTGCACAGCGAACGTAAATTGCATCGTGATATTAAAGGTAGGTTCACACGGTACCGTCGAGTATCGATGTACTCGTGATTTGCATAATAAACGACTGATTCGTTAATCCTCTATATCCTTTACTCATTTCAGCCGCGAACGTTCTCCTCAGCGAGATGGGCGACGTGAAGTTGGCTGATTTCGGTGTGGCCGGTCAGTTGACCAACACGACAAGCAAGAGAAACACTTTCGTCGGTACTCCATTTTGGATGGCGCCGGAAGTCATTAAGCAGTCAGCCTATGATTCGAAGGTAGAGGAAGACAGTTTTATAAGGAAGCGTAAGAAGTGGAGTGACGTTGAATTATTTTTTTCTATTAAAATTCCTCTTCCTATACTCACTTCAGAGACCGTAACATCACGTACGGTCACGTTTTCATTAACACCTTGTTAACGCTGTGCTCTACGTGTAACTCACTCTCTATTTTGGTGGTCAGGCTGACATTTGGTCGCTGGGAATCACGGCGATAGAACTTGCCAAGGGCGAACCTCCGAACAGCGAGTTACATCCCATGAGAGTGCTGTTTCTTATACCGAAGAACAATCCGCCACAGTTGACTGGAAACTACACGAAACAGTTCAAGGAGTTCGTCGAGGCCTGCTTGAACAAAGATCCGGAAAACGTGAGTGTCTAGAGATACGTGGGTCTCCAATATCCTGCCAGAAGTAGGAGTCCAAGTTCTTCGTGAACTTTTTGAAGCTGCTGGACCACGAAGAGGAAACGATAAAATGGAATCAATTTAAATACACTGAGTGACGTTGTACCTTCGCCAACCAATGGGGACTCGCTCAATTAATTACGTCAGGCAATGAAATTCATAAGGATAATTGAACGAAGCAATAGCCTGTTTTTAACTCTCAATTAACTCTTTGGTTTTACGATATTTGGTAATGTTAAAAAATTATTTCTCAATAAAATGTAGTACAGTCTTGTTGGCTCTGGAACTTCTGTCCACGAGCAAATTATGTGGACTTAGGAATGTTTGATATTGTAAATACAAATTAATATTCGTTGTGTGGATTATCCTTGAGGATTTTCTGGGTAATTGTATACGGGATGGGTTCACGGTATTGATTGACCTTATAGGAATCGCATGGTCGATCAAGCACGAGACTCGTGGCGGAAATTACATGACAGGATATTCGTTACCCGAGTTGTTACGGGGATGATCATTATGTCGATATGTCACTCATTTGTAATCCTCTTGCGCAGAGACCGACGGCCAAGGATTTGCTGAAGTTCCAATTCATCAGGAAGGCCAAGAAGAACTCGTATCTCATCGACCTCATCGACAGGTACAAGAAGTGGAAGTCTCAGCGTAGCGAGGAATCTGAAACGGAGAGTGAAAATTCAGACTCGTGAGTGTCACGTGATAAGTTTTATTTAAATTCTCTCTGTACACGTAAGTATATGCTGGTTTTCATTTTGATCCTCAGCGAAGAGTCCAAGCAGGATAGTGATATGGATGAACCATGGATAATGACGGTGAAGGGTCCACATGGTGTTAAGGGGTCCGTTCTGCCAATGCTACCGTTGGATGATCAACCGCCGTCGCTAACCATAACACACACTCCTAATCACAGATCATCAAATCACAATCAATCGCAAAGCAAACCTCATGCTAATGGAGCCTCCAGGTCACCGCCAAAGGAGTCTAATTTAAATCATTATAGAACCGACTCCAGGGACTCCAGGGAGTCGAGAGAGTCTAGGGACTCGCTACGGGAAGGCCAGTCTAAACACCCACCGGTACGTTCATTTACACTGTACCGTTATAACTTATTAGTACTCTTTTGAAATGGTGGCCTTGTGCACCATTGATAAATAACTTGGTTATTTCTGATGGGGGGAGGGGGGGGGTGGAGAGAAAATATATACAAAGTATTGTATGTCTTGTATAAAAGTTTCCCAATCGCACGTGAACTATTCGTTAGTCATTAATAAGTGAAACGTGTTTCTCATATTCTTGTTATTATCGATCGTTTAACGATATTTATCAGGGAATCTTAGATTCTTGAAAGATATCAGTAATTCGTTATTGACTATACATAGAATTATTCTTCTTGTGATATTGATACGTTGGATAATTAAATAGCCTGTGTTTTCTTTATTTAAGTCACGTCCGCACGAGGCAGCACCTCCGCCTCCGATGGAAACCCGAGAGAACCGAGAGAATCGTGAAAATCGTGAAAATAGAGAGAGTCGGGAATTCCGTGACTCTAGCAGAGAATCCATTCAGAGGGCTCCCACCAAGGAGAGGCGCGGCGACGTTCAAGAGAGTAGAGAAAGGGATCGCGAGAGGGAGTCCAGGGAAAGAGAGCGTGATCGGGAGCGAGAGAGAGAACGGGAGAGAGATAATACACGTGAGAAGAGAAATAGCAAACCGGAAGTTCCGGTGGTACCGCTGGTCGACCACAGGGCTACCGAAGAGAAGCAGAGACCTAGAAGTTCTCAGGAATTGAAGCATCCACGGAGCGCAGCGCTCTCTGGTGTTATTCTACCGCTTCTCTCAGAGGTGATAGACGATTTATAAGTTATCCAATCAATTTTTTCTTCTTTCAAGTCGCCATTCGTAATTTCTTTTTCTTAAGGACGTAACTGATGCCCATTGCTTAATTGATCTAATCAGTTAGAGTCTCTTGTGTGATGATACAAGACAGCTCTGAAAACTTAACATGAGAGATCCTGTATTAACTTTTGTATGCTTTTCAGCTGCAACGGAAGCATCAGTACACGACAAGGGACAATAATGGCGAGGGTGGTAGTGGGGTTGGTAGAAACGGCGGTGCGATAGACGAACTTCGCGGTGCTTTTGAATTGGCGGAACGCACGTCGCCTGGTATGAGCGAAACACTCGTCCGGGAAGTCCTGAAGGCTTTGCTTCCTGCTAATCACTCGGACGGCCGGCTATCCATGCTCATGGACAAAGTTACTTTAAGGTGCCTATAACGATTTTGTTTTTTCTTAATATTAAAGTTCTGTAGGGTAGTCGCTTTTCAATTTGAACATTTATTATTTTTGTTTTACTTTCAGGGACACGTAGGGACGCGAGCGGGCGAGGGTTCGCAAGAGATTGTGGTTCGAGAACATCTTAACACTCTAACCTATCATTATCCTCTAATTTCCCTTACTTCATTCGCTCCAGAACGAAAAAGATCTTTCTCGATGATCGCTTCTTGAGAAAGATTCTGATGGTACAGGATAATTCACTTTCAATGTGCGACAGTCTAATTCGGTACAAAAATGATAAGACACAAGGTACAAGTAAACCAATTGGAAAGGAGGGAAGAGTCGGTGGCACATTTACAAAAGTTTTCCTGTACTATCCAAAATAAAAATCGCCGAAAAAGAGAGAGAGAGAGAAAAGAAGAAACAAGCCAAACCGATTCGTTTCTACGTCAAACTATCTTCCGCAATTGTGACGAATCAGCGATCATCCAGTACGTGCATATTGATCGTTAAGGAATCGTAAATCGTGAACGATATCTTAATTCGTAATCTTCGAATTGCCGTAGTCACAATGAAGATGTAAATTGACAAGGAGCACTGAGTCAGACGTATTTGATAAGCGCTGACATCGCGATATTCGTTGACACGTTCTTGCCTCAATCGTCCGGAGTTCACGTTAAGCAGGTCATACAAAAAATACTAATACTACCGATCTTTGACCTTTGTACGAGAGACAGCATTCTCGTGGTAGACACTTTTTTAGAAATGATAGGGATAAGTGATAAACGATAACGAAAAAGCATAAACCCGTAAGGGACTTCCATGATAAGTCTTTTTCCGCGTCCTTCTTCGAGCGCGATGGAGAAGAGCGTCGATAAAGATAACACAAAGTACCAGGATAAACGAATAAATAAATAATTGATACAAGTAATCCAGATGATGATAATACTGTCCACTAGCAGGATCATTATGAAAGATCTCTAGTATATCCAAGTGGGGTAACGTACTGTAGTCTCTAGTAAGACTTTCGCAGGACATAGCGCCACGTAAAACTCAATGCATACGCGTAGAGTCAAGAGAAAGTTAGAACGACGAAAGATACGAGTAACCACGTAGGACGAGTTGTGGCGAGATTTTATTCTGAATTATTTAATGCGTGCGAGGATGTGTAGACTCCGGACGATAACAGAGAAGAAATTCAAAGAGAGGTTCCTGGCCACGTTCGCCAGGTTGCCTTGTAAATATGTATGTAGCACGATAAGATAGACTTATTGTTCTAACGGTCGACCGTCTCCAGGGTAATTGTATTTGCGAGGATCAGGAAGCGACGCTCGTGTAGTAAATAGTCTCTTCGAGAAGTCAAATATTTAGCTGCTGCGAATAACCGGATCGAATTATGTTGGCAGCCTTTGTAGATATACCGGATATCCTGTCTCGCTTCGAGTAGTACAATAAATAAGTCTGCCAGTGGCGTTTGGAAAGTCAATTATGCGTGGTGTCGAAGGAAAGTGGTTGCCGAGCGAAAATGTTCCATTACGTTTGTCAATTCTTGTAACGTTTGTACTTTAGTTTTCTTCTGGACGTTCGACCGGGTCTAAGTAGACATTACCCAGGTGCACGGTGACTCTTAATCCACATTGTTTGTAAACTAATGTATTTTATAATATATAGAGAAATTCCTCGTGGCAGAGAGTGTAACGTTTTACAGGATGATTCATGGTTAATTAATGTTTCTTCCTGGACGCTGCTTATACATTTGTTCAGGACGAACTATGAACCGCCTTGTATGAAAGGACAGTAAGAGCGGTAGAGTGAGATTGTTTGTATGAAAGGGTGGGAGGGGGAGGGGGGAGAGAGAGAGAGAGAGAGTGTGTGTATGTGTGTGAAAGAAGCTTTGAAAAGCATGGAAACGAAAAAAGAGACATAGAGAGAATGTGTATGCGAAGATTAGTATATTCCAAAAGTAAGAAAGAGAGAGAAGAATAAATAAACCATATTGATGAACTTAGTTGTAAAACTGGTAAAAGAAATAGTATTAATCTAGTAAAAAACGCGTACACGACATAAGATATGCGTTTAAAAAAACATCTCTATGGTTGATACAGATGAATCGAAGAGAGGGAGAAGAAAAAAGATAACTCGAGTACACACCTAGATAGTTTTATTCCAGTCGCTGTGAACCTTCGAAGGAGGAAGTTTAATGAGTCGATAGCTCATAACTTACCAGTAACTCGAAGACAAAGAATATTAACTATAGACATTGCGAATCCTCCCAAAATCCTTTCGTTACATTCATTTCCTCCATCTGCTCTTAAAACTATCCCTTGACAAAAGATGAATATATATATATATAAATATAAATATACATATACACGACGAAGTTTTACCCTTAGTTGGAGGAAGAAAAAACATGCGCTATCGATCGCTACGTTAATTATTCATTAATCAATCCTATTGTTAAACGATTAATTATTATTCTTTCTACGTTGGGTTAGGTTTTTATTTCTCTTTTTATCGTCATTCAATTCTTTCGCATCATTTCCAATCATTTGTACTGTTATCGTCGGATCTCGAGAACGCAATCCTCCACGTTCGCACATCAGCAATCCTCATTGACGCTGCCATAGAAAACGTGCCACGGTCGTGCGCGACGAAATTCGCAGACGCACGCGGCCAATGCGTACATGAAAAGTCACCCAAAGAAATTACAGAGTCGGTCGATCTGGAACACGCGCCAAAATGATCCACGTCCACGGTGGCTACTGCTGCTATTATTAATTAACGCTGTCGCTGCTGCTGCTGAGCTACGATTCTTCTCAAATTAGGGCAACAGTTTCGCAAGATATTTGCGTAATGGCGACCGATCTCGCGTCCATCTTTAAATCGTAATGAATATATATTTACGCGTACCGCATTAAGGAGACACCTGAGATAATTAAGCGTGCGTTTCTCTTACGCTGAACAGTCTAGTAAAGCGTTATTACATGGCCCGATGTACGGCGTTGATTACGTAATTTGCAAAATTGTCATTACTACCTATGGCTACTATCCCTAAGTCTTATAAGAGTATTTAAGGATTGAGTTTCCGGATACGGAGACACTGGGCGTCGGGACGACCAGCGTCTTATGGACGAACGAGAGTACTAGCCACATTCATTATTTCACATATTGTGTATATTGCGAATCATTTATTACATTTATCGTGTAGAATCTTTCTTATAATCCTCTTTTCCTTTTGTCTCTTGATCTTCAAGCGTTTTTCGATCATCGTACGAAGCGGGGGAAGATAAATTTTTAGGAAGAATCGATCATCTCTGCTTTTTTTTTAATATTTTTCTAGACATAGCTTTTTAAATCCTTTTTGTATGTGGCCATTATCGCGATCGTTTTAACTCGGCGAAAAAGATTGTATTTTTTCTTTGGATTTTAGTTTTTCTTTCTTTCTTCTGTTTTTCTTCTCCTTATCTTCGTCGCGCACTGTATTTCATTGTTTTTCGAGTGCGTCGTAATGCTGTGATGATTATGGACTTTTTTTAAATAATTTTATCTTGTTACGTTTGCAAATAATGTTTTTCTTTTGGTTTACACGCGAGATGACGTACTATCGTGAAAAGGCATTAGTATAAATCGGTTTAAGATATTCTGTGAGAATTGCAGATGCGATTATTGCGACGCAATCCAATCCGAATTATATGTCCCAATTGTATCCAGCACTCTTTCTCTGTATCATATACTCTTAGCCACTACTTATAATTATTCAACGTTATAACAATTGTGGTAACAATAATATCGACGTAGAATATATATATTTTTTGTATTTTACTTCTACCTTGGCTGCGTTGGACTGTATTATATTGATTGTATGTGGCATGCCGAGGGCGTGTACAAATATGGAATAAACATTAAATAAACTCAATATTGACAGAAATCGCTTTCATACGACCAATCGATTTAATTTATCAAATATATAAATTAGAGCGACACATTGCGTCGTAAAGCATCTGCGGTAGTTCCGGAAAATTCGGTTAGGGAATACATAGATTTCTAGATCAGAGATAAGTAGGGAGATGCACAACGCTACGATTATAGGAGATATAAAAATCATGCCGTTAAATCGTAACGGTAGGTCTGGAAGTAAGATTTTGTGATCATCGCCTCCGTCGACAATGCGAACCCCATCGTAGCCGTAGCTAAACCTGAACACGAACGCGTAGCTTGCCGGGCAGAGGTTCTCCGCTACTCACCGCTGGTTTTCGAAGCAACCCTTAGAACGAGACCGGGAATTAGAGAACTTCTCAAGAATTATCGTTGAAACATTTGTAAGACATTTTTAAGAAAGTGCAGTGCCAACTTGGCATCCGTGTAGCACCTCAATTTTTATTACATATTATTTGATCTTGATTTACTTTCAAAATTTATTCAAAATATAAAATAGAACCTAAATTAAAATCTCGCAGAATATACGGAGTAAATAAAAACTGAATTGAAATTGTAGAATATCAAAAATAAATTACGTTCAAATCGAAATATTAATAAATAAGGTATTTGGAACAATAAATAATTAATTATTTGAATAAAG